>JACATO010000344.1:0-492500 GCA_018389105.1 Nautilus pompilius | reverse complement strand
TGGAATAAATTGTGGAATGAAACGCAAGAAATACTCAAATAATGAGTAAATGCAACCGAAAGACGTATATAATTTACAAAAACAATAAAAAGTACAGTGCATTAGTATTTGGTATGTGAGCCCTTTGCTTTACATATAGAGCAGGATTCTTTCTTTACACACCCTGATACAGGTTACCAATGTATGGCTGTGGAATGTTGTTCCACTTATCCTGTATCACTTTTCACAATTCATCCAAGGTGTTTCGTTGCTGTTTGGCTTTCTCAGTAGCGATACAACTCCGTAGAGCCTCAGTGATGTTTATATCAGGGCTTTGTACCTCCCAAGGCATCGTCGTGAGTGTTCCATCAGCCTCTTTACATTCCAGATAATTCTTCACCGCATTAGCTGTATGCTTGGGATCATTGTTATTTTGGAAGATGAATCCCACCCAATGAAATGCTTTCTAATGGTATGGTGGATGAGAACCTGTCAGCAATCAGTATGACTTTTATTCTATCTAAATCTCCGGCACTCTTGGCTGATATGCAGTACCACGCTTCACTGTAGCTGTTGTACACTGTTATACTGGTCTCCAGTCTGTCTTCGAACAAATTAGCGTTGGTTACTGTTAAACAATTCAAACTTAAACATATCTGTATAGAGCACTTTCTTCTAGGTTTGGTCATCCCACTGTTTCATTTCAGTCTTGAAGTTTGGTTTCCTCTCCTCAGCAAAGGTTTTCGGGCAGCTCCACATTCACTGAGACCACTTTATGCTAACGTGTATCTTACTGTTCTTGAAGAACGTTAGCACCTGTACTTGCAGCTGGGTCATTCGCAAGATCTCTACCGGCTCGTCGTTTATCACTTAGAGACCATTCTTGGAGGTACTTAGCATCATTTTTGGGAGTTTGGGCTCTTTTTCTTCACCACGTCTATTGTCATTTGAACCAGTTTCACATATCCTCCTCAGAGTCTTGTACACAGCTCCTTCTGAAACACGAAGTCTGACTGCAATCGGCCGCTTGGAGTCGCCTTCACTGGCAAAGACTGATTTCTATATACTTAGTATGTAATATTTTCTTCCCAGGAGCCATAGTATTTAATACATATCCACCACATTGCAATGATACCACTGCCTATACTTTTATAGTTTTTCTGCAAGTGTGGACATTTTTAATTGCTTGCATGACAACCAATCACAGTGTACTATATAAACACGTGACTGTATTATAGAACATTACATTTAATACATAAGTTGCAATTCTATCACGTGTTATTTGCATTTTATCCATCAGGCTTTTCGACCTTGTCAGACGACTACCTCGTCTCTGAAAGCCCGAAGGACTCGCGCTTCCGCCCCTGCAACTTTATTTCTACACCACAAGGCCTGGGCAACTAAGTTACTGCTCACAGTTTCCCTAAGGTTGTGGGAGTGCCAACCCTTTTAGTTCAGTTTTTAGCTGTTGTAATTCTTATCTAAGGTAAAATAGATACGGAGGATTTTTAATCTTATCGCTAATTCGTTTAATGCCTTCGAGGGACCCGTCCAAACTGTCTCGGTTTCGGCGACTTGTACACTCACACCACGAAGAAACTATATTAATGCCGCTGGAATCTCTTACTGTGGCTGTGGTTTCGTCAGGGTTCGGTTAACTGAACCAACTCCTAGGATTTCAAATTTTTCCTCCGTATCATACAGGACAGTGCCTCCACCAGGAATACGTGAAGAATAACGTTTAGAGGGCAGTCTGTCTTTTGAACGCATAATTAGCGGCCTTCTATAGAAATCGGATGTAAGCTTTTCGGTTCATGGTAGTACTTAGCATCTGGTTCTGCTGTCATTTTCTTCGTGTATGTTCCCAGGTTCTGGTCCTTAATAAAAAATAGTATAAATCACTAGAACGATATCTCATAACTCTTGTTTGGTGGCATCGAGTCCATCCAAACTTGAGGAGCCCTAAAACTATATTAAAAAACCCCGATCTAAGATCTCACCATACAAGGACATCTGTATATCTAATGTTCTGCCTTCTTAAATACTTCCAGACATCGATCGCAGTTCTCTTAGTGACCGAACGTAACCTTGTGGTTGCTGGTGATCGCTCCGGGAATCAACTTCGCGAATTACGCACTGAAGAAGCGGGCTTATGTTATGCTCTGTACCCCAGTTCTATCCTAGGGCTACAGCGTACCAATCACAAAAGTGGGTGTGCAATTTAACACTTGTGGGGTTAGTGTCAAAGATAATTCTCCACTGCACCGCGCCACACAAATGGCATTGGTGACAGGACTCCGCCCACGGTGGCGGATCAGCGGAGAAGTTTTCTGTAACACTACTGTGGCAAATAAAACCAACAAGAATAATGTTAAATAGAAATATTTATTTAAAAGTGATGACAGAATATAATTTAAAACGCCTGTAAATTGTAACAAAAAGTTCCACTGTTATGTTTCGTTATTCCTTCAGAGAAAATATTTAAATATCTACAATTAATTGAAAATTCCAGATACAAGCTGTCTACATTAAATTATGGTTGACTATTTTAGCACAGATAGTCTAAAGAAATAGTTCCACAAATAGTTTTTTTTTTTTTCCACAGTATGTGATAAAAGTGGCAATCATAATTTAATGTAGACAGCTTGTATCTGGAATTTTCAATTAATTGTAGATATTTAAATATTCACTCTTCAAAGAAGTAACGAAGCATAATTGAGTAAAAATAAATGTATACGCTGTAGACTGGCCTGACTGTTTTCTTCGAACTATTATAACGCTCTCAGACCTGACACATTCTAATATGCAAATAACTCACTGCGTGATTAGTCCGATGCGATCAGTGCGCGTCAGAATTTACAGTAGCAGACTTATTATTGTTATTCGTACACAAAAAATCCAGTAGAGATCGGCGTTAGTTGGGTGCAAGTAGTTGAAGCAAGTAAAGTGGTTGCTTAGCAACAAAAGATACCAACAAACCAATATCCCAATGAGACAGAGAAGCCAGAAACCGCTGGTGTAAACGACATCACTGGTTCGGAAAACAGTCAACATTCCCTAACTTGCTCCTTGCTCTCAGAATTTTTCAGACCTAACCAGTTACAAACTGTGAAGGGGAATATACATTCTGGACGATGGCAAGATAAAAAATGAAACGATATCAACAAGACATCAAAGGCATCTGAATGTCCTGTCTCTAATGGCAGCACGTTAGAATTGGTGGCAGCAAATTGACCTTGACAACATTGTCATGATCATCTTTTCTCAAAGCTCAAAAGAAAGCGATCGTTTAAAACGTACGACATACACTGTCATAAGGTCTTATGCTTGTATAGTTTTACATTTTGGTTTTATAATATGATAGTAGTATTAAAATGCAGGTATTATGGGTATTTAAATGAGAGTCATTTACAGTATATGAAGTCTTGCACATAAAGTGATTTAAGAATAATGGACCATAGAGATGTATTGTGTCCTGTTTTATTTTAACTATAAAAATCACTGTAAAGATACGTTTGACTGTTGTTACTAGACGCTATCGGTGCCCCCTGTATGTTTTTCTTGTAGTTTACTGCATTGTACAATTAAAATAAGTATTTTAGATGTTTTTGTCATTTTTTTTTTTTTTACTTCTACAACAATAGTAAGGATGACAACCACATTTCGTTAATAGTTCGTGGTAAACGAGAGTCAACCAGATCACTAAAGCATCATTCCACTTCATGCGATTTAATTAACATTTATGGCGATTGAGTCGACTCCCTGAGGCAGTTAATTTACATAGAGCCTATTGTGATGTCATTATGTGGGGGCGTTGTAGATCCGATGAGCCCCTCTGGTTTACCTGGTAGTTTTTTGATTAGGTTGGATTATGCGTCAGGATGAAAATTTGGGCAGGATGCTAGGATCTTCCTGTTCCATATTCACGAATTGTGTCTAAACCAAAAGAGCTTTTCTCCACCATGCCAATTCAAATTTAGAAGGTATTTAGTTTTGGTTTGGACTCGAAGCTCCTACAAACGGTAAAGAAATGTTATTTTTGCCAAAATTAGCTACAAAAGAATCAAAGTCAGATATAAATTTGGTTCCACAAACAATCACTAAATTTAAATATGATATGTTAGCTGCAATCGCAAATTACAGAAATCGTCAAGTCCGAAGACTATGGTTGAACTCATAGGAGGGGAGGGGAGGGGGGGCAAACTTAGGTGACTGCCTGCCATGTCGCCTGCTCTTCACGGGACTGAAGCTTTAAAATGGCCGTCATCCGCAAGTACCTTAGTCTAGGAAGGGCAGGTTTTTGTTAAAGCATATGGCTTAATTTTGCCTTAGCACTCCTTTTTCTGGCGCAGATTCTCCAAAGAGAAAACTTTCGCGAGAGCGGCTGGTCCGGCAACCCCTTCGAAGCGGCTGACTCGACTTTCCATCGACTCTTGGAATTGATCCCCTGAAATATTTATTCTTCAATTGAGGAGTCAGTCTGTTACGGTTCTACCTTTTCCAGGGTGACTGGCCGTTGGGGGTCTCCACACTTACGTTAATGGCGATGTCGGCCAGGGTCTACCGAACCCTGCACTTTCAACAATTGATGGTCTCGTCCAGTCGGTATTCCTGGCCGTCAACACGTTTGGAAATTGGTTTTGTAGCAGAATTTTTCCATGGCTTGACAAAACCCTGGAGGGTTCATACTCGAAACTTATTCAGAACCTCACAAAGCAAAGCCTCGGCGCTTTTTGAGAACCAATCACACACCATCTAGGACGCTGGGTTTGCACCGTCGAAGTCGTATGCCATATCATGAATATTCAGGATGACCCTGAGAGCCTCACGGTGTGAAGATGGGTCGTAGACAATATATACAACTGGATGCTGCTTGGCTACTACAGCGTCGAGTGCTTCCTATAATCGACGCCTAAAGGTCGCCGAATATAGCACAGTTGCAGCATCACCGTAATTCGGTCTTAACCCTGGCCTTAGGGCCTTTCACCTTGGCTGGCTTGCTGACCCCAAGAAGTTGCTTTCGGGAAAGGACATCTTCCGATCCACCTGCACGGTCGCAAAAAAGCTGGTGGAAACAACTGCAAGCTAAAAAGAAGTTAAAAGTCCTGAAAATCTAATTCTTTCACAGTGCCCTTTGTGATGGAAACATCCACGACTTGCGGTTTTTGGGAGAACTTCGCCTAACTCCCGCAGCAGGACGCCCTCTGGTTGGATTCTGGCCCGGAACTCTATACGGTCTTTCGACGGGGGAACAACAACGACGCAGACTTATTGCGATAGCGGAAATCAATTCGAACTGACTGAGAAGCGTCGTCATCATTGGTGGCATGTTTCCAGGTAGATTGCTCGATGTGACTTTCACATCACGGGCGAAGAGCTAGTTAGACCAGTCTTTTTAAATCACAGCGTTAAAAGGTAAAGCCATTAAACGGCCGAGCTCACTTGCAGCTGGGAGTTTCTAGACAAGGGTACGATTTCTCGTCCCGACCAGAGACCGTAAACGCGTTTGACTCTTTTTCGGAGGGCACTTGGTAAACTGGAGCTTCGCGGGGTGGAGCGTTAGTCACGAGTGAATCCCGTCAAGCGGGTCAGGGACCATGCTCGTGATCTCTCCCCAGCTGGTGGGCTGGCTTGTGTCTCCAGGTCCATCAAAACAGCAGTGACGAATCAACGGAAACGCTAAACCCTAGGAGAAGTGAAAAAATACCTCGTTAAACAGCTGCAGAGACAAGAGTTCTCCCCCAAGAATTCGAGTGAATTCTCCTCGAGCGAGACCAGTAGCATTATACTTGGCCGCAGGGTGGTTCTTCTCCGAGACGGAATTTCAGCAATTATTCGTAGTTTTATTAAAACACATCGCGTCAACAACAAGCCACCTTTCTTGGTCTCAGTGGTTGGAGAACAGGCTGTAAGACCCGAGAAACGACAATTATTCCATAGAGTTTAGGGTGAGAGCGATTGACAAGTGGCGCGAAATGGAGAAAAATGTGAGCAAAGCCGCGAACCACCCGGCTGTTGGTAGCTCAACTCTGCAAAAGTGGATTTAAAAAAAGCAGCAGTTCCGCTCCATCATCAACAAAGCGAAGCGTGCTCCAAGGGGTTTTTGTCAATACCATACATGTATTTTTAAAATTTATTTACCTGGCCCTTAAGGGCATGCCTTTTGGTGAATGACACTAATTAATACTACCGTCATACCTCGCCCTGTCAACAAGTTTTAGTGGAGTACTGCAGTTCGCTATGTTCACTATCGTGAACTCACTATTAATGTCATCTTAGAAATTTACAAATGTTGAGACTACGTAACAGTAGTAAAATGTACACCAGTATTACCACAGAGCAGTTATTTCAGTTGCAAGACAAAGCCTGCAGGTTGTTAGGAGTAATTAATCGCAAATTAAAACAAAAGTGGAATTGAATCCAGAGTTTGTCTACATCTTAAACATGTTGTAGGGACAGTTCTTATTCTCGAAAGGATATCAACTTACTGAAGTTCAGAATAGATTTACTAGAATGTTTCCAGGTTTAACCATCTAAAATGTATTGCACGATTAAAAAAATATTAGATCTATCAGGTTAGAAATTTTCGAATGAGGGGATTTAAACTTTAAAACGTAAGCAGTCTTGGCTATCACTGAGGGCGGATCATAATTACAAACTAATCGTGCCGACATCTAAGCTAGATAAAACAAAAAAAATAGTTTCACGAATGAGAATTCTTGAGCATATAAACCCCTGACTAAACTATCTTTGTAAGAAATCAAGATACTTCAGGGAAGAGAATCACGTGCTCGAATTGCGTGTACTTCATCTTTAAATACAATAGCTGCAGACATCGCTGTCGAGTATATTATACGATCTACGGGTTAGGCTAGGTGGGGTGGGTATCAGCGGTCTAAAATTACCTCCCCCCCCCCAAAAAAAACAAAAAACGTAGGATGCTATGGGCCTGACCCAGCTCAAAGTTCGGATTCAGGCAAACATTGGAGCAGTCTACACGACCTTTAGTATTACAGGAAATGTACGCGCTCGCTGCCAACTTCGCATTCATTCTCTCTTCACGTGGCGACCATAACCCAGCCTCGTCCAACTTATTTGGCGTGACAAGTCTTTAAAGAAAAAGATCCCCCCCCTCTTCCGGTTATAAAAAGGTCGGCGCATCGTATAAAAAAACAAAAAACAAACCATTCGTTGATAATATGTGTGTTACGTCGTACTAACCATGGAGAATTAGCAGATTATGACGGCTAAATTTCTCGAAGATTTTTCTGATAGTAATTTAATTTTCCAGATATCTTCTATTTAAAAAATACTTAAGTTAAAAACAACTCAGGCTCTCCACTTGCAATCATTCCCTATTGACACCATTCAGCAGACAGTTCCAACAAGTTTCCAGTCTGCAACAATCACAAAATGCTGATACTGCTCAAATTGTCTTGGGTTTCCATTTCCTGCAGTTAGTCTATTTCCCTGAGAATAGGGTAATACAACCTAGGCATTACTAAAAATAATTTCTGAAGTCAAATTAGTAATGTCCATGTTGTAATAGAACTACTACCAAAAGTACTCTAAAAATAAAATTGGCAGTTGTACTATTTGTTTACATTCATCATGTGGCATCCAGACACAGAATGTGGAAATATCTCACTAAGCAATCCGAAGTTTTAAAAAAAAAAAAAAATGTCCAGTCGAGAATTATTCACAATGGATCTTCAACTACTAGGGACAGACAAAAATAAGCACATAAGGTGTAGGTTTCTCCTACCCTAGTACACCCAAAATAGAAAGTAATAAACTAGTTCAATTTAGACTTTAGAAAGGAAATTGTGCTTGAAGTTTGGGGTTCTATCATGAATGGCTGAAGACCTACTATACATTTAAATACCATGTAAAGATGGACTTCATGTCAAGATATCTCTTGTACTGTTATGAGACTGCTCATGGTCTGCAAAACAGTAACCAGTAGCATTTGGCCCTCAAGCATTTAGATTTCTTCTAAACACCAGGAGAAATGCTGCATTAAATCAATGACAAAATGCCACAATTAAAAGACTTTTATTTATATAAATCTAAATATTCTCAGGTTAAAAAGACTACCTACAAATTCTGCATAAACTGTTCCCTGGTGAGAGTTCAAGTCTTATTTACACCAGTTAAAATAATCCACTAATGAATTCATTTGATATGCATATACACATCATCTTTATATAAAAATGGTGTGTATATGGGTGACTCAATCATGTTTATCCAAAATTTTAAAGTAAATAGTTAATTACAACCAAGATCAACCATGAATGGCCTAAAAATATCTGATGTACAAGTGTTCATTCATGAATCTTTACTCTGATATACTGCAAACCTTTACTCTATCAGCTATGCCCTAAAGTAAAGTTGTTCTGACAATGATTTCTGTCACTGAGTAAGGATCACAGTTGGATGATGGCCTCCTATCTTCAAGGTAACCCTTGCCTTCCTCTGCCACTTGTCTGGGAATCCTGATACTAGCACCCCTGTTGGCCACCCCAGCTGAGAAGTCGTGTATGGAGGAAGTCTCATGCAGGCCTGTCAGTCTTCGTTCATTATCTCTGCCCTCATTTGGATCATATGCTCTGATGTGTTTCTCATGGTTCTTGGAGAGCTTCTCAATTGCTTCTTCTATATGCCTGTAATTAAAAAGTCAAAACCATCTTCAACTGGGTATTACCATTCAAGCTAACAAATCTAAACACTGGTACTACTACAGTTTAACCTAAATTTGAATTTTTAAAAAAGTTGGTTACACTGAATTGTCTGAGACCAGTTATTTGTAGGAACTGGTAACATTTTGGCTAATGAGCATTTATCAACCACTGCACTAAGGAAAAATACAATAACTAGCAAGCAGATACTGTGTATTGATCTTATAACACAAACAACACTGATCACTTAAATTTACTGGATACAATTATATTTATCAAAATTGTGTTGGCACCATATTGCATCCTGAAGCTAGAAACATGCTGCTACAGTTAAAGCTCAAGTAAGGTGATAACTTGAACATAAATCACTTACTTTAGACCACCATCCTCTCGCATCTGCTTAGTGCTGTAGTTTGTGTGCGCGCCAGCTCCATTCCAGTCTCCTTGCATGGGCTTAGGGTCAAAACTGGCAATGATGCCAAAGTCCTCTGCCACACGGTGCAGAATGTATCTAGCTGCCCACAGATGGTCTCCCATCTCAATACCCTCACATGGACCAACTTGGAACTCCCACTGTAAACAAAATGTCCATTATAAACATTTTTCATTTGAATGTAGATGTATAAGAGATGATCAATCTACTTTAAAAATTCAGAAAAAATTTAGTACAAACTTTTGGAGTTAAAATTCCCAAGCTAATCTAAAAAAGTGTGCATGTGCACATACATACAAATCAAGAGCAGTTAGCCTTACCTGAGCAGGCATCACTTCAGCATTGCAGCCACATATTTTCACCCCAGCAAACAAACAAGCTCTGTAGTGAGCCTCCACCACATCCCTACCATACACCTTGTTAGCACCCACTCCACAGTAGTAAGGACCTGTAAAACAGCAATAGACTTAGCCACTGCATCACAGTCATAGTAACAAATATACACAGCTTTAAAATAGAAGGTATCTTATTTACCTTGTGGTCCAGGGTAACCATTTTTGGGCCAGCCAAATGGGTAGTCATCATAATCATGAAGTGTGTATTCCTGTTCTATACCAAACCATGGTTTGCTCTCCTTTGCTTGTTCCATGACTTCTTGACACGAGTACCGTTTGTTAGTCTCTGAAAAATCCAGGATTTCTTCAGAAATGTGCTTTGAGACAGGCTTCACTTTAATACATTAGGTATCTGCTGCTTATTGTCAACAAATTTTGAAACTATATGCTGGTAAAACTAATTGAAAATGATTTGAAAATGTCTGAATTATGCTTTCATCTTGTATTAATTCAGTAAAAGACTGACAGAAAAATCTCCATGGAGATTTGTTAATTATAAAGTTGACACCTTGCAGGAAGCAAAGGCTTAGTGAAAGACTAATGAGTGGATTGCCAAGTTAGGAAGATACAGAACTGGTTTTGACTGTCCACAAGTTTCTGGGTGTTTACATCAGATCGCCAGTTCAGTCGAGTTAGGGATATTTAAAACCAACAAAACCATATTTTACTTCCATCTCAATTACTTAGGATCTGCTCTTCTGAGTAAAATTCAGCGTCAAACTCACCAGCTGGTTTCTTGTTGTATTTATGCACTTCGCACAGGACAAGTTTGTTGTTTCTTCTTCTGAAAGGGTCGTTGAACAAGGCAACAGGATAAAGGTACATGTCTGAGTTTGACCCCCTCCGCCTGGTAAGTACTTGAACCGTCGAAGTTCCAAACTGGACACACTGCATACGAAAAACGATTTACCTACAAACCTCTGAATTCGATAAATAGCAGAAAGCAAGGAGGAACATTTTCTATAGTCCAAACTATACGATTGCGATTTAAAAAAAAAAAAAAAAAAAAAAAGAAAAAAGGAGAAGTGTACTCCATTATTGAAGTACAAAATATCAAGGCCAGGCGAGGTCAGTCTCAGTGTGCGAGACGCATTGAAATCACGAGTATCAGGTCTCTACAATTCTTTTCACAAGAAACGTGAGGGGCGTGAATTAGCCTGAAGCTATGTTTGAAACTAAGAACCGTAAAAACGAACGTTTGCTACATGAAATTACTAGAATGTCCTTAAAAGCAAAGAAAATAAAATGTTCTAAATTCCTAGAGCCAGTCAGGGAGAGTTTTAATTACAAAAAGCGAGGTTAATAGGGTCGTGAATATAGTAGTAACTATGGAATACCAGTCATAATCACAACAGAGCTTCTTAATTCGCGTAGCAAACTTCGAAGTGAATAGGATTTTATATTCGAGTGTTCCCCGCACCTTTGAATTACATCTTGCTCACCTTTGTGCGTCTTCGGTTCAAATTCAAGCGTTCGGCATTTGCTTCTTACTCCCTCCCCGGTTCCATCTATCCACACGTACTCGCACATGACCCGATTTTCCGGCTGAGGTAACTCCATGTATTGTTGGAGCACGCCCTTGTTGTTGGTGGCAGCAGGGTAGGCACGCATTTGAGACATGGTGATGCTGCGAAAAAACAGAAGCCATACAGTGAGTCTTACCTGTTACTGCTTAGACTATTTTCCGATTGTCTATCCATAATGAGGCCAGCCAGGGGTGCGTTCGATTTTTAGAAACTCGATTGACAACAACATCCGAGTCCTTAACGAAAGGAAACGCGCATTGACTTCGCCGACAGTTAGCGGGCCTCTCTCTCTCTCTCTCATTAATGAGCGGGTCTGATGCAATAATACGGGCGAGAAGCAGCGCTTACAAGCCGAAAGGGGGAGCGGGCGGACCCGCCGTACCGATGTAACAACATCTGCTGCTGACCTGTTCGTCCGACTCGAGTAGGAACAAGAAGATGTGAAATATCGACGTTTAGGTTTCCGCAGCCACAGGCTCACGGACGTGGCGGTACGAACAACCCGCTCGGAGTTAGGAGGGCTGTGTACCACGAAATTCGAGAGGAGTTTTCTCCGCTAATCAGCGAGTTAACGCGAATTTCTGCCACATCCCAGGTCTCTCTTCTCCCGACGAAATATCCTAAACAAAACTGGGCAAAATATATAAAGAATTCGGATTCACGAGTTATCCGCAAAAAAATAAATAAACAAGGCAAGAACGAATACAAAAATCTGGTTGAAAAAAATAACGGAGTACATACCTACAGGCTACCAAGTACCAATTTTCGGAGATAAACAAGCAAAAATTCGCGACACCTGACAGGCAATAGAACAGTTTTCTATACCCGCCACGCTATTTATAAAAGCCCACGTTTTAGTTGACCTAATTAAACTGATCTTGATTGGTGGAGGGATTGCACGTGATACGCTGATCACTCGTAAGCAACGTGCTGCGGGGAAGATGATGTCTCGGGTTTTTTTTAAAGGAATATTTATGGATGCGTATTCCAGGAAGTAAACCATTATTTAGTAACGCAGACAGGGACTTCTAAAAAGAAACTGATAATGTGGAAAAACCGAAATTCGCATTCGCGGTCCAAACTTTCCCTTTCTGATCATTTTCCCACAGTTCAGTCGGGCGCTTAGGCCGAGCGAACGTAGAGATGAATGAAGGATGAATAACGAAAAAGAAGACGGGAGAGCGTACTGTCCGATGATTTCAAAAGGCGTTAACGCCCGCCCGTAGATAGCGCATTCTTGCTACAGCGACAAACGCGAGCCAAACAACATTAAAGACCTTTAGAAATTCCCACTGTGGTCCCCCCTTTTTTTACCAACTGGCGATAAAAATCGCACACCCACAAGTATAGGTTTCATGTACTATCGCGCGTATTGATACGTAAACCGGCGTATGCATCTGTCGGCGACTGAGGCGACGAGGCCGAGTCAAGCCTCCGAATACATTGCTCACAAACGGTTGGTGGTATAATTTTTTATTTTAATTACTGGCCGCTGTTGTTAGAGTCTGACCTTTAGAATAACGTTTAGCTGGAAGCTCAAATAGTCTTTAAAATATTTATTCAGTTTGTTGTTTTTATAATTCACTCTTTAATTATTTATTTTTAAATACCGAATTCTAACTGAAAAGCTGGCCTGACGTTAATTAAAACCATCTTGTGTAGATGAAGTGAATTCTAGAGGGGCGTCTGCTTGAATATTGAAAATAGCAACCAACTTGCGCTTCCACACCCTCTTTATAGTTATTTCATTTACAGTACCTCCTAAATGTTTGTTGCCTTTCCAGGGGAAACTTAACTTTACTGGTCATTATAACATCCCAAAATAGATTCCAGAAGCAACAGAAAAGCAAATATAATCTATGTATTTCAACTTAGATCTTTGACTCATCAAATAACTACCTTTTGGCCTTTATATAAACTTTGCGGATTCGTGATTGCTGTTAATTTATCAAAAAATAATCAGGTGCTAGGGAATTCCAAGCTGTGGAGAAGTATAGCTGTCATATTGTGTACATCTTTGGTTGTTTTTTTTTTAACGGCTTTTGTTAATTTCATCCCATACAAGTTCAACGGATAAAATCGGTGACTTTCCTTTAGATAATTTAAAAGATTAAACGTTCACCAAGAACGTTCAGCACATCTTCAAAAAATGTAGTTACTGTTTTTCGTGGATTGACACTTTAATTCTTTATACATACAATTACAACAGTAAACAAATGATTATATACAGCATTTAATGCCATACGCAGCGGATTTTCAAACTGTAAACATGCCTAAATCATGGCACAACCACCCATACGTTTTACCATAGAAACTGGGATATATGTGAATTCAGTGAGTACTTACCCAACCTAACTAAACAAACGCAATACTTTTAACCGAGCATATCAAACATTCATTTATCTCCCGACAGCATCCTTTTTAACTCATCGTTTAGTTTACATATAATTTATCTATTAGGGTATTTTTTTGTTTTATTTAGTGTCTTTAATAATAATTGCTTATTTATAGCAACGATACCATTTAACGTAGCGTCCCTTTACAATTATGACTCAAAGGGCACAAGCATTTCTCGTAAAACGTTTATTGGAAAACTATCGTAGCATCTCACGACACTGGCATGTGAAATAGCTGTTAACGCAAAAGTCGTGGACTCGTTAGAAGCAAGACAACAGGGTTAATCTCCCTTGTTATAAAGCAGCGAATCCACAAGGTAAAAACGTGTGACATATTACGCACATTTATTTTGAAAAGGCATAAATTGAAAAAATAAATAAAAACATAATTTAATACAGTGTATTTACGAAGGATTGATGTAAATAAAATTATGGCGTTTCGCCAATGACGTAGAACGTAGAAAACAAGAGTGTACCAGGGTGTTAACTCTGTTTCTAAATAGACGTATAATTTTATACTCACTCAAATGGTTGAATAAATGAGATGCTCTTTCATAAAATAGAACATGTCAAAATGAATGATATATGTCTGTAATCGGATCTACCGCCAACGTTCTGCGCGCTAATACAAAATGCATTCTTTCTTTTACAAAACGTGTAAAATAAGTGCACAGGTGTTCAAAACTAGTTCTTTCAAAGCCATCGAAAGAATGTCAGTAGATATACCTCAGGAATACCGCTGTGGCTGTTATAAAGTAGCCATTTGTTTGTTTGTGTGTGTAACAAACAATTCTATTATTTGATCCAGAAGATAACGGGTAATTAAACCATCACAGATGATTAATAATTGAAATCATAACTTGTTAAATTACGCAACAACGGAGCGATTATTTACTTTATCACGTAGAACTAGAAGTGGGCCCGCCGAGAGGATAGGTGAGTCCCTGTCCACAAAGATGGCTGCGGCCTTTTCACAGTTCAGTTGTAGTTTTTATGTTTGTCCAAACTTATATATCGCTTATTTTAATTTAGGCAGGTACGTATTTACAAAGTAAAACGACGCTATGTTTATATTAATTGTTTTCTCCGTCTCTTGCTCGCTCCATTTGAATTTATTTTTCAAATGTACTTGAGTTAATTTTACCTTTCCCTTTAGTGAGAATGAAGCTTTCCGCTCTTGTATGTGTGTTGTAACATGAATATTCAGAGATGGGTGTGCAGCCTTGGCTAGTCAGTTTGACCCACATCAGTAAACATTAATCGTTCAATATAAATGCACAACAGTGGTCCAACAATGAAACGTATTTTTTATACATATGATTACAAAATTTGTAAAACTAACACGGGAAGTGGCAGGTTGAAGACGAATAGGTGTTACTTACAACAATAAAGTTTGCATCAACCAGAATATTCTAGAAATTTTCTATTATATTTTAGATTATTCATCATCTTTTTTTGTTACGTTCTTGAAAACTGCCAGAATTTTTTTCTCTTTCAATCTAGGATATTCTGGAGATTTTTATGAATTTCTTCTTAACTTTTGCATGTGCAGAAATGAATAATCGTCCATGCATCAGCATCCTCAGTCTGTGTCTGAATAATTTTTCAGCAGTAAACATTGATCCTGAACTGTGATGATATGCATAAAGTGTGTGAAAGCGATCGTGACAAACAGCAGATTGTTGCACATGTCGAAATGAGCCTGACACTTCAGAAATTGTTGGAAAACTTGGTCTTCCAGTAAGAACTGTTGGCCGGATTATTGAAATCATTAAGAAAACTGGGCACATTTCTCCTAAGAAAGGAACTGTGGATCAACAGAAAAACTGTCGCTGGCTCGGGCAAAGCTTTTAAAAGGAGGATAGATATTCCTCAAATGGTACATCAGCTAGAGGACTGGACGATAGTATTGCCAAGAGGGTATTGAATGGTCTTCAAGTCACACATCCCAGCTATAAAAAAAAATGAGACTTCTTGCAATACAAAGAAGAAATAAGACAATAGACAAGTAGAAAATTGGAGAAAGGTAATATTTGCAAATGAAAGGTCACCTAATCTTATTGGTAAGCATCGTCGAGAACTATGATGCCCGATGTTCGGACTGCAGGTTTGCGAAAGGATTTCGAAAAGCACCGATATCCATGAGCAAGACTCTAGAAGCAGTTCCTATTTCCCGCTAAAGTTCCTGACGTCGAATTGCTCACCATCGACATCTCGAAAGATATGAGTAAAGGAACTTCACCGTCTTATTTGATCTAGCGTAGGGACGCCGTGAACACTCTAACACAAGGGAGTCCCCGAAAGGTAGCAGAGCGCTTTGAAGTCGGTGATGTCCCTACCATCCGAGAACACTACTGCCAACAGTACTTTGACATTCGGCCATGTCCCGGATCCAATCAGCCCTGGGGGTATGTTGGTCTACCGAAACCTTGAAGGTAGCAAATGAAAAGATTATTCTCTCTGGGCTCAAGGAAGTCACTGATTTCACCGAAAAAAAGATTTCATCGAAAGTGAGCTTGCCACATCTTTGAGAAATTTTTGCCAGAGAAGCCCAGTCTAAGTTCATTAATCTGCAAAAAACTCTCGCTTCTCTCCGGGAAGCAGCAGCCTTTCTTTAGGGGGGTATGCTTCGTTACTTTCCCGATCCTGGTCACGCCTGCAGCAAGCGAATTGTCTCTTTCAGTGATGAGGATGCTCAAGAGCTACTTTTGAAGAACCACTGGACAGGCAAGACTAAACCCCGTGGTACTCAGTAGACTAGACCTCGATTCTAGGATCAATAAGTATGTCTGGCGTAGTAAACACAGACTTTCTGTATTTGGAAACTTCTGGTGACTTCTATCTTTTCAATGTTCACACGATGGTATGTGAATTTAAGTTTTTTTAATGAAATATGTGTGATATACGCTTTATGTGCGTATTTTGTCCACCCTTAACTCTATTGTAAAATAAAGCATTGTATTTTCTTTGTCTCGGTGTATATTTTACTTCATATAGGTTCTTTTTTTGCTGAGTTTATGTCAACATATACACATAATTTTTCATATGTTATGGATATTGAAGAATAAAGTTATAATAATAAATAAAAAAAAACAATTAGAAAAGCAAAGTACTGCAAAGATGAATATCACGAAGGTGATGAAAAATCCGGCAAATTCTTACCGCATAAACGTTACTTGGTGATTGATGATTTTACTTTCCTTTTCCATCTGAAAAATTTTCCATTTCTTTTGGAACCCAGGACGATTTTCCGAACGGATGCTGAATTCTTCTTAGCGTTCGCCGGTTGGCGTAAGGTGCATGGTACTGTGGTTTGTTAAGAGAGCGCACACTGGCCCAGTACCTCTGACTTCAGCTTTCTAGGTTTTCTGTAGGGGTTACCCCGCCCTTAGCTCCTGGCTCATACGTCCTACCCTGGGAGCACGGGGGGGGGGATTGTTTCTCCGAGGATCTCACCCCGGGGCAGGGCTTTTAAGGCGGCTCTTACCCGTCTGCTAGCTCCGTCATGGGACACTTAGGCATTTTAGGAGTAGCTTTTCCGCAAGCTACCCCATCCCGTCCTGATAGAACCAACCCCAGTTTGGTCCATGACTGCTCATTCGACTGGGAACAGCTTATTTCGCAGCTAACCTCCATATCCGGAGGCCGTTCCCCAATCCGCCACCCGGGCACACGGTCGGTCGGGGGTGGTCGCCCGACGAAGAACCCATGTGCTGGACATGTAGTAAATTGCCTTGTCCGAGCGAACGCTGAATTGATTTCGTTGTTTTCGCTTTATCCACACGCTCAAAACCCTAATTATGTCGAAAACCTCCATTAGGATTTTTCTTAAGCATCTAAAATTCAAACTTGCAAAACTATTTTTTAAATTGTTTTAGAGTATTCCAAACAATCAAGGTCTAGAAGTATTCTCTAGTAAATCTTTGTCGAACTCTATAATAATCTCAAATAAGAACTCCACGCCCGCATAGTATTTTCAGGATGTTGTCGGTATCCCGGTCCGGTGTACGTTTACCCCATCTACCTCGAGTTTTATAGAAGATTCAGATACCCATCAGCTAGAAATTTAACAGACACAGCTAATTATGGTTTCGACGCAGAGGCTTTCGTTCACTTATCCAGCACGGTGCCATCCTCACACTACTTTTAAAAAGTGAAGTCGTAAATACCTGGACAATTGAAGACCTACTAGTTTACTAAATTAAGATTATAAAATGATAATTGTGGCGCAAATGATATCATAAATCAAACCTGCTCTTTTTGAGGACGGTCCATACAGGATTTATTCCGAATGATCAAAGAAACACTCCGCAAAGTAGACGGGGCTAACTTCGCCGCAGCCAATGCCACCGTTACACCGGCCCCACTCTAACGCTTTCGATTGGGTAGGGTGGATTTTAAGGCAATAAAGGAGTTGAACTTCGAGGAAAATTTTATTCGCTAGATAAAGTTATGTTATACCGAATGTTAGTCACACGGCTTTGCGTTCTCTAAACCCTCCAGAGGAATACGAGGCTTTCCTCTACTAAACTGATATTCTAGTCATTTAAACCATACGGTCGAATAATAATCCGTGATTCTAGAGGCATCGATATGGCCGTTTTCGTGCTACAAGTTTATCGGACTGCGTCGGATGCCCAAATAAACACCGCCGTGACCAAGAGAATTTGGTTGGGATTGCTCCGGTACCTTAAAAAGCCAACTTGATAATCCAGGCATTATGGACGGAAATTTTTTTTTTTCTTATGGACTGCATCAGTAGATACAAAGATAACTACAGGCTTCAAAATTTCTAAAATTCCACTTATTTATTGTTGTAATTTTTAAATGTGTTTAGCTACTCTATTATAGACTTTCAGCCATAGAAGATTGATAAAATTGTTTGTTTTTATTATAAATTCATCAAGTAAATAAGAACTATAAAAACTCCAGCAATGATTGATAGATATTTAGATATATCAAAATAAGATCATATAAATGAATTAGAAGAAAATAAACAACAAACTAGATACTGCAAGAAACAAGACATGTAAAGGTAATCTGCTTTGGTTATTAGGACAAACAAACAAACGTCTTATTCAGATTACCCCCAGCTGACTACGATTGACACGTAATAGCCAACTAGCTAAAGAAAAGAATGAAGTTTAATCTAATATTGTCAGCCAAATCATGATATTAACAATAGAAGATATTTGAGATTAAATAATATTAGCAGATAACCATTACTTACCACTTTTTTTACTGATATCTAAAGCCCTCTTGTTCACAGGATTATATTAAACGTTTTTTTGGATTCAAACAGCAAACATAACCTTTTATATATGATCCCCGCCAACAAGGATCTCAGTCCGAAATATTTAGATTTCAGATATGAATAAAGTAGTGTGAATGTATGCTTATTTTGCTGTGATGCTCCATAGTATTGCATATTAAATAATTATATTAAATAAAATTAAAATGGGACCAGTGAAGAAATATTGCTTGTAAATTCTGAACTCAGTTGAATGATTGGTTGTATTTGTTAATGGTGGTGATTTGATAGCTCCTTGATGTGACTTCTGACACTACATTTTTGAAAACGAGTTTCTTTCTATTTGAATCCAATTTTGTAGTTGCCAATCACAAAATAAAGCGTAGACTATCATATATTTATTTCAAAGCTTTGTTTTGTTGAGGCTCATAAAAGAAAATGTTTTTTCTGCAATTGTAAATGGAGCCGAATAAACAATGGTATATAGCAGCCTTCTCCTTTAGGTAAGGATGCTGACATTGTGGAAATTGAGTAGAACCTCTTCCATAAACTTGGAACAACATACACTGCAGTTTTGGAAATTGATCAATTCCAATTGAACCCCATCAGGAAAGAAAAAGGGGTTGCTGAAGAATTGCAAATTTTCATTTTCTTTCTGGAATTCCCTGAACCAATTTTTATACATTTCCTGGGGAGTGCCAATTCATGTTTTTCACTTTTACGACTCTCGCTGAGCTTCTCTAGGATTTTTTGATGTAATTGAAACAAAAAGAAACAAAATCCCCATATTCTGCTTCGATCTTTTTAACAATTTGAATTGGCAGTGGCTTAAGCTTCGTAATTTCATGAAGTTTACAGTTGAAACGTCACTTTCAAAGTCCACTCTTTACCATACAAATTCTGATGATGAATAATGGCATGCAATTGAACAAGCTCGTTTTGTCATTTACCCAGATGTTTGATCAACAGTGGGACCACCATTACATTTTGTGCATTAATCATTGGTTATGCTCGCTAATTTTGTCATTTCAAGCTCGATGATATTACACTGTTCTAAGAGCTCCCTAAGCTAAGTCAGTCGCTCCTGATAGTTAGGCCTTTAAGTGAATTCATGCCAACAATTTTTTCCTAGTTAAATCTCGCATTACACCATGCGCAAGCACAGATAACTGAGCTGTTGATTTGTTCGCTGCTAGAGAAAACAAACCCCACAAATTCTTTCTCCTGTTTTAACTGGCTTACTACATCACTTGACAATTCATAACTTGGCCCAAATTGCAACCGCACAACAATGCCAAAGTTTCAAACGTTTTATAAAATCACCTTCAGTAAACAGTCTCAAAGTTTTTTCTGTCAGGTGTGCAATTTTGTAACTCACCTGGGTCACAATTTCAGCTTCTTGATGACTGTTAGTGAACATAGTTTGCCTAATAGCAAGACCATGCATAAGAGATTTTGAATGTTTTCATTCTTAATTTACCTTTCAACTCATCAAAGAATTTGTGCTTTGTACTAGTGTCTTTGTAAATTAAATTCCCTGGGTACTGCAATAAAAATATTGAAAACCAGAAAAATCATCTCTGAATTGTTTTTAAAACAAAAAAATTACTTATCTGTCCAACATTCCTGGAACTTTCAATTTTTCACTTTTGCGATGCTTTTTTCTTCTTCTGTCATAGTAGCCATTGAGGGCCAATATTGAAAGTTTGAAATATTTAAACTAGTACATATTAATAGATGGATAGCGTGGGAAGTAGGAGGCAGGGGGGGACAACTCCCTCTCAACATTTTAAAGCTTAAGTTTTGTTCTTCCAATATTGTGTTGTAAAGCATAAGTTTTCGTTAGTTTAACAGTGGAGGAATAAATATAATTTTAAAAAAATGTTGTTATACGTGTTTTCCAGAAGGTTCCTCATGTATAATTATTGAAAAATTTTTAATGATTTAATGTTAAGAGATTTATTTTTGCTCCCTCAACATTCCATTGCCCCTGTTTATTTAATAGCAATATAACAATATATAAGATTGGCTGTAATATTATAGGAGGATTATGAAAGACAAATTATTGGGAAATGCAACCAAGTAAACATATATATATATATATATATATATATATAAATTATTTGTCCGTATAATGTTACAGTACCTATAGAATGTTCTTGAGGCTGTTAATCTTTCTGAAGTTCTGGCGCTGGACGGTGCAGAGAAGACAGTGGGATGCTCGTTGGTCAGTGAAGCGGAGAGCTGGTGGATTCGATTGGCCTCTGCGGTTCAGCAGATTGTTTTGATGTCGCTGAAGCCTGATAAACTTTAGTCTGTGATCTTCTTCTTTCCAACAGTTGGCGTTCGGTGTCAATAGAGCGGAGCTGAAACCGGTGTTTCTCTTTCACACGTGTCTGTGGCTCTTCCACCTCACTCTTTATACCTGCTGTTACACAAACACCTGCATGGCGCTGGGCCACTTGAAAAATGGTCACCTCTATTCTTCATGCCTTGCCGATTCCTTCCCTGGCGCAATCATCTCCTGGCCCTGCGACTCCAGACAGCGACGACGACGACAACAGCGCCGTAACAGAAGCCGTAAAGCAAATTCGATTTTCCGAAATGTCAAGGTAATTGAATTTATTGCACAACAGATGGTCGCCAAACACACACAGAACTGGACAGAGTTTTAAAATTGAACTTAAATAATCATGCAAGGCTGAAAAATCTGACAAATCGAGTAGTTTATTGAAATTTTGTTCAGTTTTAAGTAAGGCACACTGCACTTCATGTATTCACTTGTTGTGTGCATTCCTTGATGGAATAGTGACAACATTGTAAAATCCCGGTATTGTTTTCCTTTTAGCCAGAAACATCAACGCAGATAAGAATATCTGGCAACAGTCACTAGCTGCATTAAGAACTCAATGGCTAAGGAGCCCAAGTAGTTAAGAAAATTGTCACAAATTATTTAGTGACACCAGCAATTACGCTCCATCTTCCCTGGAGCCTTGGAAGACTAAACACAGTGAACACAGAGAACAAAACTAGTGCTCGGTTATTTCAGGAGTCACTACTCAGCAAAAATTAAATAACACTCTAAATAGATCCATAAGGATAGTTTTTCGGTGTTTCAGAAAAGCAAAACACCTTGCAATCACCTACGGAAGAAATCAAACTCTTAACATTTGAGTTTTATTTTACAGAAGACTGCGCGTTTTTTTAAACTCTTTCTCTTTGTGGAATTGTGAAGAATCTCTTAGCGATTCTGTCTCTCGCCTTTTGATTGTTGTAGGCAGCACCAGGCATAAGAAGACTGTTAGTGTTTTTTTTTTCCTCATTGGAACAAGCGAGAAAGAGTTAAACTGTTTCTAAGTCAAGCACTGGGAAAACCACACTTCTCCAGCTTACCCAAAGAAGTTGGGTGGCCGGATACTTCAAAGCACTTACACTGACTGTCACAAGGGTAAATAACTCTTACACATCGACGGCTATAACGGTCAAACACGGAACCTATCTAGCTACGCCACACACGTTTTAATCTACACATCGCGGGTAATAATAATAATAATTTTTAAATTTACAGAATATATAAAGATTTCAGACTTTTAACAAAAATAATAATATTTTGGTTTTTTCAGTTAACTTTGAATAATCATTATTATGAAGCTAAAAGACTGGGCTGTAAGGTCACATGCCGAACAATACTTCTGGAGTCCGCATTACTTCACAGTTTATGAGAAGAAAGCTTCTCTTATTTAGCATGTGTACACATGTTCGTGGTATCTAAATTATCTATCTGCTTATGTGAAATCCAACCGATAAAGTCCTGCTGTGTGATTTTGGTTCTGGCGCTCTGGAGATTGGATAAAAATAGAACTTTTATGACAAAACGGCACCTGATTTAGAGAGCTGCGAGATGTCTGGGAGGGGGAGAACAAACAACCCTTTTGTCGTCGTGCGTCTGTATTTATTTAGATCTCGACCCTGACGTGGCGAAGTCGGACCGCGCGCACCACCCTTATCTTATTTACCTTTCCTTTTGGGAGATTATGAGTGCGAGTTCATAAATTTTAAACAGCTCATCAAGCTGTTGGTGTGACTGTTTTGTTAGATGTCGCGCAGCTTGACAAAAGGCTGGCACAGGTTGGTCACGAGGTCTTGCGGATACATAGGTGCGGGGTTTGGGAGCCGTGTGTGACTGGAAGAGACAGTTGGGTACAGTGGCCAGGCTTTCCGGGCTACCTTCCGCCAGGTGTGGATGGGGAGACAGGTATTTAGCCGGCCACCCTGCTATATGCGGGGGATGAGCTACGTTGTTTTTTTTAGGGCCCCGAGCGAGAAATAAGATCGATAATTGTGAGGAAACCGAGCTCAGGACCCAATTCCGAGAGAAAAGAGAGAGCGGTAGAGAAAAAATGATGGTGCATTTTTTACCTGGTCGCGAGCTTGTTGTCGATTTTCCTCGCGTTCGCCAACAAAGGCATCTGCAGCAGGCGTGCAGCAGTTCTGAGGTAGGCTTGCGTCCTGAACATGCTGGCAGGTAAGGGCGTTGTGAAGGTATGACGGCCCGTCCACCAATCTGGCCACTCGCCGCCGCCTGATGTTCAGCGTCAAAGTACAAAGTGGAGATTAGAGCCGTGTAAGACACCTGCCGTTCAAAAAGAGGCTCTCCCTCCCTTTCGTTTATGGAAGATTTCTAACTAGTTCAAAACAGATTTTTTCGTTCCTATCTTCTGCCGTGTGCGTGCGCAAACAAAGTTTAAATAAAATATGTCATTGTGACTCGTGCTGCTGTCCGTCTGTCAACATGAAGCGCTCTCCAATCAGCTGCGCCCATCGCGCCGAAAGGAGTTACTAAGTCCTACACGCATACTGAAGGGAATCTCGGCCCGGGGCATGTTTAGCTGACATGGGTGCAGCAGTAACGGCCTTAGGGGACGGAAAATAGACCAATCGCCCAGAACCCCACACCTTAGCTGCCCCAAAATTTTGCAATAATATTTTGGGGGGTGCAAGATGTTTTCAAGAAAGTGGATCAATTTCCACCAACAGTAAACAACAGCCGAGGTTCTGAATCTTGCATCCAACCTGTTGCTCGCGAGCACCGCTGTGCCCTTCGACATTCTGACGGTGTTCTACAACCTTCTCTTCTTTTCGAAATTGGAGTTTTCACCCTTGAAATACTTTTATTGTAGTTTTATGTGAATACCTAGAATTGTGGCTGACCAAATTCATTGTGTATCTGATCTGTGTGTGTGTGTGTGTGTACCGACGTCATCTCTCTCTGAACTGACGTCATCTCTCTCTCTCTCTCTCTGTGGCCAGAAAGGTAATTGGTTCACGTGTAAGACATGTGTTACTTGATTAGTTGGGGTAGTGGAGCGACCTCAATAACCAGTTGGTTACCAACATGTGAACAACATGAGGTTTTGATGTACCTAAAAATCGTATATGACATTTTCTCACGTGACGTGCTACAAATCACAAATTTTAAACAAACAAACAGTTTTGATAAACTATTATGAAAATTCTTAACGTAGTTATTTTATTTTGAAATTTCTATACGCTTCAAACTTTGGCGTTTACATCATGGAAATTGTCATGACTTCATTGCAAATTTATGTAATTTATTTAAATCTGTTTTCTTCTTTTTCATTTTATGGAGCTTAGGCTTTAAAATCAAAACGTGTTTAATTGTATTTATTTATTTACTTGCCATTAAAGAAACAGTTAATAGAATAACTGTTAAAAATGAGGAATGATTCTATGAAAACAAACGACGGCTGTTTGGTTTTTTTTTTTTTTTCCATTTATAAAGTCCTGCAAGTTTTATAAAACCATTTCTATAAAAATACGGCCGTTAGTTGACGGGAAATATTTTTCTCTTATTTTTATACCATTGTAACTGAAAAGTTATAGAATTTAAAATAAGAAGACAAAAAAATTTTTTATATCAATTAGCTTCCCGGCATGCCTCAGTAAATATAGCGGCTGGCCGAATGTGCGGAGAAAGAGGCCCGAAAGATCAACTACTTAATACTATTTACAGAATAAGATGGATTTTAAAATAAGCTGGCTTATCAAGATTTTTATCATTCGTCATGACCTGGCACTAAATACTTGTAGAGCAGTGGTTTCCAACTTTTTTGGACTCGTGGACCTTTTTCTAATACTCAAGAGACCTGCGACCCCCTGCTACACTTCCGTAATTGGAAAAAAAAATCACATAAATAAGAGTTTTATTTGAACATATTGACAGTTTTGAGAGAAATTCACCAGGAGAAAAACATTTTACACTCATCCTTAAACACATCTTTCTTTCTCAAAATTTAGTGACCTAATGTGATGCTTGTTGTTACGTCTGGGCAGCCAGCTTGGGAATTCGCGGCCTTGAATTTGCCAAAGCCAACCCCATGTCATCCTCAACATTCAGCCTGTTCCTTGTCTTTGTTTTTATGTGAACAAGAGTTGAAAATCCAGTCTCGCAGAGATAGGTGGAGGGAAATGGAAGCAGAACTCGGAAGGCAAGCATGGTGGCATTGGGATATGACTGATACATAGCACACCGGAACTGACTCAGCGATCTACCATAAAACAGGTCACGTGCCGGGGAATATACTGTATATTATATCAGAAAAAAGAATTTTAGTACAGCTCATCATACATTTATTCAAAACTATTTTAGTGATTTTTCGGGGAACATCATCTGCTCATATAGTAAATTCACAGCAGCTAAACAGAAATCTACTGGGATCAGTGAACTCCTCTACCTCTGATCAGAACAGCTGTGTGGTGTCGTGCTGGTGCCCACTGGCTAGTGCGCATCCGGCCGAAGTCGCAGTCCAGTCCTTGTAGCGAGCTCTGTCCCAGGCGTCGTGGTCCGAGTCTTTTAGCTGCAGGCCCCAATGGGAGCGCGGCTCGATTGCGTCACTCCTACTGTGGTAACAGTTCGAGTTCCGGCCTTTGTCGCCAGCGTGTATTGTCCGTGTTTCTATGAGGGTGGCAGAGCGACAGGAAGCCGCGGGGGTGACTGGGGCGGTGATGCAACTGGGAGTGCCTGCCGTGGGAGACAAGCCTTACACCTTCGGCACACGGCCTCCCATCGGTGACACCGGTGTATTGGACGCAGGGTAATTTTTGTATACCTTTTTCTGGAAAAAGGTGCGTCTTATAAGCCGGCAAATACAGGCAAATACAGTACATATACACAAAACAAATACATACTCATGAACAGTTTCTTAACTCAGTCATATGACAAAAATTGAAACTCCCAAGGTTCCGCGACCCCCTGGTTGGGAACCACTGTTGTAGAGGATTAAGCCGTCTAAAGATACGCAAATTCTAAACGCTACGTTTGGGCTTTCTTCTCCGACTTGTGTGAAAAGCGATCTTGTAATAACTCCACGCTGAATTGCAATAGGTTTACAGCTGTAAATAAACTATTAGTCTTTGTTATAACAGGATTTATTCGGCCCATAGTTATTCAGCTACGTAACTCTCTTATGTGACGTATTACACATCAAACGGACCGCTAAACTTCTCACTTAAACTGAAGTCAACAATTTAAAACTGGCGACATCTTTGAACGAATAATAGAATCGCAGTTGTTTGTCCTTGAGTCCATGAAAAGATGAATTTTTGTCCATATGGCAGGACATTTATTATTTACGCGTTATTCTAGATTCTGAACTTCTTTAGTTTACAGAGTATTTAAAAGAAACACATGTTGTCTCTTGTAGAATGAGATTTCCCTGTCAATGTCGTTTCTTAAATAAGATCTGACATTCTGTGTCCTCGTAAAGTTTGGTTCGCGTTCCCCCGTGTGAGGATTCAACGGTAGCTCTATAGATATGTCGTATTGATACAATCGCACGATCACAACATCCGAACCGCTATTCTAGTGGCAAGTGACTGACTTCTTAAAATGTGTACGTCTATCATTTAAAACGATTACGCCATGTTTGTGTTCTTACAAGTACTGCGAATCTGGCGTGTAATCCATCTCCGCCTTCCTAGAGTATCTTACTTTATAACTTTTCTGTTTCTGTTTTTTTTTTTTTTTTTTTTTTTTGCAGAGTTACTGGATTTACTTGTAGTAACTAGATGACGCACAAAATGGCTCTTCTTAGGAATTATGATGGAAATACAACAAAACCTGCTAGAACCTTTTAAAAGTAAAGGCTCTTTAGAGAGAGACAAGTACTCACAGCAAAGTCTTATTAGAGTCGATCAGCATTTTATAACTTATAGTGTATAATTTAATATATGGAATTACCTGTAATCTGGAGGAAGCAGTTGCAGCTAGCTCTATACCTCTGAAGTATTGTAATCATAGTTATCTCGGGCATAAGCAGGGGCGTAGCTAATAGGGGGCGGCAGGGGCGGTCCGCCCCGGGCGGCACGTTTTGGGGGGCGGCATTTTTTGGTCTGAGTGCGTGTTTGTCAAATTTAGTTCAGGACAGTATGTTACATATATAATGTATTTTTTCGTTCTATTTTTCCAGATATTATTTTTTCCTGAATTTTTCGTTCAATTTTTAATGGTAGTTTTTTGAAAGGAAGAAAGTTTTTCTAAAATTTGCTGTAAAAGAAATTTGCTCACTTGAAGTGAGTCACTTCTAATTAATTTTGAATTGAATATCAATATTTTCTCATTATATATTGATAATTTTTATTTTCTAATAGTACTTTTTTTTCAATAAATAAATAAATAAAAAATGAATTTTTTGGAGGTTTTGAAATTCTACGTTATTTAGAGGGCGGCAAATTCTACGACCGCCCCGGGCGGCACAAACGCTAGCTACGCCCCTGGGCATAAGGTAAGGGTGTTCCGTAATGATGGTATGATTTCTAATGTAATTACGCAGCTGGAATAGTTTGTTAACGTCTTTCCCAATTAATCTAAAAATATTGCAAATATAACCCCATTATTATTATTATTATTATTATTATTATTATTATTATTATTATTATTATTATTATTATTATTATCTCTCACTTAATTGGAACATTTTCTATTTTTCATGTCTAGAAGATTTCCAGAAATCTCTCATTAAAGCCATAATTAGGGAGGCCTGTCTTAGCGGGTAGGCTACTGGACTCCCGAATCCGATCCCTCAGTTACGACAGCTCGGTTCGCCGCACCACGTTCTCATAGCGGCCGCTACGAGTATCTCACCAGTAGATGTTGGTATACAGCACAACAACTATAGTTAGACACGCATCGTGTGTTTGTAACAACACAACAGAGATTTAAAGGCTTCCATCTGCTCTATAATATCAAGGAGTGACTAAAAAAAAACAAACAAAATAACCCCCAAAACAGGCTGTCATCGCAGGACAGACCAGGTCACGTCCACAAATCCAACGACCAGACAAACAGGACAACACCTCGGCCATCTAAGGTGTTACAACTGCGCTCAGCCTCATTCTAGACAGGCCACGTGACCAGCAGAAGGTAAAGTGTGCGTCTAAGAGGTAATAAAATCGGACACTTCGTCGTTGCACGCAAAAACCCTTCAGAGTAAGTATAAGGAGAAGCAAAGTAGGAAAAAAGCTAACTTAGTCGACTTTAAACAGGATAAAACAGATAACCAGGACTAGTTCATTGGAATGCTTGTCGCCAACAGTTCAGAGTGGAATACAGATATAGAAGTCAGTGACTGGAGAATAACTTCAAATAAATACAGGTGCAAGATGCAATGTTCTACCAGTACCAGCGGTAGAAAGATATTCACTGGCCCAATAAGAGAGCCCGCTCAGTCGACACCATTAAGATTCCAGAGCTTAAAATAACGGTCGGACATAGGATCTTGTCCGACTAAAACCTGATAATGCTCGACCAAAGTTTGGAGCGGCCTGACATTTTGCCTGACCAACTCTCACCATAAAGAACAACGAACATAGGAGGAAATGTATCTTCGCAACTTTAAAAACCTTTCCTTATTTTGAAGAACTGGCGTATCAACAAAGGACGCTGTATTGAATTTGCCACTTTAACGCATGTATCTCGGTGAACTTAACCTTCCGAAGATGACAAATTGTCCTAGAAAATAATGTTGCTATGAACTTTCATTTATGAAAACCGTGGTTATAGTTAAGAGAGTATTGCAAAATGAGCATAATTCATACTCCTCAATTAAACCAAAAAAAAATTTTTTTTCAGCTACAAATAGGTAGAACGGTACAAAACCAACTCATAATACTTTTATTGACTTTGTTAATTCATCTTCCTAGATACCACAGAAAATATAAATCTGGTTGTGTCTTGTGAAAGCGACGTAATCTCATTATCATTAATTACAATTTTACTCTACATCTTACGGACTTTCCAGAAGACTGATGATATTCGCCTATTGTGGAACGAGTGACGCAAGGCAGGAGTATTTTGAAGTTATATTATTGTTTTACCCTGACTGTTCTTGTAACCAAGTTATTTACGCAACAGATTCCTATAATAGTGCATTAATTAACTATCATACATTTCAGTTCGTAAATAGTTTTAACACAGCTGTATTTTATGAATTCCTTTTGTAACATGTAGTGGTAGCTTTAAGTACGAAAGTGAGGCTAAAACAAACTCATAACATAGGGGAAGTCCGTCTATAGCTTTATTAGTGGTAGGTAGACGGTTTTTTCTTTATTCACTAGTCTGGTATGTCTTTTATCATATTGCAAAACAATATGGTGGTTCTGGAAAAGCAATCAGAAGCACGTGTTTTCAGGTTTTTTGGAAAAGGCCTGAAAATAGTGGTCTGTAGGATGACAAAGTAAAAACCGAAGCTTTAGAATGGAGGAATAAATTAGTCTAACGAATCACGGTATGATACAATGTAGCCTAAAATAATAGAACAGAATGGTGACACTCCATGTGATGCAGGTCTGGAACAGAGAAATTACTGCTTGTTCCTAAACAATACGAAATCTAAAAAATAAGAGTAATAACGTCGTTAGCTGGATATTTAGACATATGCAAGAAAACCTACAAAATTCAAATATTTTCTTATCTTTCATTAAAAACGCCATAATAAAAATATGGGCGAAATATCTGACTAAGTTTCCATGTTTTACTATTGGACATGTTCGACCCAAATCTTATCTATTCGGACATTTGGTCTGACCATCTCATTAAAATCATTTTAAGCCTTGAGATTCAATTCGTGTTACAAGATTCCAGTGGAAGGACTAGTGAATTTGGATTGCGTGAAAGGTAGAGAGGAGACTCGCAACATCACTTTTATGTTGTTGACATGGACTCGCCTCCATTTCTATGCCTTAAATAGAATTGAAACTTTGACCGAATTTACACAAGGAAAGATAGAAGATGAATTCACAGATATGATGGAGCAGTCTAAAGATGTCCACGAATTGATAACATTTCTAGGATTTATCCAGCACTTGAGAAAGTTCGTGAATAAAATGTCCGAAATCAGCTAGCCATTGAGATAATTGACTGCCAAAGGCAGAGTGGCATTGGGAAGAGCAACAAGAAACAAACTTTCAGCATCTTAAAACCGCGGCAACGGAGGCTCTTACCCCAATCTACCACTCAACATTATTCGTTGATGCAAGCTTAAAAGGCTAAGACGCTGTCCTGATCCAGCATGGAAAACCTATAGCACATGCACCAAGGGTCTTGACAGACGTAAAATCTGGTAGGCACAAATCGAGAAATAAATGTTAACTACTGTTTTTGTATGTGAGAAATCTCATCAGTATGTGTATCTGACGAAATCTGACGTGAAAACTGACAAAAAATCACAACATAAAGCACCATTGAAGTTACAGAAGCTCCTGATGTCAATACAAAAGTATGATTTGAAGATCCAGTACAGGCGATATTATTAAAGCAGAGATGCCAGACGTAGAGGCATTGGCTCATCTAGAAATTTCAGAAGAGAAATTCAAAGAATTTGAACAAGCAACAGCAGATAACACATTACTATGTAAGTTGAGCGTGGGGACGGTTTACTCTTCGAAGGATATAAGCTGAGAGTAACCACTTCACTCAGACAAGACATGCTAAACAGGATTTATGAGTTTCACTTAGAAGTTGTGAAATGAAAAAGCAGATCCAAAGAAATGATGTTTTGGATAGGCATGACCGGTGAAATAGAGGAAAAGATATCATAATGCACCGTACACGCTCAGCAGCAGAAAACAAACAATGCTGAACCAATAATCTTAACAAAGATTGCAGATAGTCCATGGTCAAGATTGGTGTATACCTGTTTACCTGTTTGAATAGAAAGGTCATCATTACCATTTGGCAGCAGACTATTTCTCAAACTGGCCAAAAATTGCCAAATCAGAACAAACTACAAATAACAATGTTGCTTTGCGCTTGAAAAGCCAGTTTTCTAAACATGGCATGCCCGAAGAAGTAATGAACTATAATGGACCCCCAATATTCTAGTGAGAAGTTCAGGAAAGTTTTCAAAAGACTATAGCTTCAAGCGTGTGACCTCCTGTCTCAAATATCCCCAGTAGATTGGACAAACCTAAAATAACAGTGAAAACGATCAAGAACTTGTTGAAGAAAAAAAGAACCAGTAGATGGGATAGAAAAACCTTCCAAGCTAAAGTATTTCTCGAATGCAGACTGAGATCATCACTGCCGACTGCAGCGCCTATATTCAGCACAGAAAACTGTACTGCAGATAGACAGTCCCTAATACAGGGGCAAGTCAGCCAACAGAAATAAAGTTCAGATAGAAAGGAATCCTTGGCAGGAGGTAACTAGTTTCAACGGAAATTGTCTGAATATTAAAGCCACAGGCATACTGTCGAAAATCAAATAGACCTGAAACTAAACAAGGCTCAAACAAACATCGAGAGTATTTATAGAAGTGTTCAATTAACAAGTTGTGAAATTAATGGGAAGTTGCAAGAACTCCGGACAGCTCAACAATCCAAAGCACTACCAACAGACTGTAGAAACCCAGTTTTCCTAAGCTCAACCATCAGCCATGGTGTAGGACAGACCACATAAAAAAAAGTTTACCAACACAATCAGCACGTACGTCAGTTCCTGAAAACTCGAAGTAGACGAATTGTGGTCCAGCCGTCAAAGTTTAAAGACTATGTTAATAACTGTGTGACGATAAAAGTAGTTTAGCTTCATTATTCATGCATTCATGCATATTATATATTTCAGTTAATGGCTTTCATTGATTATATTAATTTCGGACACTATCACATCGTGCAACATGATAATACAGTTTTCTCTCTTTTAGAATGAGTACTCCAACATATCAGTTACTTGATAATGATGTTAAACAATGTTCCTAATTGATAAAGGACTTTCAACACAGGTATTACTACCTTTTCAAACTTCCCCTCTTTTCCAAATTACATTTCTAGTCAGTAAATAATAACTATCTCCTGGTTTGGCGAAAACCGGTATATTCCCCCCCTTTTTTTTGTTTGTTTGTTTATGAGTGTTCATAGGTTAGTCCTTTAAAAGAGGAATAATTTAATGTACGGCGTATTTGTGTAGGGGTTAAGCGGTCAGTACTGACAATGTTGTAAGTGACAAAAACACACTTCTAGTCAGTAAATAACAACTATCTCCTGGTTTGGCGAAAACCGGTATATTCCCCCCCTTTTTTTGTTTGTTTGTTTATGAGTGTTCATAGGTTAGTTTCCTTTAAAAAGAGGAATAATTTAATGTACGGCGTATTTGTGTAGGGGTTAGCGGTCAGTACTGACAATGTTGTAAGTGACAAAAACACACTTCTAAGTCAGTAAATAACAACTATCTCCTGGTTTGGCGAAAACCGGTATATTCCCCCCCTTTTTTTTGTTTGTTTGTTTATGAGTGTTCATAGGTTAGTTCCTTTAAAAAGAGGAATAATTTAACGTACGGCGTATTTGTGTAGGGGTTAAGCGGTCAGTACTGACAATGTTGTAAGTGACAAAAACAAGAATGAAGACTTCAGTCCCATCGTGGTCGCCAATGTAAAATAGCTGTCTCTTATGTGCATGGTCTACACCTGGTAAGTGATTATAGCGATTTTGTATTTCTATATACCGGATTAATGAATTCAGGGTTCTTTTTATTATAATTTGTCATTTTAATATGCCATACTTTCTTTTTAAAAATATAACTATAAAAGTCATGCAGTGACTTCTAATTCAAATCCTCTCTCACCCACGAAGAGAGAGAGAAGAAAAGTTGATAAAGTCCCGTCTATTTACTTGTTTTGTTTCTTAAATATACTTTTTACACATTTAAACGAAGAAAAAGGGAAAAACAGTTTGAGGCTACACTGGTGTTGTTATTTCCCAGAAAGCCATGTCCAGAGATATCATTTTGCGCTAAAAGCGACTTTATTTCGCACCTCATCTTTCTTGTTTTTAATAGAGGGAGCTGTACTGTTAAGGTGCATAGTTTAAAATAATTAACAAAAGGGACTTCCAGTATTCAAATGAATATAAAAAAAACAACAAATATTTACTGTCTAGCAGCTCCAATTTCTGCTGCCGTGTTAGAGAGTTCGCACCCATGACATGTTTACCAATTAAGTCAATGTTCAGTGTATAACCAGACACCAGAGAGCTCAAATGAATTGCAACATTGAAGTTAAGAAAGCTATATTTCTGTTATGAATATACACTGGGACGTGAGCGTTCAAGGACAGCCTCGTCTAAATTTATGAATCAATTCAGAGAAAGTTTTAATGTTGTACTGGTTGGTATTTTCTTCTTTTTAAAACTCAGCACGCTGAGATCCACTTTGTAGCTTGTAAAACAAGAAAGCGCTCTTCAAAATCGTTAAGACAGATATTTAATTTTTTCGAGACTTTTATAAAGTTTATGCAAAATGAGGTAGTAAAGTTTTGAAACGGTTATATTTCATTTTTAAAAATTGCTATATCGTCAGTGTTTTTTTTTTCCGTAGGTGATCGGCCAGCCTTCTCCGGCTGAGATCAAAGTGTAGCGCGCGGGTATTTTGGTTCCCTCCATCCAACTCGGGTAGCCTTTTTTCTGTCGTGGAATGTAGCCAGGCTTCCATGGCGAAAATTTGTTCCCCAGTGCCTGTATGGCGGGGGGTCGAGTACGTTGTGGTGGCGGCACAATTGGAGAGTCCCCTGTCCGTAAGGGTGGGGGCAAGGGATCCTTTTTTCCCTGGGCCTTCAATCCCCTGGCTGGAAAGATTAGGTACATCCGGACCGATTTCAGTACTGGAGGGACTGAGGCTTTTTTGGCTGGGAAAGCGATCCCACTAATAGAGCTTCGCTCCAACACGCCCCCCTCCCCCACTAACGAGGCGCTTCGGCGCCCCAATCCGTCGGGTTTCGGACCCAACTCGGAGCTCGCTCCACCAGAGGTCCCGACCTCCTCACCCACTCCCTTCATCTTCGGAGATGAACACATGTACACGAACTTTAGATACTTTAATTTAAGGCCAAATATATTTTCTACTAACTATTCCGCTTGTATACAAACTCCCTTTTATACTTAACCCTAGCGTCCATATGAGCTTTACGAAATCACTTTTTATATTAGTTCTCTGTCAATGACTCACCTGCAAACCAGTGATGTGCTTCCAGAGGCATTAAAAAAGTAGTTCTGGCATTTCACAAACATAACAATTACGTAACATTTTTGCTAATGTGTGTGTATATGCCTTTGTTTCAAGGTTTCCAGTAGATCTCTTAAATATTTTGAGTAAAATTTAAAAAAAAGAAAAAGCTGTCAATATATTGCTGAGGTTTTATTTGTAGTTCTACCTTTTAGATAACTAGTGTTAAATTTTGTTGTTTGGGAGCCTAAATGTATTTTATGATAAAACTAAATTAATCCTTTCACACTAATTATCACAATATGAAAAAAAAATTTCGGAAAATGTTTGACTGACATGACATATCCAAGAAAATATGACAACTTTATCTAAATATGCATCACCTTTAACCTGTCCACCTTTTAATTAACCAATTTAATTTAAATCTCAGCTGCAAGCTAATGTAGCATCAGTCTATAGGTTCATCAATTAAAGATGTACAAGAGATTTCATTTAACTGAATATCACCTTAGAGATTCATAATGTAAGTTGTTTTGTTCTTTTATAAACCAGATTAATGGTAAAATAAAATTGTAGCAAAAGCAGCAAGACAATTTACAAATACATCTAATGCTAGCAAAGGTTTTTCAGTAATTCGTACCTACATTGAAATTCATTACAGTTTTCATAAACACTTACTATTAAGAAAAATGATGTAAGTACATATTTACTAAATACTCAAATATACAATCTTCTGCCTTGTTTTTTTGCTGTTGTTAACACTACAAAAGATGTTTTACAAGATAGATCTGAGCGATTTCCTTATATTTATAGTATTTGGTAATACTTGTCACTAGAACTATGAAGTAGCTATTCTCTCTCTCTCTCTTGAATTCAATTTCCTTATGTTTATGAAATGTATTTTTAATAAGCATTCCTTCCCTGCAGGAGGTAAGTATCATTTCTAATTAGTTTCTGGACATATTGTTTTTCCTGCCTCCCTCATCCATTGAATACCTGTAAACTTTGTGATGTTGTCTCTCTCCATCTGATCTCTGGTTTCCTCCTTTTGTCTATTCTTGGTACCTATTCAGTAAAAGACTTTGTCCATTGATTTGTCTTAATAAGCCACATGACCAGTCCATCTTCGTTTCAGTTTCTTAATGCAACCTACAATACCTACTACAACAGATCTTTGAATCTGCTCTTTTCAGACTGTCATTTCTAGTAGCATTTTATTACTACGTTTCTTTCTGGAACTCTCTTAAGTGCCCATGTCTTACAAGCATAGGTCATTGTTGGCAAGATATGTCTAGAACTTTTCATTATAAGCAGTTAGGTTACTGATAGTTATGTAGGGTGTAACTCAGAAAACCAAATTTTGCTTACCTAAAATACTGTGTGTGCATATTATAATGGAGACAGTGGTATTATTTTACATAATAAATTTTTCTACTTGGTGTCTACTCTTAACAATCTAATTTTCTTTTTATTTCAATATATTGTACTTATAACCTACATTTTCAATGACTTGAGACTAATGTAAAGTTAGCTTTTTGACTGATTTATATTATAAAGATAACTTTAATGATGTAGAAATTTCTTCTGACACAAATTCACTGTATTGTGTGTTTGGAAGGTAAAAATTGTGTGTACTAGTAATATGTGGTTCATTGATTTCTTTGATAAAAAAGTTCTGACGATTTTTTTTTTACTATAGTGAAATTGGTTTATTGCAGTTTTTTATTTTTATTTTGAAATACACCCAATTGTTTAAATATAAGAGGCCTCCCGTTTCATTGATGCAGACTTAAATCTTGACATACATGATGCTGTGCTAAGGTTGCTTTTGTGTTTAGTCCATGTTTCTCCATAACCATGTGAGAATTTCCTTAATTCAAACATATTAATGGTATGTGAATAGGTTGCACTCAACTGACAATCCAGATACTTCTCCAGGTGCTTGATCAGATTCATACCGGACCTTGGGGTAGTCAGGAAAGACATTGGATGACTTGCCTTAATTCCTTTTCCAGACTAGTCAAAAGAAAAAGATGTATCTTTAAATGGAAATCCACCAAGCAGAAACGCAAATTCTGTTCTTCTACCATACCAGACTGAAGCCCATACCATGACACTTCTGTCTTCATGTTTGTCTGTAGGATAAAGACATTGAGATTGGTCTCCAAATCCAAGCGCGATATCCAAACATGAATTACTCAAAGCTGGGACTCATCAGGGAAGAGTACATTCCACTAATATTAGATCTCCTCTGATCAGACCTTTAAAAGAATTTTATTCCTATTGGACTAAAGTGGTCTCTCTCTCTCTCTCTCATGCTACACACCCTCTGTAACCAGGTGAGTAGAAATAACATTGGATCATTCTTTGACTTATTTCTGTTGCATGGATGATGTCAGCAAGGGAATCTTGACCATGAGTGTGGACATCACAAGTAATGACATGTTCTTGTTGTGGTATTACCATTAAAGACCACCAGGTCACTTCGCCAAAATAGTGGCATTCATGTCAATAAATGCGATATTGGCCACAGATCCACAAGAAATGTCAAGATCTTTTGCAATCTGTCATTGACTCTGGGACTCTGAATGACTTATGGAGAAATATCATGGTGATAATGCACAGTGCTTATCTCCCCACCTAAACATCCAATAATACATAATCACAGTTAAAATAAGTAAATTCCAATTAGACACTTATTTATGGGGTTGGAAAAATACTGCCTCCTGTACTTGAAAAGTAGTCAGCATGCAATTACAAATTAATTTTCTAGAACCACCATCACATTACCTGATAGAAAACAAACTAAAATCACAGATTCAGGTGAAGTAACTCTGACAAGTGTCTTACAATGAAAAATATAAAAAGGGCTGTCTGTTACTAAGCCTCATTTAGCATCACATGACTGAACTTTTTTTTTTTAAAGCCAACATTGCAAATAAAACTTTAAATGAGATTAAAAACTGAATAATGTCTACAACAGGGATCAGTAAATTAAATGGTACAGTATAGATTTAAATGCTGTGATGAAATACTGGTATTAGGTACATGGAAGAGCACTGCAGGTTAAAAAGCAAAGCCAGATTCACAGTACTATCATAGGAAAAAATCCAGATGAGCATGAAACAGTTGCCAACAGAGTTGCATACACACTTTACTGTACTAAATACTGGAACAACAGCATTATGTTTGCCTAACTCATATTTGAGATCAGTTCCATTCAACTTTTCCTGAGTGCATTAGATGTGAGGTTATTTATTTGCATCCTACTGGACAAGCCTTTTGCACAAGATTTGGATCAAGAACTAGGGAACCATTCTCTTAGTGATTTGTCCTGGTTTGTTTTTATGATAAAGCACTTGTTAGGCAAGAATTTAGTGGCAACTTGATTGCAATTGGTGAATAAATTCCATGTTGGCAGCAGCATGGTACCAGCATAAATCTGTGATTGTATCCTTAATGTGAGTGCTACCATTCAAGACCACAACATATTGACAAGTTTTCCAACTGCATCAGGTCTTTCACACATGCACGCAAAAGACAACCAATATTCTAAAGATATGACTTCGCAATTTTCATACGTTCCCCTAAACACAAACATGTTTTGTTTTTTCTTAGATAATTATTCCAAATATATGTATCCACACTTTTTATTTAGAAACTATTGCTAAGTGATAATAATACATTTATTCCTGAAAAGTGTTTTCATTTTGAATGAACAGCCATGTTGCTAATTATTTAGTCAATATTGTCTTATCAAATGTAAACAAAACAGTTACCACTAAACAAATTATTATTAGGTTGTTACAAAAGTTTGTTGGTTTATTTACCACAACAATGAGACTTAATGTCGTTGCTGAACGCGAAGTTTATTATTCAGAGTAAGTTCCATTACAATACAATCAATACACTTCTGCCAACGAGTTACAAGCGAATTTATACCATTTTGAAAAAAATAAGGATTTCTGGAGTTGATAAACTGTTGGAAGGCAGTTTCAATTGCTGCATGGTTGGAGGAGGATTTCATACAGAGGAAGCTGTCGAGGTGTTTGAAAAGGTGGTAGTCTGTGGGAGAAAGGTCTGGTGAATAGGCTGGGTGAGGGAGAACTTCGTACCCCAAAGTATTCAGTTTCTGAAGAGTCACTTTTGCAACATGAGGACAAGCATTATCGTGGAGCAGGATGGGACCTCTTCATTTCACCATTCCAGCTGTTGTTGGGAGAGTTTCTGATGAACAATGTTTAATTCACGACAGTATCTTTCAGCTGTGATGGTTTCGCCGGGTTGTAAGAAGTTATAGTGGATGACACCAGTTGCAGTCCACAGACAGTGACCATGACCTTTGGGGTGGAAGCTGGGTTTGGAATGTGGTTAGGTGTCTCTGTTGAGCCACTGTGCTGATTGTTTGTTGATTGTTGTAAAGAATCCATTTTTCATGACGTGTAATGATTCGGGTCGTTTTTGTTTCTTATGACAATTGAAGAGCAGGTCTCCAATCGACAATTTTGTTGTTGTTCATTCAACTCATGAGGCACCCACTTGTCTGTCAAGCCTTTTCACCTTTCTGATTGCGTCAAAATGCCAGGAAACAGTTGGTGCTTACGTCAAGCTCTCCAGCAATTTCTCAGTTTTTCTTGGATCGGCTTCAACTGATGCTCTCAGACGGTCGTCATCACATCTAGAAGGATGTCTGTACGTTCCTTATCTTCGAGGCTCTCATCTTCTGATCGAAACTTTGCAAACCATCGTACTCTGCACTCATTCACTGTGTCCTCACCCCATGCTTGCTTAATGTTACAAGTTGCCTCCCTCACTTTGTGGTCCAGTTTGAACTCGTGAAGCAAAATGGCACAAAAATTTTCCATCCATGCTTCACTCAAAACTCTGAAACAAATATCTATTTTATGATTTTTAGAAACGTAGGTTTTGCATAATGTATGCGAAAGCACATGCTACAAAACGATACATAACTTATCTACATACACCTTCACATGCATGCAAAAAATGAACCCCAAATTAGCATAATATAAAAACCGACAAAACTTTTGTAACGACCTAATATTTTTATTACATCTTTAATTACTGGTATAACCAAAGACCATCTTTATATGGCATTTACACAAAATTTCTCCCTTTCTTATTTAATGCCATACAAAAATGATGTAAAGATAATTTTTGTGTTATCAGATCAAAAATTAACTTTCATCTGCAGGTCTAATGAGGTTTTTAATAGTAAGATTTTCAAACAAAACTTCTATGGGTGGATTTCATTCTAGTTGGCTTTATTTTCTATAATAACTTGGAAAGAAAGAAAGATAAATAGAAAACCACCATAAGATCTGAAATACTGATCCACCTCATTAAACCCAAAAGCTTTCAGTAATGCCACAGATTCTGCTTTGTCATTTAGTGCATAAAATCAGTTCATTACATAAAAAATATCCCTGCTACCAGGTCAGGAACAAAGTCAGTCTATGTTCTCATTTTTTTTCTCTTTGCATATTTCTTGTCTCAGTCACTTAGTGCATGGTAGGATGTTCTAGTCTTTCTTAATGGGCATAATCAGAAATCCATGATGCCATCAATTTAGATTTCCTTCAGTACATTTTTAAAAATGTACTACCTATCACTGGATTCATTTGTCAGTGTCTATTTTGAAATCCAAGATACCAATTTAAAAACTGACCTTTAGACAATAGCTAGCTACAAATGTTGTGTTGGGGTGAGGACTAATTTTTCATGATTTACATTTCAATCATTTAAAGCACCTAGGCTCATGAAAAAAGAGAGTTTGTATTGGAAATAAAGGAAAACTGGCCATAAAATGCAAATAGCACATGATAGAATTGTATCTCTTGTAAAAAAAAAATGAAAGGTTTCATAGTAGTAAAAAGTTGATATAGTGTTGAATAGTATAACTCCTAGGAAGAAAAATACCACATGGCAAGCATATAGAAATCAATGTCATTGTTAGTGAAAGAGACTCCATGTTTCAGAAGAAACTGCATGCGATACTGAGAAGGGTATGCAAAACTGGCAGAGTTGATAGACAAGTTTCAGGAAGAAAGTCCAATCTTTCAAATATTTATTTTAAGTACCTGAGGGTATGTTCTCTACATGATAGATAACTAGCCAGTAAAGTTATTGTGAATAACATAGCTGCAAGTATTAATGTTAACATTTCTTCAAGAACGGTAAGATATATATTAGCATGAAATGATCTTAATGGAGCTGGCCAGAAACCTTTGCTGAAGAGAGGCAACCAAAATGGCAAAGTTGAAATGGGCAGCTGGAATGAAATAGTGGGATGACAAAATCTGAAAGAAGGTACTTTTTAAAAATAAGTATAAATTTGAACTGTTTGGCAATAATCAATGGCAGTTTGTTTGAAGGCAGAAGGAAAATTGGAGAGCACTATAACAAGCAATGTCACAAACTGTGTAGCATAGGGGTGGATCAAAGTAGACGTGGGGCTGCATATCACCCAAGAGTGTCTCAGATTTGTATAAAATCAAAGGTATACTGTATGCTGACAGGCAGAGGCAGGTTATCATCCATAAGGAATACATTTCATTGGGCAGGGGTTCGTCTTCCAACATGCCAGTAGTCCCAATCATGTAGCCAGTGTGGTGAAAACCTATCTGGGACATTCACAAAGATGCTTTGGGAGGCACAAAGTCCTGATATGAGCATGATTGTGACTATATGGGGTTATATGGCTACTGAGAAAGTAAAACAGTAACCAAACACCTTGGAGAAAGTGCTGCAGGATATTTAGAACAACATTCCAGAGTCATACCTTGGTAACCTGTAGTGGAGATGAAAACAAGGTGTCATGTTGTATATCAAGCAAAGGGTTCACATACCAAATAATAATGCACTGTGCAACATTCATTTTGTTTTTGTATATTTTCTGTAATAATGAAATGTGGATGTATTATATACATCTCTCAGTTGAAAGTACTCATTATTTGTGCATAAATATTTATTGGTGTGTGTATGAAAACAAACAAACCCTAATTTCTTTTCATAAGATTTTATTGAACAAAAATGTACACTGACTCTTCTTAAATAATTTTATTACTTACTTTGACTATGCTGTAAAGAGTTGCTATTAAAATATATCTTTACACCTTGTTGTGATGAAAACAAATGAGTTAGGTCTGTCTGCAAGGTTGGCACTGGGACTTCTGCAGTCATTGTACTGTCTACAACTGTCTGACCACTGTTCTGGATCAACTGCTGAAGTTCTGAATCATTAGCTGTGGTTAAGGTGGTGCTATTCATGTGGCTATCATTTGCAACAGTTAGTGTCACTGGTTCAACATGTGTTGATGCTGTCTGAGTCAGGCCAGTGGATGTCACAGCAGATGGGTGGATCAGTAGAGTAAAATTTAATGCCGGAATGTTTTGTGGAGAGAGATTTTGAGTGCTGTCTGCAGGTTGACCATCATGAACAGTGTCTAGAGGCTGAAGAGGTTGCTGAAGTAGTGTGATGTTCACCTGTGGCATAGGCAAGCATGTTGGTGAGTTCTGACTGGTGACAACATTGATATTTGGTTGAGTGACAGCATTATTAAGGGTCACACTGGAGTTACCATTACAGTCATTTGTAGGTACAGGGGTCAGATTTATAAGATGTTGTAAAATGGCATGCAGATTTGTTACTGGCATTGCAGGGGTTTTATTGTTAGGAAGTGCTGATAAAGGTTGTGCAATCTGAAGAGCTGTTGACTTGGTTTTTGAGTCACAACAGACCCCTACACCAGATGGTATACTATTTGCAGCATTCAAACCAGCCATTTTAGATGTATTTGTTTCTACTGTGGCCTGTTGGAGTTTCATAGGTGATGAGAATGGCTGCAAAGCTGTGATTGGAGATAAAGTGGAGGTTAGAGGTGGTGTCTTCTGTGAGCTGATGGGGGACAGCTGCTGTCCAGAGCTAGAGGTAGGAATCCCAAGAGCCAAGTGTTTCTGGGAGGGCTGTGACACTTGAGTGTAGTCACTGGTAAGTGACGCTGGCCCTAATGAAGCAAGCGGAATGTTTGACATTTGCTGCTGCAGTATGTGATGGTTCTGCTGAGAGAAGGATGTAGACTCCACTGCTGACTGTCGAGCTAAAATCTGTGTTGCCAGGGATTTTCCCATAAGATGGGCACAGTCCAATGTTGCTGGAGGGGAGGGAATAGACAGTTGGCCCACAACTTGAGTTGCTGCATGATCTGATGAAGCAGCCTCAACTGCATTTTGCTGTAAAATCTGATGAGAAGCAGAGCGAGGATTGGCTAGGTGCATCTGCAGGAGATTGCTTCCCACTGTGTTTGCAGAGCAACCCTGCAGTCCATTCTGAGGTGTTGTTGTAGCTGTTTGTAGCTGTGAGTGTGATGACTGTGCCTGGCTCAGCTGATTCATTATTTGTTGCAACAGGGTAGAATTCTAAAATTTGAAACAGAAAACAAGTATATGAAACTTTAACATATAATTGTACGCTGGTAGCCATAATTGTGGATATACAACTGATATATTCCAGGAGGTTATTCTAATAAAAAAACATCTTGCATGATCGTTCTATTTTAAACTTATTGTAGAATGTTTTGTAAGAATATTTTATAAGTCATATTTTAATACTTTAAATATAGGATATATCAGCAGCAAATCCACAATTTCCACTGCTAGCGTGTACAGCTGCACATGACAAAAATAATCTATTAAATTAATGTTAACTATTGCATGCCTGATGATGGTTGGTCACACCACTCTTCAAAAATTTTAAAACAAAAAACCCTTTAATACTAATAGTGTTTAGTGAATGCTAATGGGATGGGGTCCCTTCTTTGACTGTTATTCCCAGGAAAATAAGTATTTGAGTAAAGACAAGTTAATGAAGCAGTATGCTCCACTAATCTTGGCGAGCAGCCACAAAGCTTTATTATGCCTGTTGAAGACTCTAAAGCAGTTGAATGGCAAGTCCAGTGAACAAGCACACACAGCTTTCCTTCAGCACAGCAAGGTATTCTAGCACCACTTCAGTCTGTGAAAACTCAAAGTAAAATTGTAGTAGCAGAAACCACCAGCAAATAAAACTCAGCTGCACAACTAAGCAACATGAGCTGTAAAGTTGACTAATCCACTGGAAGCTAAATTGAGTAATCTCTTAAACAACAAGGCACTACAAAACAGCTTTTGAAACCATTGGCTTAAGGATTCCAAGCTTCATTTCTTTTCCAAGTTACTTTTTAAAAATTATGTAGATAATGTCCCTTTATGTAACTTATTTCTTAACTTTAAGGATAAAGTTTCCAACAGTATTTAGTTTATATTATCAGTGTTTAGAGATAATTATTTTAGTTTAAAGGTAAGCATGCAAAACAAAACTGATATGCATTTATCATTATAATAATTCAATATTTTCCTTTTGAAAAAAAAATTCATCTGAAAAACTAAGATATAGAACAAAACTGCATTGCTTGCTTCTGCAACCAGAAAGTTTAATACAGGTGTTCTAATAAATTTTTCTTGCTTCACCTCATTGGAAGACAAACAAACTTTGTTATATGTATGGAAAATATTTTGTACTAGTGTTTATACATGTGTGAACTGATTTGGTTTGGTAATTTAAAAAAAAAGAAAGAAATAAACAAACTTCAGGATTTGTAACTTTTTTAAAAGCATAGTATAATTTATTTTTCAAGCACTTCTAAACTAGTGCAATTTTCATTTTGTAGTTTCACCTAAATGAAATACTTCATTTTAAAATATTCCCCCAATGTAAGGGGTGGTTTATAGACTCTGTGAATGTGCATTCCAAGTCAATGTAATTATGTCTAAACAGTCAAGAATCAAAGATTTTTTTTTCTTTTTTGTATTTTGATAGTCTTGCTAGATGACATGTAAAAATGGTCTTTGGCCACTGTTCATAAGCCAGTAAGATAGAAAGGCAAGCAGTTCTAATTAAGATACCTCCTGGAGTGTTTGCCAATGAGAGTCATTAAGCAAATTTACTTCTGCCCAGTCTCATTTCTTTACATACAGCACATCCCTAAAGTACGCACAAATACATGTACACAGATAAAATTTACTTTACTTCACCTTCATCTATGCTTTTATTGTAATATGCTTTTTCTATATAAACTGTTATCAAATAACTGATAAGATGTTACATTTCAAGGAAAAATGTGCTTCCTGTTTACAATGATTTGAGTTTTCCATAAATTAACAAAAGTCTATTCACTATTACAAGTCATTAAAGAAAAATTATTAATTAGCAACTTTAGTAGGTACAGAGTTAATGAAACTCAGAAGTCCATGTAGTTTTAGCATACATATATAAGCACTACTTACACATAAGAAATAATTAAATATTAATACTTCAGAGATCACTGTGTTGTGTCATTGGGATCTTTTGAAGCAGAGTATCAGAAACTATACAAATCTATAGTGCACTTGCACAACTATGATGCACAAAGTTGTCTTTGATCATCTTGGTCACAATGCCCAGATATACTGGCACTCATAATTGTGGACTCACCAATGAAATAACTCTTCAAGCATAGAGGAGGATTTCTCAAAAAGAAAACTCTTGTACAACAAAAGTTTGAAATTAAATTCTTTTTAATAAAAAAATTTGCAGTTATATACTTAAAGTTGGTGAAAGCAAGAATACTAAAACAGTGGTATAAAACAATTATACTAACTGTACTAGCATTAAACAAAGTAGACACGACATGATCTGTTAATAGAATTGGTTCGTCCTTACAGGTTAAACACCATTTTTGTCTCTGAGACAGAAACCATCTGATGTCTCCACAAGAGGTTCACATCACATTTCTCTTAGTTTAAATCACAAATTTGTTTTGGATGTGAAGATATTGGCCACATCTTATTTGGATTTCAAACTTCGAATCCAAGAATCTTTATTTACAAACATCTGAATCCTGTTTCAAATGAAAATAGAACAAATGTTCCTTTGTATTTTTCCCTTCAAATTGCATTTTTGTAGTTTCCTTTTTGTCCAACATTTTTTTTTGTCTTTATAGTTTTTTTTTGTTCATATCTTTGTGCCAAAGTTAGAATTTTTCATTTGAAGATGAAATAAGGTAGTTCAACATTTTGTTAATTTACTTGTTTTAAAATTGTTTTATACCACTGTTTGCTATTTTTGATTTTGTTAAAACTTTTTTTTAAATATGAATTTTCCATGTTTATTTACATAGACATAATTATATCCACTAATAGATTGAACATTACATTTGATCCACTACTGTAGTGGCAAAACACTGAGTGAGTGACTGTCAAAATACCTGTATATATTCTAAAGAAAAATTTTTTTAATTGTAGAGCAACCATTTTGTTAAAAGTTCAGAATTCTTTTTACAAGTTTCTCAATGAATCAGGACTACATAATGGATGGATAGTTATGGTTAACAGAAAGAGATTTATGTATGAAATATGGGATGAATCCTCCAGAGTATATTTGGACAAGTTTTAAAAATGTAAAGTGGCCATGTATGCAATCTGAATCAGGGCTTTATTTTGCTGACAATTTGAAAACCCGTCGTCATTGTCATTTTATTCCAAATAGTTAGTTATTCAACCAATATAATAGATGAAACTCAAAGAAAAGAAATACAAAACTTCACCAAAAAGAAATTTAGTACAACAGCAAAAGAATTAGTTTTGGATATGCTTGTGAAGATTGGCAGTCATTTTATCAACTTCTAATCATAAGCAATTATGAGTTTTTGTGCTGTTGCATTATGGTAAAGTTTTTTTTTTTTAATTATTGGCAAATGGAAACAAGATTCTGGTTGCATATACAGCTGCTTTCCTTAAGGATACAGCCAAGTTATTACAAAACATGTTATGAAGTAAATAAACACTAACATTTACAAACAGACTTCAGTTTTTCCTTGAACTTAACAATCTTTGGACAGATTTTATGGCTGAAAAAGCAGTGACATAGTTAAGATAAAAATCTGCAAACCTGATTGTTGTCTGTCTGACATAGCTGCTGCAACAGGGACTGCTGCAAAATTTGTTGTTGAACCACTTGCTGTTGCTGTTGAATCTGCATCTGTTGTTCCACAAGATGCCGATGCAACTCTACTAGATGCTGCCTGTGAGCTTCAAGCTGGTACTGTGGCAAATAAATAATAAACATTGGCATGCTTGCTTTAAATGACAATTTACACACACATTAATTAATAAGAAAAATATGTAAGCTGATCCAGGGTCATTAATTCAATGTTTGTACCAGCTATCTTACCTTGAAATATAAAAACAAAAAGTACAGCTATGGTGATCAAAATCCCAAACAAGAAAAATAATCTAAAACATTTTTTAAAGAAAAACAACAAAACACTGCGCTTGATTTTAATTTCATTTTAAAATAATGGTAGGTTTCCCATTTTAAAAACAATTTTTTAAAATTAACATTTTTTGGCTTTATTAAAAAATTTAAATTCTAAGACTATTTTTTTTTACAGGTTTGAAACAAAATGATAAGATAAAATAGAAAACTATTCAGAGAAGAAAAACAATTGTCACTAAGGCAAATCAATTTTGAATAAAGATCCCTGATTGGTATGCTTTGTTGTTTTTTGAATTAAAATAGAAATATATAAAATAGTTTTAAAACTGCATTACCAAAGTGAAGTTTTGAAAGTAAACTTGGATCTAACAGGTAAAATATTGTACAATGGCTAGTTGCCTTTGATAAAAACTGGAAACACAACCCTGCATGCAGTTTGACTGAAGAATGAGATTGTCAAGAAATGTTGAAGAGCCACAGAGAACTTACATTGGAGATGGTTGAGATAGTACTAGAGCTTGTTAAGTTTGCGGTAGTCCCGGGAACAGGCTGGGCTTCTGAAGTCTCAATGATTGGGTCTGCCATTACCTCCACACCCACAGCATCTGCAATATTTACTCTTTTATTTCAACTTTTGTTGTCATGCAGTTTAACAGGAACAGAATCCTGATCTACCTACAGTGCCCTGTCATAATAATTTGGATACTACTAGTGTAAAAAAAAACAACAAGAAAAAAGTGTGAAATTATTTATGTTAGTAGTTAGTCAAGCCACCCTTTGCAGTACAAAGAATCTATCCTGTTTGATAATGAATCAATAAAATTTTGTATCATGGTCTGGTCCAGGTTTCTCCATACCCATGCAAGAATTTCTTTAAGTTCCATTATCTTGGACAGGACAGGATTTCCTCAGCAGACAATCAAAATGCTACTACAAGTGCTCTATTGGATCCATATTAGAGCTTTGGATTACCCAGAAAAAGTGAATGCATTGATTCCTTTTCCAGACTGTGATCACACCAGAGGTGAGGTATGGCATATAGCACCATCCTTCTTAAGAATTTGAGCACCAAATCTCGGTATTCCATTGGTACAATGGCACGAAATGTATCTGGCAGAAATGAGTCCTTTAATGCTTTGAGAAGTATGCTCAAATATAGGCATACTCGAAGGGGTAACAAACAATTTTTGTCTTTTTAAACCATGCCAGATTGCAGCAGATATTATGACATGCCTTCATATTACCATTGGCTGAAGACCTCAGATTTTTTTTTCAAAACCCAGATGTGAATTGCTCCAAACTGGACTGATCAGCGAAAAGTAAATGCTGCCAATACTTGACAGATCTTTCAAAGAATTTTATTCCTATTGTACAGAAGTTTCTAACATGTTTCACATTCTCTGTAGAAGTCAGTGGAGATGATGCTACAATGTTCTTTAGCTCATTTCTATTGCAAGAGCAATGTCAACAAAAGAATTTTGATGCTGAGTAATGACATTCTTATCAAGATGTGTCAGATGAAGGTCTTCCAGTTTGCTTTTCTGCAACAGTAACATTCACTTTGGCAATCTATCATTGACTATGGCCATATTCTGGATAGCCTATAACAACTATGGCTAAATACATCTATTGCAGCATTCACCTGTTTTCAGCATGGTGATAATGCATGCTAGTTATGTGCCTTATATATATATATAATCACCTGAAATATATAAATTTTGGTCAGATATATTCATTTATGGGTTTACCAAATTAATATAACAGGGCATTATTTATTCAGTACAATAACTTTAAAAGACAGCAGGAATCATTACTAATATAATAGTATTATGTTAAAAATGCAATTTTATATTGTAACAGCCAGTAAAACTTTGTTTTTATGTTCATATTAACTTCTTGTGGAGATGAAAGCAGTAAACTTTGATAAATGCTCACTTTATAATACTTCCTTTGAGTAAAAAATATGATTTTAGCAAAATAAAATGCACAAATGATAATAGAAAAAATAACAAATCTTTAAACTCTGCATGGTATAGTTAAACAAAAAAATCAAAACTATTTTGGGTGATGAAAAGTCTGCCACCAGGTAAAATGGCTCCAAGACAAGAAATTAAACTCATCAAACAGATTTTTATCAACGCACTTACTGAAGCTGCTATTCTCAGTATGAAATAGCTCGACAAGTTCTCAGTCTGGGAAAAAACAGGATGATTGCTAGGAAAGCAACCACTGGTACTTCACAACAAAAACGGGTGTAGGGAAATTATCAGAACATCTAAAGCAAACTGCTTCTTTAACAATGCAGTTTTATTGCACAAAACTCCATCTCCAAGACAACCATCGAAAGGTGCTTGAGAGAAGTTGGCTTAAATGGTTGTGTAGGTGTGATGATAAAAAAAATACTGTGCAAGGGAGCAAAGAGATGATACTACATATTTTTAGTGAGGACTGTGATGCATTCACTTAAAAGTGGAGGAGGAACTGAAAGACTTGGATTTTAGTGGTTCTCATGTGGGAAAGTTAATCAAAATCAAAGGGATTCTTACAGAGGAAAAGTAGCATGCAATTTGCAGCAAGATGCTATATCCCTCCTGGGCGTTAATTCATAGACCCTTACTTTATCATTAAACAAGACAATGACTCCAAACACACTGCAAAACAATAAATAATATCTATCATGAAATGACAAAAATGGAATCCTGAAGATAATTAATTGACCAGTGTCTCCCTCATCCATACTGAGCTCATCTAGAATGAATCAGATAGAAAGATTAATAGAATCCTACATGATCAAAGAAATCAACCCAAAAGGACATGGAAAATGCTTCATAGACAGAGAGCATCCTGCTCTAAAGGTGAGAGAAGAGCAAGACCAAAATAGAAGCCGGGTGATTACTGTATCATCCACAAGACAGCATAATTCCCTCAACATTAAAGAAAAAAACATCATGATGAGCCAGCATACTGCAGCTGCCCCACTGTCACACACAATTTACAAATTATTGCCAAAACTGTTTAAATGTATTTTTTTAAAAAATCAAAATGGGGTCACATCAGCCCAGTGATTGAAATTAGTGAGTGTTAGCAGGGTTATTTCAGTCAGTATTTATTTCTATATACTTCTATAGACATGATCTAAAAAAAAAGAATCCAATAATAATAAAAATGTTTCAAGGATACATTCTATTTATTTCTGCTGACTTTAACCATTTACATTTGTCATGACATTTCACTGATCAAAAGGTCACCTTCATTTCATCTTTGACAATTGATACACTGACTAAACGTTTAGGGGATATTTATTTGGCATTAAATATGAAAGATAGTGAATCTTATGTTGATTTTTTTAATGTCAGTCACTACAAAAAAAAGGAATGATGATGCAAAGATTTTTCTAGCCCCTTAGCAAGCATTGCTATCAGAAAGCTTTATAGACTACACACTCAGCATCTGTTCCCAGAAGCATTTATGATTAGCAGATACCTATGCTGTTTTCATCTGTGTCTTTTTCCTTCATTCGGGGATTCTGCTGCCAATATTTCTTCAGTCCATGAACAGGAGGCTCCCTGTCTCCACCTGTCCGCTTCATCTGCTCATTCACTCTCCCAATAGTGCTATGGCTGCAACCAGTCACCCAAGAAATAAACTTGTAGCAATTACTCCTGGCACCACCTGTTACCAAGGTAAAAACAAACAAACAAACAACATGCCTTCCTCTTAACAACAAACATGTTTTTTAGATATTCTTTAGAAATAATTCAGACTTCTATTCAGGATTCAAACAACCCCTATTACCCACAATGTGCTGCCAAAACATAGGCTCTCTGATAAGAGCTGCTAACATGGTAGACAATGGCTGAACAAGTTTCTATGGGTGGCACATCGTCCTGCAATCATGATGCTAAATGTTTAAAATGTCAAACAGGTTATGTTTTATGCTTACTTGACACACAGCCTTTGATGAATCATTTTAGGTAATTTAAGTTAGATTCAGTTTTCAATCTTCTCCTTTCTTTGTCCCCAAACATCATCATCATCTGCAGCTGTAGACATACTTGAAGATGTCGTGGAGTGCCATGGTTACCACTAACAAAAGTTGCTACTCCTGCACCCTTTGAGGCCTGGCACTTCTGTAGTTTTCATTTTAAGTATTTTTAACAACTTTCTCTATCCTATTACCTTTAGTTCATAACTAACATGGGCTGCATTATAACCGGATAATAAATGATTATGTAATTAAAAAAATAGTACATGATGTTCATCATATCAATTTTGAACATCAATAAGAATTTTGCTCCTTACCTGATGGCGTCAGCATTTCTGCCAAGACCCGTCTTGCCTCCATCTGACCAGATATTGCACGGGCTCGCCAGCTTTGCAGCAAGCGCCCATGTGTCAAAACCATCTACAAAATGGAAAAGATTTTAAACTCATTTATTGTAATAAATCTGCATGCTTTGAATATTTTGAATATTATCATTATTATTATACAAAACCAAAGGTGGTGATTAGCATAAAGAAATAAAAAAAACAAATTACAAAAAAACAGACAAACCTACAGTATTTTAAACATTATTTATGCTCATCTTCAACCAGAAAAAACCCCTCCAATTTAACGGAAACTTCAGAATGTTATAGAAGCACAAGTTAATACAGTGAATGGAGGAAAGGTTATGCACATTTTTTTTGAAGACTACAAAAAGAAATGAAATAGAGGAAATTTGCTCACTAAGAACTGATTTGAAATGTTTTATACATAGAAATGCTGTGATTTGTAACTTAAAATCAGTGAAGGGTCTGGCTAGAATCCTTATGTCATTCAGTAAAAATTTGTGACCAGAATTGAGATCCAACTGGTTTAAAGAGTAAAATTATCTTTACCTAAGAGATGCACACTATGTCTGGCCCCTGTACACTGAATGGTCTCACTGATGTATGCAGCCCCACAGGACTGACAATGAATAAAACAGACAATGAGCAATCTATCAGGAACTAAAGTTAAGGCCTTATAAACAAATGAAAGCCTAATTGTGTTAGAATTAGTGGAACAAATTTTTAAATCCAAAGTAGAAAAAACATCTGAGGCAGTATTACGTTAGTTACTCACTTCGGTTACCACTGATATCTGTTATTTTTTTTGTTCAATAGCAACGTGTTTATCCAGCAAGATTGGATCAACATGGGTACTTTGGGCCCTATTTTAGCCAACTTCTCTCTTTGTTCTGTTGACGAGAAATTTTATTTATATTCTGGCCAGCTCCCTAGATAAGCGGATGGCACATTCACTTTATTTCAGTCTTGTGAAACTGCTCGGGATTCTGCTGGATAAATGCACAACATGCGAGTTTAATTTTTACCTTAGAATTAGAGAGAAGATGGCCAGCTTCCGCCTCTGGATAAACTGTCTACTCATGATGACTTAGAGGACAGGTTTCATTCACTCATGACAAAAAACTTAAAGACAATAAAAAAGAGTTCTATCATCACTGCAGACTTTGCAGCTACAATGTCTTACCAGAACACAATTGTCAATGCAGCACTTCTTGGTGTGTAAATTTGTCAGATCAGGAAGGAGGCCCAGAGCAGCCTTACCTTTCACACGCTTTGCCCGACAACCTCTCTTAAAAAGACAATTTTTTAAAAATAATAATTTTATAAAGACTGTTCCAGGTGAAGAATTAAAGCATTTTTGTGGCAGTCAGTTGGCACTACTTTCAGTGTAAAACATGCATACATTCTTTATTTGGTAACTGTAAGCTAAAATTAGTGATAGTGAATGCAAAATTTCAATTGAAATTAACAATGAATGTTAAGATACATTTAATAAACAAGAGACATGGACAGACAGGGGAATAGGAGGGTTGGGGAGGCAAAAACAGACAAAATAGAGAAAAAGAAATACAGACAAGGAAAGAAACAGAGAGAGAGAGAGAGCTTATTTTATAGATTCAAACCTAAATTGGACTAACTTAAAACCAGAGCAAACATCTGTTAAGAGCCAATCAGCCACAACATTGTTTTTAAAAATCCTCAAAACAATTCATGAAAACACAGCATAACATTTCTGACAATGGTGGGAAGGAGGAAACATTTTTTTACCAAAATGCTATTTGAAAAAAATTATCCTAAAATAGAAGACAAACAGGAACTGCTGTACCTCTTCAGTCTTGAGTTTTTTATGCAAGAAGTTGTTGGAATACATTAAAACTCTCTGAGTAGCCCTCTCGCATAACTTCAGATTCTGACGCAGATGAGCTCGTTTGATCATAACATACTCTTCAAAGGCCTTTGACCTTTTCTGTCCATTGCCTAGTCCGATATTCCGTGCTCTAAAATGTGAAAGATTTAAAAATCATATTATTATACTGTATTTTGATAGATTAATAGTTGGGCTGTTGCATTTAAATAATTACCAAAAGAAAAGCAACAAAAAAGCATCTGACATCTCAACAAAAGATGATGTATGCACATATCCAGAATGACTTGAGACAAAGTTATTATGATAAATTAAATTGTCTGTGGAAATAAATACATACACAGTACAGCACAATATAACACACAATCGCTTCATTAAAAGATGAGATGCAGAAAGAATCACACATCATAGGAAGATAAGTGACAGAGACAATAAATTTTCCATCTTTTTTAAGACAAAAAATGTTGAATAAAGAACATTAAAAAAGAATGTAATTTATTCATTGGAACACTAAAGTGAATAATTTAGATCCAAATGATTATCTAGAAATAAATTCTTGAATTAATTTTTGTATAAGACAGCAGTTATAATCCCTTTTTTGAAGATAAACATATTAGTACGAAATATCTTTAAAAGTAAATGCACAGGTGTTCAGACAAATACTGTGTGATGTTTAGGAAAGTAAATATCTCCATTGCAGCTCAGGTGCTAACAACCACAAAGTTGTGGTGCAATTATGAATGTAGAATTCTGAGTACTTCAACAAAAAATAGAAGCACACTGTGAATAATATCTTCAACATGGTGGATGGCTTAACTCAAAGATGCCAATTTGATCCCTACTTGGGACCAACTTAGGTAGTACGGTTTCTTTTTCTTCAAAGGAGTCTGTTGGTGGTACTCAACTTGTTCCCACAGCTAAATAGAAAAAGGCTTTCTAGTGTGTGTGTGGAGGGGGACTGGGTGGTGCTGGGAGGTGGATGGTTTTATATAAATAAATAAATAATCTACAGCATCTTTTAAAAAAATTATCAGCCATTTTTAACCTATTGCTAGGAATTAATCCCTTATATCACATATAATCAATTTGTTAGTACATATAGTGATGTGCATTAGCTTATAATAGTACATTTGTGTGTGGAGGGTAAAAAAAGCACATTTTCAAACTTTTGTCTCACAAGACATTTTTTTAAAAATCAAAATATTCTCCTAGTTGCCAGATTAATTATTTTTATTGGTGAAACAATTGTCAGCATGTGGTGACAAAACGTCAACAAAATTTTCTGAAGTAATAAAAAGAGAGTGCCATCATCAACACAGAATCTGGATCTGTAATAGAAATAAACCGATGTAACTTCCAGGATATGCATGCTAAAAGCCAAAGGTAAAAAAAATTACCTACTTGCGAGACTTTTTCCCAGCATCAGCAATTTCCTCAACATTGTAACATTTCTGAGCACTGAGTCGTTTAGCGTCCTTTAAGACAGCCAACAGCTCCACAGTCCGTTGCTTTGTCTCATCTAGATTTCCTGCAATAGTTTCCGGTAGATGCTTGCTTTTGTCAAGATCAATGAAAACCATCATCAAAATTAGTGCTTTAGACTCTTCGAGTAGTTTTGAACCATAGAATATGTCTTTTTTTAAATGTAAATACATATAAAAGAACTTGTAATAAAAATCTTTACTTTTTGCACCATTGACTGATGGTGCAAGCTGCATTTCATGGATCACTCCTTGCACACTACTGTTTTAATGTGCTTGCTATTACTGCTTTTATTGATTACAATGTTGTGTAACATTTATTTCTTAGAGAACTAATGTTAGTACAAATTACCCAAGCTGGTACTAAGGTGCATGCAAATGAAACTCGGTTGAAATAGCATCGTCATAATGGCATCCACTCCCAGTCTCCTTTGTAGATACTAATGCCCTTTTGTTATGTAATTGTTACAATCATCAGTGTGTACATAAAGTCAAGATTTTAGCCAATACAAGAAAAAAAAATAAAAAACTAAAATAATCTTTTGCATTACACAGTAACTCCTGATATAGTATTTCTCACTTTTTACAATAACATCTTTTGCATATTACCATAATATATTAAAAAAAAAAACACCAAAGGCACCACTACAACAAATCTATTAATTATATCATCTTGATTGATTTACATTATCGTCTATGATAACAAAAACCAAATCTAGACATTGAGTGGTTATTTCACCCAATATCTCTTAAATACCAGTATAGTTTTATTAAGAGCACTGGGTAGTTTATTATCATGAGACAAGATGCAAATATAAATATTTTTAAGTTACTATTTTAAACAAAAATATACACAAGCATTTTAAAAACTTATAAAACCATGGATCGACAGAAGTGTGACTTTGAAACAACAGCACCAACCAGAGAGAGAACCTACTTTCTGCCACCTCTTATCAGTATAGAGTCTGGCTCGGGTACAAAAGCTAGTCAACCGCTGATTAAGCTTAAACAAAATAAGCAGTTCTTTTGTCTGTTTTGGCACATCTTTCAGGAAAAAGGAATCTTAAAAATGTGGAAAAATAAAATAACTTTCTGTGAAATAATAAATATGTTTTATGATTGCAAAAAGAAAAGTACACTTACCATTGGCTGATAAATATTTCTGTAAACAGCCACATGGTCGAGCTTTGAAATTTGGACAACATAACCTTTCAGCTGTTAGAAAATAAAGTGTTACAAAGTATTAATATAAAACTATTCCAAATACAGTAAATTATGCAATTAAAAGTTTCAAGTTCATTGTTTGAGCATTAAAACAATAATTCCACAATACTACTAAGCATACAGCTCAGACTAGTCAATATGTATATATATATATATATATTATTGGTATCTAAATTATTAATAAGTTATTTACAATAACCCATATTACATATTTTATTTTGTCCTTTCAAAAATTGTTACTATCAATTTTTTGCTAAGAAGAGAATACCAACTCAACAATAATTAACAGTATTGATTAATAAGAAAATAAATGAATAAATATGAATTGGTAGATCTTAAGTAAATAAGAGATTTCTTGAGAGTATTGTTTGAAAGAAAATATCCCGATAAACTATGGTAGTAGCAGAGCAATCAAAAGGTTAATGCTTCTCATCATGGCTACATTCATTTGTTCTTTTTCAATTCTTAGCATTACAAATAAGTACCAGATACAAACTAGAGACTACAGGTAGCAGAAAGGGACTGGCCATTCCAACTCATTACATCCAACCCTAAAATTGTTAACCAAATCTTCTTCCAGCCATTCCAACTCATTAAATCCAACCCTAAAATTGTTAACCAAATCTTCTTCCAGCCATTCCAATTCATTACATCCAACCCTAAAATTGTTAACCAAATCTTCTTCCATAAGAAGGGCATACAGGAGAGAGGTAGATAGATATCAGTTGGCAACTTGTCATAATATGTTCACTCATCAGGCTATGGTTAAGTCTCTCTTGTTCTTTTGTATCAGCTTAGTGACAAGGTTTTTTTTCCAAGTAGATCAGTTTACATCTAATCAGAAAAATTCTAGCATGTTCTTTCATCAAGGTGATCTAAGCTGGCACACATCAGGTGTACTTTTATGACAACCATCACACTCTTTTAATGATAACTGTCACACACCTTTATGATAATTATCACACACCTTTATGACAACCATCACACACTTAATGATAATCATCACACAACTTTATGATAATTATCACACAACTTTATGACAACCATCACACACTTAATGATAACCATCACACTCTTTTAATGATAACTGTCACACACCTTTATGATAATTATCACACACCTTTATGACAACCATCACACACTTTTAATGATAACCATCACATACTTTTATGACAACCATCACACACTTTTAATGATAACCATCACACACTTTTAATGATAACCATCACACACTTTTAATGATAACCATCACACACACTTTTAATGATAACCGTCGCACACTTTTAATGATAACCGTCGCACTCTTTTAATGATAACCGTCACATACTTTTATGACAACCATCACACACTTTTAATGATAACCATCACACACTCTTTTAATGATAACCGTCGCACACTTTTAATGATAACCGTCGCACTCTTTTAATGATAACCGTCGCACTCTTTTAATGATAACCGTCGCACTCTTTTAATGATAACCGTCGCATACTTTTAATGATAACCGTCGCTCATCCATCACACACTTTTAATGATAACCATCACACTTTTATGACAACCATCACACACACTTAATGATAATTGTCGCTCATCCATCATATATTTTAATGATAAAGCTATTAGAATCTAACATGAAAATTTTCTTTCAAGCCAGAAGTTGATGAAAATGTAAGATTCACTTCATAGAAATGGCAGCATGTTGTTACCAGAGCAACAGGCCAGACAGAAAAAGGTGTATATATTTTTTTTAAAATAAGGAACATTTATAAAAGATAATTATCAATTCAGTGGGCAAAAAATCAAACTAACAACAGCAAAAGGAAAGATAACAATATCAATATTTTGGCTGTTTTACAATGGTCCAATAAATGTAGGTTATATTCATAGTGGCTGACCTTTTCACTAAAAACTAAAATTACATAAAATATGAAAATTCACAAATAGAAATTTTTAAAGTAGATTTTCTATTATCTACCATAGAACAGCTTTCCTGAACTTAATTTGGTTTTAGCTTTCTTTCTGCATTACTTGCAGCTTTCCTTACTTAGTAGGTAATTTATTTTTAAAATTTATTTGCATAAAATTATTTGTGCCATTTAACTGTTTTTATTTAATTGTGTGTGTGTTGACCATCTATCTGTATTCACTGGTATCCATGACTGGTCCATAGGCAGAAAGGAAGCTAAAATATTACTTCATCAATTTTTGTCCACTGCACTGAATAAGGTCCTTTATAATTTATATTCAGCCTAGACCGTATTATAGAAAGTATACTGTATTTAATAAATAAACATTTAGATATTGAATTCATTAAATGTATGTTTAAAAAAATGAAAAGTTTACAAACCATCAGGATCATTTAAATCTGCAGCCAAAGCCACAGCAAATGATCGAGCATCCTGTAAATATTTCTCCTTCTCTTCTGGTCGTGGTAAAATCCGTTCTTTTCTAGGCTGCTTTGGACGATCAAAAGCAAGACCTTAAGCAAACAATTTTTTTCCTTATCACTAAATTACACCAAATTGAAATGCATATCTACAGAGCTAAACATCTAAACAAAGACAGATTAGTGTAAGAACAGAACAAATTGAGATATTGTAGATACAATGGTTATGTGTAATCTGTCCACAGTAGGCAGATGCTTAATAGATAAATTTAAAAAGATTTTTAACATTAAATTGTACCTGATGTCATAAGTATTAGCATTTTTATATATTGGATACCTTCCTACCATGGACAAACCATGTCACAACAGGTATCCAAATGCATACTTCTTTAAGGTAAACAATTTTTCACTTTTTACAGATTTATTTTTAATAAATATGTTTATGAAAATTCATGTTACAATATTTTATAGTACTGCCAAAAATTAGCCTAATTTGAACTTAAAAAAAAAATTAGATAGCATAGCATTCTTGGAACTTTATCTCCCCATACATCTTGAAGAAAATATCTGCATTCTTGACAAACCTAAAAAAACTAGTAACACTAGAGCAGCCATGAATACTAATTAATTAATAATATAATTGCAGAAAACAAAGTTGTATTAGCTCTTCTAGCCCTATGGTCATGGAATATTTGCTATACTGCTATTAATAAACATTCATTTGGCTTCCATGAAACAGTACTACAATTAATTTTCAAAATGATGCCCCTAAAAGGTTTCTGTTATACTTCTTCTTGCCCTCTTTTTCATCAAAGAACGAAAACCAACTTACCACAAGCATTACATAGCAGCAATTCTTTTCCTGTTGCCCGGTCAATTTTGTGGCGTGGACTAGGTGTGTGTCGTGAGCGCTTCAGTTTGGATGTCCGTTTTGACAGGGGGTTGCAGACGTATGGAGATTTGCAAAGATCACAACGAAAAGGTTCACCTAGAAGATTGCCAATTGTTAGATGCTGATAGTACAAATTCTGTTGCGTTTGAATCATATAGAAAGATATATTGCTGACCAAAAATAATAATATGTAAAAACATCAGATGCAACAATAAGTTACAGTATTTTAAAAAATTTAGTTCCAATTATTTATAACTATAATTATTAAGTAAAAAGAAAGAATTTTCAAACATGCCACGTTTGAAAATTCAGTAAATTTCAGGAAAAAAACCAAGATTCCTATAGCTTCATTTAGAGATTATCAAATAAATGCAAATTATAAAATTAACTTAACAACATGTAAAAGCAAAATAAGTTTCTTGCAAAAAATAAAGTTGAGGTAGGGATAAATCTGAGTAATGCTACAAAAGTACCAAGACGGCATTATGGGAATAGCAAGATTAAGATTAAATTAATTGTATCTAATTTGTGTAGGTATTTAAATCTATTCAAAAATATTAAAAACAATGATAATACTGAAATATTAATGGTAATGTCATATTTAACATTTATACAAAATGTTTACCATATGTCAAAAGGTAATTCAAATATACATTTAATTAATTTATATCGTATATAGTTACATGTATGACTGTTAGAAAATCCATACGTGTAAAAGAAAAGGTTTATTCTTTAACATATCTTCCTTTGTCTTGATGAATTGTTTTTTTTTGTTTCAACAATTATGGCTGAAAATGTATGCAATACAATCTTTTTTCATTTTAAACTTCAAAATATATTAGACTCTGTAGAATGGAACAACTTTTTCACACCATTTTTGGCCGATTTTTCAGGTGCCAAAAATGTAAGGAATCTGAAAATTCATTGCCAATCTCTGCAGAGGGCATTCTAGTTCACTTTCTGGCATATTTACTGTACTAACATCACCAACAATAATAGTAGTAATGATGCAGTCCCTTTCAAGTTTTTTCCCTCTCTTAACAGAGCTCTAAAAACCAACATTCCTTATCTTAGAAGGATAACCAACACTAAATTAACAGTGTCTTCTCAAAAGGCCGGTGCTTACCGTTTGGAAGCCGGTCAAAAAGGCGATCAGGGCTAGTAAATGCTGCTGCTGAAACACGTGCAAATTTCCTTTTCCTTCGTTTATTCATCATGCTTCCTCTAGAAATGCTGTTGGAAAGGTCTGGTGAATATGCTCGCTTTTCTTGCCGTTTCCGCTCACTTTTCCGACCTAGCATCTGCTCGTTTCCAAGAATGAAAGGAGACTAAAGACAAATATAAATAGCAAAAGTTATAACCCCGTTTTTTCAATTTAATTATGAAAGTAACAGATACTAAAAAGTATCTGCTTGTAAATGTATTTGATGTAAATTGTCCCCTTGCTCGCTGATCAATTTCAGAATCAATGAATTCCACGTAGACATTAATTTAATGCTAGTATATATATATATATCAGCCTTGTCTAATTTAAATATTTCATGTCTCCAGCATCCTCAAATTTTTCCCACTCTTTAAAGCCCTATATCCTTTATTCTCAATATATTTTTAAAATTGCTTTTACTATTTATACAGCAAGCTTTGTGCAGGATAAACCAGATTCAACATTACAGAGGTTTCCAAAAGTTTTCTTTTAAATGTTACTACCTTGAATATTTTATCAGTCTCTTTTTTTTCGCTTTATTATTTAAACCATGATAGATTACATACATCTTTCAAATAAAGAATTCACAGGTGAATCCAATCATACATGTACTTGGAGATTGTTTTTTTTGATTTAAATTAGTAGTTCAAAAGCTGAAGCTGAAATGTAACAGAATTGATGATCAACCTGTGCTGAAACCAGAGGCTGATTTATGGCCAATATAGGGCTAAAATTTTGTTTATCCTTTTAACTATACATAAAATGTCTTTAAGTCCCCCACATACAAAAGAAAGCAGAACAAACTTAGGTGTTTCTCTTGGTATTGTATATTTATTGAATTTTAATTAATATCGATGATAAATAATATATTTACATATCTTTAGTTTTGGGATGTTGCAATAAATATTTTGGGATTGAAGTACAGAAATATTTATAAAAATTATTGGGGGTAAAATACCAAATTTTAAATACTAAATATCAAAAAATTTAATTTTCGCTATCATAAAAATAATGGGTTGAGATTGAACATTTGAATATATTTTGCTAAATATCTGTTTCCGTGGTAACTAGGTGAATAGAAACTGCCTGACCTACATTTGACAGTGCGTTTGTGTTTGCTCGACTAAAGTCATTTGTTTGAATCCGGGTTAAATGGAATTGATATTACTTTTTTACCCAAGAATTCCCCTAAGTTTATCATTCACGCCGCTTTTTTTAATGCGCTAATTGTTAGCTCCCTTTACACTATTTTACAAGTATAACAAACACGAAGAGTTATCTCCCCTCTTCGCATTACCTGTTGACCATCGCTGTTTGTCGATGCAGACTCACTGACCATGTCTGTGCTGGGATGATCTTCATTGGAAATGCTTCTGGTAACTGTTTCCATGGCTGACTGCAATACTTCATCTAATATTTAAAGAAAAAAAAAGTTTTTGACATTATAATATATTCATAAGAGTTTACAGAATCTTTATACAGTTTAGAACTTATATGTTTATTGGAAAGAAGTGTCACGTAAAAGGGATAAATTGTAGATTCTTACTTTGATGGCTGCTCTCAAGAAATCTAATAAATCCTGAGTGTGATAAACAGAACTGTCAAATTACAGTCCCGTTACTTAAGGTCGGACTTAATCCTCGAGTATGTGGTAGGCCTTGGTGCTGATAGTCCCCCCACAAAGATACTGATAAGGCGGTTTCTGCACCTGGCCAGAGGTAAGGGAATATATTATAGAGAGAAAGATTAGAAGGGATGCAGTTAACAAATTTGTTGTGACGATGGCAGATCTAAAATTATACGGGCTTCGGGACGTGCATTTACGTAAGTTTTTCTCTTTGGCAGGTACAGTTATCCTGGTGGGAGAACCAGGCTGGACAGACCGTTAATGCACGGAATAGTCTAGACTGCTTACCTAAGCAGTTTGCGGAGTCGACGTCCATAAATATTTAAAGAACGCTCAGGACTTCTTCCACTAGTTGTTATAATCGCGTATACTGGGCGTCGCTGCTGTCGTAACGTATCCAAACAAACGCTCGAAAAACCAATTAAATCGTCTGGTTAGAAAGACACTGAAAAACTAACTTTATTTCCTCGTAGGTAAATATAACGGAACAGTCGCACAAGCGACAAATACACAATGGGAAAAGTGCTTTCATTGTGTTGGGCTGAATTCGAGCGGGGACGCTAACATCTCATCCCACACACAAGTACGGCGAACGCCGAGTGAGAAAACTTCCTCTTAGTTGTTCTGTACTGAATCTTATCGTTAATTTATAGTGAATATTCCTCCTGACCATGAGTGAGCGATTCTACCAACTACACTAAGAAAATTAGATGTATTTTTTTTGCGCGATGCGTCAACAACAGTTAAAGAGGGGGAGAGAGAAACTGAGAACTGAATATAGAGCTGTGACATAACCGCCGTTTCGTTAGCTACAGTTTTGTAAATAAAATTCCCCTCCTGATATTTTATGCATACTGATAGCAAACTGTCTTCTTAAACTTTTTTCTGCTATTATACTAATAATTAAACTGACAAATTAAGAGGATTCCTGTTTCCCCAAACTCTCAGAAAGTCCCTGCACGTGGTCAGTGTTTATAGCAGCAAGTCGATCTAAAGGAGAATTTCAGTTTGATGAGCGGTTTTTAGGTAAGGAGAAAACAGCAAAACATACCGTCTAATGATGGCGGATTTTCACTTAAACTGTCCTCTCTTAATTCTTGGCTAGCCAGAAACTCTCCATCCGAACACCGGGAAGTATGATGCGTAGTCTCCTGCGCCTCGAGTAGAGTGTCTATAGGTATAGAAACGCCAGAATTTCCCCTAAAATGAGAATTTTCGTCACCCCAATTGGTCGCCATGTTGATTCTCCTTCCTCTTTTTAATGACGTACGGGTATTTGTCAAGATGGCTGCGCCCAGTTGTGCGACGCTTCGTTGGGTCATTTCCAGTTTTCTCTAAACTTATTTCCTGCTGCAGTTTGCCATGAGGTAAGAAAACCTAGTTTATTCGAAATATCGTCCACACGAAAGAGCGGCTGAATTTATCTGGTAGCTTATAAAAGAATGGGGGAAAGCGATAGTTACAGTTACCAGGGTGTGAGTAGCGGCTGCATTACTGTAGTAGTACGTACGAGAATGGTTCAGGGTAGAAACTTGTCATGGGTGTTAGTAAAGTAGACACAATTCTAAGTCACCACACTTCTTTTTCGGTTAAGTAACATTAAAATTACAGAAAATTTAATACCCCCCCCCTAAAAGGTTTTCTGAAACTGCTTCGTAGAGCGTCTGCTCTTTTTGAGAAATCTGGTTTAGTCAGCGGATAATCAAAAAAATCCTTTACATGATAGATTTTAAGAAATTGTATTGGGCAAGCTACTTTTAACAACTCTGAGCAGCAGTCGATATTATTTTAATTTTTAAAGTACATGCTCCATCCCTCACGAGCTAACCACAAGCTCCAAAATTGGAATGACACTTCATCATCAATGATAATTTCCTTTTGCTTTATGCAGACGATACAATTATCAACATTGCTCCATTGTCGAACTTCATCCAGTCACATTCAATTGAGACAGTGGAATTACTTACTTTTCTAAATATTTAATCCATGTTGCTCGAAAATTACCAACTTTACTTGCAGGTTTTATCACATTCTTTATACATAACTTCTCCTTCCAAGTATTTCTTTCAGGTTTTAACGGCAAAAAATTTCCTTCCTCCTCACATAGCAAGATGGAGTGCACAAACTCCAAAATACTAATTGTTGTTGTCTTGCATTTTTTGTGTAAGCCATAAACTTCACTCGGTTCATTTTCCAAAAAAAAAACACTATCAGAGTAGTTGGTGACTGATTTTGAGATAAAAAGATTTCAAAACGAAACATCTCTAATAACCATGTTACAGTAAGAAATGGAGATAATCATCTAGTCTTGCTTAGATATAGTAATGTAAGTGTAAATAACATTTATGTTAACTACAAAAGTCGTCTTGTGTTTCTGTTCTTAGTGTAAATAGAAAATAATTAAATATTTTTAAAACATCTGAATTGGTATCCACAGGGAGTGAAACAGTACCGTGCTGCATGGTGTGTAGAACATGGGCAGGACACCCAATTCCATTGGGATATTTTTAAAATATTTCTTCAAATGTGAGAAGCTGTTATTTTTATTGATCCAGTTTACACCAAAACAGTATTACAATTTCAACACATTTTGAAGCAGTATTTATTTTGTTAAGCATTTCTTGAACACTTGTTTGCAGTTGTATCTGAAGTTTCATCTTGATATATTTATTTTATTTTAATACTTCGGTTGCAGACCAACTTTTTTTAGAGTCAATATTGAATTAAGACTGGAAATAATTTTTATGGCACTGTGGTTGCTGTCATCAGTGACCGTACAACCACATCGATGGCATGTTGAGAAGTTAATAATCACCTCTGTTTTTCTACAAGCACAGATTTTTTTAACCTACAATTTTAGAATCTAGAAAGTTGCAACAGAAAATGTTAACAGTACATTCCATTGATTTGTAACTTTTATGATGCTGCACCTTTGGAAAGCTTAAAGTTCCTTCAGCTGCGTGAATAGAGTTTTTACTTTTTGACCTCTGACGTGTTTTTTTGTTTTCTGTGAACTTCAGATGCTGCTTTTATGCTTGTCAGTCAGTACGATTCTAAGTTCCCGGCACCTTTGAGCTACTGTCAAGCATGTTTTAGGGTCACAAAAAGTACATTCAGCTTCCCATTCAGATCTGTTGCAAAAACACACAAACTTTTCTTTGATTTCATTTTGAATTTGTATTTATGCTTATGAATATCTGAAATAAATTATCAAAAAATACAGTAATTTAACCGAAAATACAAAAATCTGAAACGTGTCTATTTATGTCTTTGGCTAATTGTTTCAGTATTAAATATTTTGTAAAAAAAAAGTTTTAAAATGTAGAAGCACTTTGGTTGCATTTAGAACTTATAAATTGACAGTTTAGAATGTAGTTTTAGTTTCTGTTTTGCTCAACCACAAAATGTAACTAGTGGATTACTATTTACCAGAAGATAGCTTTGTTATACAAAGTCTCGTAGTAACAAACAAGTGTTTACTGTATTAGTTATACAGATTTTCTCAGAGTCAGTTGCAGCATTGCTATACAAATTAACACCTTCAGTTTCCTTGATCCTTTGCAGCTGTCAAAAAATGAAAGTAGGTAAAAGTTGAACACTTTTTGCTGAGAAGCTTGAAAAGTGGATAAAATAGGCTGAACTGCGTTAAGAGCAGAATCACATGACTGTAGAACGGAAATAGGTTTGGAAATTTTTAAAACTAATTTTTGTAATATTACTTAACTATTCAAGTAATTTTTAGTTTTTATCAAAACCTAATTCGTAAAACAGTGCCAGCCAGCTATTACAAAAGCAAGCCATTTGGCAGAATTTCCAGAAATCCATCTGGTGAAATTTGGGACCAAAAAAGAGGACATGTTTGAGTAACATTAGCAGTAATGTACTAGTGAATGAGTATAGTGCCATCATTTCTCTTAAATGTAAATGATTGCTGTGCTTTTGTTTGTTTTTTAACAGCTGTTCGCTTATGACAGATTCAGCCCCAGATTCCTCTCAGCATGTTGACACATCAACACATCCTGCCAACAACTCCCCTTACTACTTTGAATCAGATCACCTGGCATTAAAGCGCAGTGATGACTACCAGGAGCTCCTGAAGACACTCACTTTTTTGGAAGCCCAGCGAGTTGCAGCTCTCAAAGACTTAGATAAGCTGCACCAGTTGCAGGAAGAAGCCTTCAATGCTCCAATCAAGTTTGTTGAGAACCTGCAACAAGGAAAAGACTTACACTTTCCCAAACCACGGACTATTCCGCAACTTCCAGAAATAAACTGGGAGGAGTACACCTGTAATGTGGATATGCCGGTGTTGTCATATCCAAAACACATGACTCGGCAAACAAAGCAAAACCTGGACACAGCCTCTACTATTTCGGGTAAGTCAGTCATAAACATGTTACATAAAAAGAAAACAGAATTATAAGTAAACTTAAAATTTATTGTGTTGTCATGATGGAACTATAATTCAAATTACCTTACAGACTAACAAGCAGGATTGTAGTCTCATATTGCTAGAGTATGCTGAGAATTATTAATTTTGGTGTTTACTTGTCATTTATGCATTTACTCGAATTAAACATATTAGCAGAGGAAGTTAAAAGTGCATGTTTTTCCAAATAGCAAGATAAATATTGTGTTACATGAATAGTTTGTGTTGAACATTTTTTTTCTCTTTGTTTTTTTTTTTTTGGAAACTAGTGTATTTCATATTGATAGCTGTTGATTTATGAATAATGGCATTTTAAATGACAAATTTTAATTTGTTCTTTCTGCTGATGACAATAAAATAAGCCCCTACTTCTTACTTACCAATGAAATGTAACTAGTTAAATTATATTTATATTTTGATTTGCTAGATACTAACATTTATAACCCTATAGTTTATTTTTCATATATCTGTTGAGACATTAATTGTTTTCCTCTTTCTTGATTGTCAAAATGTTCCACTAAGAAACTGTTATTTCTCATCCTGTCTGTTGCAATAAAAAAATAATTTACAACTTAGAAAGTATGGAATAAAAGACTAAAGTTGGTGAAGTGGATGAATAAGTAATATGAATGATGTAATGTGAATGATGCAAGATACTAATGAGATAAGTGCTATTTGATGACAGTGTGCAGTCATATCTCTTATTCTCATGCTATAAATGGCAGCAAAAGACAGCTGTGGATTACCCATAAAACCCACACTTTCTGTACATCCTTTCTATTCTCCCCAGTTCCTTGAACATTTCTACATCAAGAGAGAAGCCACATTGCACAAAAGAGAAAGGGAAGTTGTCCTTGGGTCAGAAACTTATGATGTGTCAAAAGCTCTGCTTCTAGTAGATTTTTCAGAAAGTTTTACCTATGTGGTTCAAAACAAAATTCAGAATACCCATTGAAAGTGAAATTAAGTAAGCCTATTCACAGCAGTTCTCTGGTTTCCAATATTCCCATGTCAATGCCTTGCACAGTTTGATACTTTTGATTGCCTATCCAGGCAGGTTGCTAGAAGAGTTAACAGAAAACATTGCAATTGTGTTATTTTGGTCTGATGACCCAAGCTTTCTCTTTAAAAACCAGCATGTTATAGCATCTCTTCTAGCACTTGAAAGAAAGCACAATATGAATATCAGCTGAAGTTTTTTTTTGCAACTTCTCACAATAAGGGCCTTGTTGCTAGAATGGATGTATTGGTGAAGCACCATATTTAGTGGGGTGAATGTGTTTTTTCAGCTGCACAAAACATGCTAAATGTGGAATTTACTGAAATGAAGCCAGGTGATATCAAGAGAGGAATGACAACCTATGCCTCCAGGAAATTTTTTGATAAACCACCAACTGTCCTAGTGATTAGCAGAGCCTACCATGTGAAAGTGGTGAATAAACTTAACATCCTTTTATTGACTAGGGAATCTAATGGTACAGAAAATGCTGATGTTGCTTTGGATGAAGGACTGGGTAATAGTGCAATATGACCAGGCTGTCTACCCAAGTGATGTGGTTACAGTTGAGGAAGAGAAGTACAAAGTGTCCATTATGGTACTCTGCCAAACTTGCAAGACACTATTTACTATAGAAAAGAAGAGCTGCTTTTGGAAACTGAACAACCCAATCCCTGCAAATAGCCATGGTTACTTCAAATTTTCAGGTTAATGATATACCAGAATGCTTATAGTGTATACCCATGGCTACTTATTTTCTGCTTGTTTGCTGTGTAGGACTTGATTTCTACACTTTTTTAAACAATTGTATCTACCTACTTACATTGTATTTGTTCAAGCATTGTTAAGTGTTCCAAGATACCTTCAGACACACACTTGATGACTGTAGTTAAAGTAATCATCAATGCTATTCAAGGTTTGATTAAAATGTTGTCTTGGACATCAGGGATATAGATGATGTCTATGGGAACATTATAGTCTGAATGGGTTCTGATTTTTATGTTGTATTCAATTATGTATGGACATATTAATGTGAATGATAAGTTTCCTTACTGATACATAACTTCTAATGTAAACAATAATTTGAATTTATTTTATATTTTATGTTTAATACCTCAACAAAATACTAGGTAGTTTTGAGGAGACTTTAGCAACAAAATTGGGACAAATTTCCATGTCCTCTCTTGTAATATGAGCAGTAGTCAATAAAATGCATGCTACAGAAAGGTAAATTAATATTTTAATTTATCTATGTAATCATTTAGACTTTGTCCCTAAGTTTTCATATAGCTACCTTGTTTCAGATTGTTGAGCTGCAAATCGCTCTTAGATGTAACATGAATGATGCCGGAATTTCCCAAACACACACACACATTTCTGATATGTCTGAAATACTTGTCAAAATAATACAATGTTCATAAACTACAGCATTTATAAATAGTTACATATGTTGTATTCACAATGAGCGGGTGTGGCAGATGTTTAAGTACTAAATGAAGTCTATTTTGTAGCCTCCAAACAAAAGTAAAACTAGCTCATTAAAGTTGGGGAAGGGAGGAGGAATAAAAAACTGTTTCTGGTGTTATCCAAGTTTTCTTTCATGGTATCATCAAATCCAGTAGTACCTGGTTCTTTGGTTTGAGAACACTTTACATCTCTCCAGACATTGGGTTTAGTGTCAAAGATCCTAGCAATAGAATAGATGGATGAAGAAATTCTCAACAGCTCTGGAGGTGGAAGACAGCAACCGAGTAGCTTTCTCCAGTCATTTTGCTTTTAATATGCTACTGGGTTTTATACTACCTTGTGAACGAGTTGTGATGTCAGAAGATGTAGCTGCCTCCCCACCTTCAAAAGAAAATAACATGCCTAGATATTTGTAGGCTTTCTTATCATTCTCATCTCCTTTAATAGTTTTTTCTTGGAACTCATCTGTTTTAAAGAAGTTCCATACATGCATCAATTATGGAAACTGCAAACCTGTTTAAGCCCAAATCTGAAATCAAGAGGAAAAATAACTGGATAATAGATTTAAGAATGTTGTTTGTGATCTCTCTCCAAATTTTAATGATTTACAAATAATAATTTTAATTTTTTTTTCACATCTGTCTCGCACCATATCTGTTTGCGTTTCATGTGTGAATTCTCTGGGTACGAAGTCCAGAACAGTTAAGAGTGGAAAGGTATTGTGTGAGACTAAAAACAATGACCATTGTTTGCCATTTGGATCAGGGCCACATTAAAACTGAGGGCTGCTATTGTTGTTAGAAGAGTGTACTATTGTCTTATTTTTTCTCTCTATTTTTAATTTTGGCATATTGGTGGGAAAAAAAACAAACAGACCAGGCTGCAGATCAAACTGGAGATGTAGCACAAATGTCAGTGGTTAGAGGACGGCTGAAGGGATGACAGCAAACCATCATCATTCAACAAACTGTGGACTGTAGAAGAGCAAAGAAAGTAAATTTTCTAATTTTCCTTTCTCTCATCATTAAAAAACCCCTCTGATAAGTACTTTATTGTATGTTTAATAGAATTTAGAGATTTTTAGCAAATTATAATTTATGTGCTAATGTTGGTCAGATTTGTTGGAAATGTGGAAATTAACTTTAAAAGAGAGGTTGACAAAATATCTCTGGTCACATGTTTGTTTACAGTGACTTATGTAAACATTTTTTAAAACTTTTTAAAATGTTTTGTACAGATTTCCATGAAATTCTGTGGTTCTTGCTGTTGCAAGATCTGGTTGTTTCTGTTATCAAGTCTGTGACTTACCACAAACAAATGGAAATAATGTAGCCCAATTTTTATTCCACAATATTTTTAACTCATTGCAGGTGGCAACATTTCAATCCCCTTCAGAATTAATTATAATAAACTACAAAAATCAAATTATATACTATGTGAATGGCTACTTTTGAAGAAAGAATGAATCATGTGATATGGGTGGATTTTGGGTGTATAGAAGGGTTTTGTTTCTGTGTACTTTTTATTAAATGTAATCTAAGGAAACTGACCTAGCCTTTAGGGCAAGTATGAGGTAAGTACAGATATCTGTCATCGCATTGTCAGTCCATTCCAACTATTACAGTCATGGCTAGCAAACTGGAGATAGAATTTTACTAATATTATGAAAAAAGAAGAATCTTTGATAAGAAATGAGAGAACGTAGATCTTTAGTAGAGTATAGAGGCAACATTCAAAGGTTTCTATGGAGTTAATGAATCAAACTTTTAACTGAATAAAAATGAGAGGAAAGTGACACTTTATTAATAAACATACTTCTTGAAAAACTTAAAACAAATGCACTTTCATCTTTGAAACTAAACTTTTTAATTTATACAGTTATTTATTATTTTACAAATGTTTAATTTTGTGATATTTTTGGCAATTTTATCAGGTCATAACATTTCTTAACCAGAAAGTAGTACTGCACTGTGATTGATCTAAGCATCTGCAATCTTATTAGTCTCTTACTAATGGGATCTGTGTTTGAGGAATACTACCATTTTACATAGGCAACAGTTTTTTAATGTCCCTGTCTACAGTTCATAATTACAAATTAATTTAGCTTCCAGCATAATTAGGTATCAAAAAATATTTTTAGTAATAGAATAAATAATTAGCAGGCATAGTTAATAGTGCTAGTTGTATTAATCAATTTTAGAGTCACTGATGGTCATCTTGTGACTACTATATTAAGGTAAATTACCGATATTTTTACTAATTTGCCATCTATTCAGATGTCTAAAAATTATACCTTTTTGCTCTAACATAAAATGTTTGTGCAGCTTATGACTACTAAAGATAAACCAGCTTTCTGCCTCCCATCTAACATGTACTAATGTAAATTTGGTAGTTAATTACACTATTTCATGCCCATCTTACTCCAGATTGGAAGAACTACTGGTCAAATTTCCACCAGAAGAAGTAGAAGCTCGTCGATGGCAAAAAGTTGCAGCTGCTTTGGGAAACAGAACTACTCAGCAGGTATGGCTTGAAAGCTAAGAGATTTGAATTTTAGTATTGCGTTAGTTTTACATTATTTTACCAAAGCACAAATTCTACTTTTTAAAACAGGCACATATGCAGTAGAGCACTTATTATCTGAACAAACTTATCAAAAAATTACATGCAAAAAAACTGCAGTAACCATCGCACATTCTCTCATATTGAGAGTTATTTGTGTACAGAGAGAGACACCAATCTTCAGCCATTGTTTGTTTGTCTTGACAGCCTTGTTTTGAAATTGTACCTCCAGTTGTGTGGGCAGTGCAGTAGTTCACTGGTAGGCTACTGAACTGCTCAGGTCAGAGCTCAAGTTTGATTCTTGCAGAGGACAGACTCAATTTGGTGTGCCTCCTTGGCATGGTTTTTGCTTGCTCTCCTCCCACGTATAAAAATGAAGAGTTCTAGTAAGGATTCCCTTGTTGAAATTGGAAGTTCTGGGCATGCAGGATTGGCAAGGCTTCCTGGTGGGCAACTGCAACACTATGCTCCCTTGTATAGGCATCTGCCAACTGAGTTCAATTCAGTACAGTGAAAAACTGAAAGGAGCCTCCTGTTCCTTTCTGCTAATCAATCTGTTGCTGATTCTTTCAAAATAAATGTTGGAAAATTTCCAGAGAAGTTTATTCTCTCGAGTATCTGTACAATGTTGACAAAGCTTGTCTGGACTGGAAAACTTTGCTGAGCAAATCGCTTTCTTGACGCTGAATCTGCAACAGCTGGATTCAAAGAGAGCAAAGCTCACATTACAGTAAAGTAATTGCACTGCTTCAAACATGTAAATATGTTAGCCATCATCTACATATCCCACAGAAATGCATGGACTGTGATACATTACTGATTTCTTTTCAAATGTATTTTTTCCATCAGTAAAATTACATCAAGATAAGAATGGTTGTATGATCTTACTTTTATTCAGTGTTTTCTATTATCCAAACACTTGTGGCCCCCTAACTAGCTTGGATAATTGACACACTACTGAGTGTGTATATTGTACATTAACAGTTTTCATTCATAAATCAGTCTCGAATTTTTTTTTTTTATTATTTTGTGAATTTAATGCGAAGTTATGGTTGCCAGCAATCAACAGATTCAAACCACACGATCACAAATTCTGAATATGAGATTAATTTTCATGTTTACTCATGTAAAGACAAAATTAATCTTTGTTATACATTTTTAAATGCTGTTCCTTAAAATAAGAGAAATACCATAAAAAATATCTGATATCTTGAATATTACTAGACATCATTTTAGTTTTGTGATTTCAGTATTGTCTCCAAGTTAAAACAAAGTATTTTTCTTTTGGAACCCCTACAAATGTGTGTAAATGTTAGTATCAGTATACATATTAAATACAAGCATAATCATTTAAAGTTTTTATACATTTTGTTAGCACTAAAATAAAAACTACATGTGTATATATATAAGTGCATGCATGTATTCAAACTGATTTTATATACTAATTAATCAGCTGCTTTATTTTTGCTTTTAAAAAAGTCTGCTCCTATACTAGTGTTAACTTGTTAAACTTTGTTTTCTTACGATTGATTGGTGTAGTCTTGCATAATTATGTGAACTGGATTACTGTTTCTACTGTAATGCTGTATGTAGGATGAGCCTATAAAGTCATCCATAGCCTGAGCTCATACCAGAAAAGTCCATTAGTCAGAGAGAGAGAGAGAGAATGATGGAATTATTACTGTATTGAGTTGCTGACCATAAAAAATCAAACTACATGAAATGGTCTCATTAGTAAAGTCATGGAATTAATGCAACGCAAAGAATATTGCAATTTACAGGTGGAAGGAATCTTTTAAGAAAGAACAAAAATAACAGGTGTGATAGATTGTTAAGTTAAACAATATTTTGGCCATGGAAATTTTGGTGAATCCTGACTTTTTGAGGGACTGTGGTAATAAATTAAGAGTAAAAATAAATAAAATTTTTTAAAATGTAAAATTGCAGTCATAAAAAAAAAACTAAACTTTGCATGATTTACTTATTCTTGTAGGTGACTCAGCATTTTTTTGTTGAAATTTCAATGTTTTAATTAGTTTTTTTATTCCTCTATGCAAGTTTGAGAAAATGTGATATTCACTGGCAGCCATAATTGTGGATTCATGGATAAAGTATTTCATCAAGCATGGAGGAGGATATCTGGATGAAAAAAGTCTTGCCAGTGTGCGCGCGTGTTTAGTGCTACACCTACAATGTGACACTTGGAGATCTTTATCAAATTTAATGGCCATTTCAGCTAAGTCATACTTTTTGTTTTACAAACAAATGACTGTAAAGAAAACTTTTCAGTGCTGTTTACTAACACTTTTTTTTAGCGTGCTGAACATTTTTAATGTGCTAATGTTGTTGAAACATTGTCTAAAGAATTCTGAACGTCTTTTTTTAACATACATTCCAAACAATTTTTTTAATTTTTAAGTAGTTTTCCATGCAGCAAATAATCAGTGTCAGAAAGAATGCAAATGATAAATGGTTCTTTAAAATTTTTTATGTAGGTAGCCAGCCGAGTGCAGAAGTATTTTATCAAACTGGCCCGGGCTGGGCTGCCTGTTCCAGGAAGAACACCCAACCTCACAGCTTATTCCAAGAGAGTATGTAATCACTGCTCTTACAGAGTTAGACAAATCTGCTGGTTCATTATTTTCTTGCTCAGTAGATTATAGGAAAAGAACTTTTGAATTCTTTACAACATTAGATATTGTGACCTCTTTGTCCTATTATATATAAAATGGCATCAAAAAAACATTTTAAAATAGATTGTAATGTATGATTTGAAATTTTTTTGTATACACAATTATATTTATTACTTCCCTGCCTATAATTTTAAATTACCAATATTTCATAAACAGATTGGAATTAGATTTTTTTTTTTTTTTTTTTTAGTATAAAAATTTTGATATTTAAATCAATGTTTTCATTAGTTTGAAATAATTTCTGTTGTCTTGTATTTTGCTATTTTAGTCAGGGCACAAGCATCAGCGATTCAACCGGCTGTATTATCAGTCATCTACGTTTCTCCATGCCTATGAGCCTCCTGTGTACATGTCAGACAATGATGAGGACGATGACGACGATGACACAATGAGTTTTGCAGACAGCTCAGCGGATATAGACCATTTGTACTTAGCATCAGATGAGAGAGATGTTTCTGTAAGATAATTTTGTTTCCAACAAAACACCATTAATGATGATTATTTTTTTTTTAAGAGTTTATTTCCACTCATTTTAATTATCTCTATAACTGCTGGAAAAATAGTTTAATTTTTGTTTTTAGGATGATGAGTGTGTACCTCCAGAACTCCGATCAACAGCCGAATACCAGGAATTAATGAAACTGAAGAGATTGAAAAGTGAAAAAGTAAACATTGGAAAAAGTACTTCAACAGAACACATTGGATATAGGGTAGGAATTTAATTTTTTTCTTCAAGCTACTGATTTTGTAAATTAATGCTATTTTTGCCAAAAAATTAGGAAACGGTATGGAGTGTCTCAAATTCATCTGATATATATAATAATTTTCATTGTGTGATGCTACAGAAAATTAATCTGTTCAGACAACTTTAAAAAATCAACACACACATTTAGGAAAAATTTTTTTTTTTTTTCCTTGAAAGCGAGGTGGCTGGTAGTTATAAAGACTAGAAAAATTACTATCAGCATGAGATAACATTCATGTACGCAGTTTCTACCTATAGCATTAGTTTTATTGCCAGAGATTCTTTTGATTTAAATATACCATCATCAAAATGGTGTTAAGTTGATAAACATTTTCCTTTTTGAAGCACAACACTTCTGTAGAGAATCAGAAGACTAATATTTTTCATGACCTGTGTTGTTTTGTAACTTCAGTGTGACAAATGTGACTGTGAGCCAATCACTGGCACTCGGTGGCACTGTGTAGACTGCCCTGATGATGATTCTGTTGACTTTTGTGACAGTTGTGTTGATAGGTACGTATTTATTTAAACTTAATACTGATCTTCCTTCCTTACTAGCCAACTTATCCTGGGCATTCCTAAATTGACCAGTTCAGAGAGAGAGAACAATGAAAGTGATCTGCATAAAAGTTCCCAAATGTTATGCAGGAACTAAGCAACCTTGGATTTTATTCCTCTCTATGCATGTTCTCTTCAACCAGAATTTTAACTCATTTCCAAGCTTCAAGTACTGAATAAGGAATACATTTAAAGGTACCATACATTTTGTAATGAGTATATTATGAAACAACCTTTACTTGTTTAAATATAATGTTCTAGCTTTCAATGAATTTTTGATAGCCTTTATGTTCTGTTTTCTTTCTTTTCCAGTTTATTTGAAACAGATACCCACAATTCCAGCCATAGATTAAATCCAGAACATCATGCTACTACAACCTGGCGGTACATAGACAAAGACTATACTAAATTTGCACCTGAAGGTTATAATTACCTAGATCCTAATTATATGCCTGCTAGTTGATGATGTGATCTTGTTTCCTTGGTTGAAATTACACAATATAAAATACAATTTGATCATTGTATTTTTCCTAGATATGTGAAGAATCATCATATTATGAAAAATTTATTTGTACTGTATACACTTAATAAACTTTTAGCACATTAAGAAATAGAAAAATGCGTTTTTACTGCACACTTAATCCATGTCAATAGAATCCAGAATAATGAAATTCCTGAGCACCTGTTACGCCATAAGGTATCCCCTGGAAATATTTAAAACAAAAAATTAAGTTCAACAACATTTTTTTTTTTTTTAAAGGCTTCTTGCCCAAGTGCATCCTAAAATGCTTAGCCAGCAGGTGTCACAAGACAATCTTAACAACATTGCACACAAACTTTCCAAACTGACTAATACAAGATGCTGTGTTTTTAGGGCAAATAGTCTCCAGAATATTCATTATTGGCTGCACTATTACAACCTGCTTTAAACCATTTTCAATAATGGCAGACCAGCATTTCCGCATACAAGTCCAATGGTGGTATCCACAGGTACTGACAGTAATTTTAACCACTCTTGTATGACGTATGACGTATTTTCTCAAAAGGCACACTATACAAATTGTGTTTCATGTAATTCTAATAAGTAAATTATACTTACGGAAGCTTCATTCTCATAAACACTCTGCACATAAAGAAAGACATCAGTATGGCTACAAAGCCAACACACAGCAGCAATATTCTGTTCAGTCGAGGCATAGATGGCTTGTTCGTCTTGTCAAGGATGACAAAACCTAGACCTCCCAATGTGAAAAGGAAGCTGGATGCTAAGCCCTCCATTATGTATTGGCCATTTACCCTGTATGGCATGAATGCTACCTGAAACAAAAATCCAGGTCTTAACTTATCTCTAGGTGGTATCTGTAGTTTGGCTGGCTGACTGATCGAGCCAGAACCAACTACAGACAGACAAATCAAAGATGATTCAATTAGTCATTACCAAAGGTGGGCTCACTAGTTTAATAATGCAAAATTGAACAAAAAATTTAACTTGTCTTTCATTCATGTAGAAAGTTTTAATTCCTAAATAATGCAAGTGTTTTATTTAGTCAAATGTGTTCCAATCTGTGTAAATTATTTCACACAACTAAAGTCCCATCTATAAGATACTCTCTCCACAAAGAAACACTGAAAATTAGTGACAACCTTATAGGTGGCTCTCCCAGAAAAAAAAAACTTCTAAAATTCTTGAGTGACCCAGCCAACAGAAAGAGAGAATATGAAGTGCAGACATTCTTAAGGGACCATGCAAGAAAGAGGAATACGAATTAGATGAATCTAGAGTTGTCAATTTTTTCCCTGCTCTAGCAACACAGCATGATAAGTACAAGCACCCCAAAAAAGCAGTAACAAATTGATTTAAACAAAAATTAAATCAGTCAGCCTCAAGCTGTCTGTGCCAGTAAAAAGAAGTGGCACTCTAACAAGAACTACAATGTAAAAAAATTAAAATTTCTTCGAAAACAGTAAAATGCAGTGTGAAGTCGTCTCAATAGATGTGTAACTGCCCATAAACCTTTGCTGAGGAGAGGCAACCAAACAGCAAGGCTAAAACAGGCAGCAGAAATGAAGCAGTGGATGACCAAATCTGGTGCTCTTTACAGATTAATCAGAATTTGAACTGTTTGAAAATAGTCAATGGCAGTTTGTTTGAATGTGGACCTGGAGCAACATGATAGTGAACAACAGCTACAGTGAAGCATGGGAGGTGGATCAAAACCAGTATAGGGTTGCATATCAGCCAAGGGTGTCAGATTTGCATTAAATATGAAGTATACTGGCTGTTGACAGGTACAGGTGGGTTCTCAACCATCATGCTATTCCCTTAGGAAGACATCTTCCAACATGGCAATGTGATGAAAAAACTGAAACAAAGTGGCTGATGGCCAAGTCAAATGGCACCTTGAATGAATTGTGGAAAGTGATACAAGATATTTGGAACAACATTTCAGTCATAAATTGATAACCTGTATGGGAGCATGAAAATGAGGTGTCACATTTAATATAAAGCAAAGGGCTCATATACCAAATACTAATGCACTGTACAACATTGCTTTTGTATATTTTCTGTAATAATGTATTATATACATCTACTTGCAATTGTTATTTCTGCATATCTTGTGTGTTTCCATAATTTCCAATACTGTATCAACTCAATGCCTGGTTTGACAATGCAACATTGATGCAATATGCTAGAAACTTTCAAAAGCAAGCAGGATCTGCTTAAGAAAATGTCACAGACTGGACAATCTTGGATCCTAATGTGCACCTTTGTTCATATAATTTATGCAGGTCTTGGCAAGACAATGAAAACCAAATTTAATCATCATCAAACAACACCTTTTGCAAGCTCAATGGCTCAGCAAATTATGGAATGGATTTCTTTCAGATGGTGGACAAGCACAAATCAAGAAAGCATTTGTCTATTGTCGTATGCTAAATGCTGTTGACAGTTCTAAGACAAACTGATCGAAATTAATGATTATGACATTGGATCAAGCTTCACTGATGAAAGTAATTCCAGTCAAAGTGAAAGCATTGTATCAAGTGGAAATAGTGAAAACTCCTTTGACAAAAATTCAGAACAAAAACTTAGACTTTTTGCTTTGGTAAGTGAATTTAAAAAAGATATAAGTTTATGATACCAAAAAATCTCAGGCAGCATTGGCTTTTTCCAGTGATCGAAAATCTTACAGGTGACACTTTAGTGCATAAATAATCAAATTTTTTTTTGTTTTTATAATTTGAAAAAACATAAGACATGTATATGATATTTATGCAAAATTTTAAAAAAATCTAATATAAATAGAACTTACTGGTTTTGTATTTCCTCGTTCATCTGTTGTAGAACCTATGCTGGGAGGTTCAACTATAACATCATAGATTATGCCTTCAAAATAAAAGAAAATCCATGGCCAATTCAGATAGAATAAATAAGTAATACACTGTTTCTATTTTTTTGTGTTCACCGCTAATTAAAATCAGTTCAATTGTGGAGATTCAATTAATAATACTATTCTAGTAGAATCTACTGAAAAATAATCAGAGTAAAAGGTTCTGAAATTTATAAATAGGCTTAGAGGATATACTCATTTAACATTTACTGAGCTCGACTTTACAACCAACTGCGGAAAATCATTCCACTGTTACTAAGAAAAATTCACAAATGTCTTATCTACTCCTAAAATGAAATAGCATAAACTGGTTAAAACCATCCTATCAAAATTATTAGCTAACGTAACAATTTCATAATTTACGTATTCAAATAATTTAAATACTTTATCTAAGTTACCGTCGTGGTCAGTACAAGTAGTAGTAATGGAGTACGACAGATAGATAGTAGCTACTAAGACTATGATATCAGTATTTTGAATGACTGAATTAGTTATTACTGCTAATACAAGATAAGAAAAACTGGTAAAATGATATTTACAGAAAGTAGGGGATTCGGTTTTAGTTTGCTTACTACTAAGGCGACGGGATAAGCTCTAGCTAATAACTCTCTAGTAATTGCCACTACGTTGGTACAAAAAGCTTCACATTACTAACATTGCTGTATAAATAGACAAGAGTATTTTAAATGCATTAATATGATTACAGTGCTAATTTTTTTTTTTTAAAACAACATATATTAAATGAACAATTCTACATTTGGAAATACATATTCTAAACTTGAAGTGAACAATTTTAAATCTAACATTGTGTGACGTGTTACTTCTTTTCATTCTAATTCGATGGAGACATATCACAAAAAGAACTAGCTTACCACCTGTGACCATAAAGTACGAAAGAATGACAACGACGAACATGAACATAGCCGAAGGCTGGCGGAACCATTGCGGTTTTTTCAATTTCATATTCGGACATTCGAGCACTGAATACGGAAAAGCGTAGTACGACTCCATGATGTGGCATTAACGACCGGCCTGCCACCTAAAATCAAAGGGCGTTAACTTTGTAATTTCAGTAACTCCGGTGCTCTGGAATTTCCTAGGGGAACTTAGCAACAGAGACTCGAATCAACAACAATTTAAAATAAATAAATAAAGACAAATTGGGAAACCTAAAGAATAGAAGCTGATAATTTAGCAGTACAAACAGCATCAGAGGCAGCTCATTGATAACTACCATTCCAGTCCGACCGTGTTAAAGCGTGGCGCCTGACTGCCAAACGTAGACCGGTTACTATTAAAGCTTACCGACAAAACTTTTAAAAAGAAAACAAATGCACAATAGTTTCAGCTCTTAGAACTTACAAGGAGTTCGGAATGAAGTATTCAATGGGAAATAATTCCTCTAATGCATATTTTCAAGTGTGCGATTGTTTGTTTGTTATCTTTCACGGACGAACCGTAGTACCCAGAGGCCCCAAGTCTTGGGTGTAGGTACTCCAGGATCTGGGCAGGGTTTAAGCTGCCCCACATTGGCCTTGAGGGCCGTTTTGAGGCCACCAAAAGCCTTATACATTACACTTAGTTCACTGCACTCATACAAAATAGGCAACCTAACAGCTTCAAATTATAATGAAGGTGCCTCAGGATCCAGGGGTACCAGAGCCTGGCCTCAAAGGTCACCTTTCAAATGATAAAATGTTAAGAAATGTATCATTAGTACAATTCAATGATTGTGTGTTTCAACAAATAAAATTTCTGTTCAAATTCATATATAAAATCTTTTTTATAAAACCATTTTTTCCTGTACAGTGCCAGATTCTCCCACTAGTTTATATACAGGTGCATCTAAAAAAATTAGAATATCATGGAAGAGATCATTCTTTTCCGTAATTTAATTCAAAGAGTGAAACTTTCATATATTCTAGATTCATTACACATAAAGTGAAATATTTCAAGCCTTTTTTTGTTTTAATTTTGATGATTACGGCTTACAGCTCATGAAAATCAAAAATCCACTATCTCAAAATTTACAATATTTCATAAGATCAATAATAAAAAAAAGGGTTTATAATATAGAAATGTCGAACTTCTGAAAAGTATGTTCATTTATGCATTCAATACTTGGTCGGGGCTTCCTTTGCACGAATCACTGCATCAATGCGGCGTGGCATGGAGGCGATCAGCCTGTGGCACTGCTGAGGTATCATGGAAGCCCAGGTTGCTTCGATAGCAGCCTTCAGCTCGTCTGTATTCTTTGGTCTGGTGTCTCTCATCTTCCTCTTGACAATACCCCATAGATTGTCTATGGGGTTCAGGTCAGGCGAGTTGGCTGGCCAATCAAGCACAGTAATACCATGGTCAGCAAACCAGTTACTAGTAGTTTTGGCACTGTAGGCAGGTGCCAAGTCCTGCTGGAAAAAGAAATCAGCATCTCCATAAAGCTTGTCAGCAGACGCAAGCATGAAATGCTAAAAAATCTCCTGGTAGACGGCTGCGTTGACTTTGGACTTGATAAAACACAGTGGACCAACATCAGCAGATGGCATGGCACCTCAAATCATCACTGACTCTGATAACTTCACACTGGACCTCAAGCAACTTGGATTCTGTGCCTCTCCACTCTTCCTCCAGACTGTGGGACCTTGATTTCCAAATGAAATGCAAAATTTACTTTCATCTGAAAAGACGACTTTGGATCACTGAGCAACAGTCCAGTTCTTTTTCTCCTTAGCCCAGGTAAGACGCTTCTGACATTGTCTCTGGTTCAGGAGTGGCTTGACACTATGATTGCGACACTTGCAGCCCACTTCCTGGACACATCTGTGCATGGTGGCTCTTGATGCACTGACTCCAAGCTCAGTCCACTCCTTGTGAAGCTCCCCCAAGTTATTGAATCGGCTTTGCTTGACAATTCCTTCAAGGCTGCGGTCAACCCTCTTGCTTGTGCATCTTTTCCTACCACACTTTTCCCTTCCAGTCAACTTTCCATGAATATGCTTTGATACAGCACCCTGTGAACAGCCAGCCCTTTCAGCAATGACCTTTTGTGGCTTACCCTCCTTGTGGAGGGTGTCAATGAGTGTGTTCTGGACAACTGTCAAGTCAGCAGTCTTTCCCATGATTGTGGTTGTTTGTACTGAACCAGACTGAGAGATCCATGGTATTCATACTGCATAAATAGTGATTTACTCAAAATGGAATATTCTAATATTTTGAGATACGTTTTTCTATTTTTTTGAGCTGTAGGCCATAATTATCAAAATTAAAATTAAAAATGCTTGAAACATTTTAGTTATTTACATGTAATGAGTCTAGAATATATACAGTTTTCACTTTCTGAAATAACTGACAAAAAATATTGAACTCTTCCACAATATTCTAATTTTTTGAGATGCACCTGTATACTTTTAGGTTTATACTGCCCGTCTAAATTACCGTTTAATGATTAGATTGTTCCTTCCATTGTTACTACAAAATATTGTTCAAGAAACATTAAAGTCTGTCAATAGACCATTCTTTTCATAACTAGAAGAAAACATTTTCTTCAATTACTTACATAATTAATATCAAGGAAATTTCAATAAAGGTAATTTAATGCTTTCTAAACAGAAGAGCTATGGCATTGCTTGTCTGAAAACTACAGAAACTAATGTCATAGTTGTTTATAGAGGTGAATAATGTTTGATTGTGAATCATAGTTGTGCAAGATGGTGTAGCGTTCAAATGGGCTGCATCATCACTACTTTCTATACATGAGTATTTAATTATTTTCTATGCATTTCATAATTTGTAATTAGTAACTTTAGTTTTGAAACCAAATCATTGTGTGGAACTCTGGTGTTTCTTTGAGCTCAAGTCAACTAACCAAACAGTAAAACTCTGAGGTATGTTTGCATAAAGGTCAAACCCAGAAAATTTCATTTTAACTGATAAACTGCCCATGAACACAATAGTTTTAAAAATTGTGTATTTCAATAAATCAATTATTAAAAAAAAAATTGGTAGAAATTATAGCAGTCTAAAAATAAGCTTTTATATTATTAGTCATAGCTTACACAGCCTGGCCAAAATTTAGATGCTCAAAGTAAATAGAAATTCCTTTTGTCTACCACGTGTGCACATCTAAGTAGTCATACAAGATGGTGTCGGGGTTTAGGGCATGCTTGCGGTCCTCTCTACTATCCTATTACAGAACCATTTGACACTGATGCGAATACCTAAAGCAAAATGGTTCAATTTGCAATGCTGGCTTTGTTGGATGGAATGTAGGATGCGACAACGCTGTATTGCGCAGGACTGGTTTACAGAACATAGATGTGACTTCAAACAACTTTTTTGACTCCGATCAGCAAACCTTTAATTTCACTTATTATTCTAATATGAATGCCAATGGCATGGGGTGCCAAAACAGAACCACACGTAATATGTTTTAGCAATGAAATCTAATAACTACATGTTGCTTTATGCCTGACAAATAACTAAATCCTAACTTCAGCTCGTCCTTCATTGACGTTTATAATAAGTTCTTGGTGCTGAAAGTCAACTAACCCCTACTCTTTCCATTTGAGAAACATGACTTACTCCCTGAAAAGGTAGAGGTTAAATAAAAATTGGAAATTCAATGCATTGGACATTATACTTGTTTTTAGTAAAAAAAAAGACAAATTAGGTAATCAAAAGAATTCATTTTAATTCAATCAAAATTACAATTCTGAAAATAAATGACTCTTTAAAGTACATTTATTTACAATTATTTGTTTCTATTATTCATTTTAGTAATTCCATATAAAATGAAAACAAGTTCATTGTAGCAAAAATGTATCTTAAAGTAAATCTATCAAAAAAATACACACATGCATCGTTAGTCCATGAAAGAATGTTGTATAACTCAATATGCTGATTGTTCATGACAAAGTTATTTGAAATTATCTTTGAAATTGTTACTGTTATACAGTTTGGATTTTTTGTTCATTTACTAGATTTTAATGTGATGGTACAGCAAAGTCTAAAAACAGCTTCTTAATTTGTAAAATAAACTTTAATTAGCTTCAGACAAAAAGCATCTAATCCCTCCCTTCATAGCTAAAAGCTGATGTAGATTTCAGTTATGCTATTAAGATTTTAAAAGTTAAGAATGAAAAGTCCACTAACTTCTTGAAAAATTAGTTATTAAAATGATATTTATTTATTTATTCATTTATTTTTTAACTTACAAGTGACTGGGGATTGGAAAAGAAACTCTATCGCTTTCTAAAAACAATTACTACCACAAGACCAATATGTCGCCTACAGTCAGATTTTATTGTTATGCAGTAGTTAATGCATTAATAGAACATGAAAAATTTAAGCCAAATGATTAATTTTTTTTGTATTTTTCTGAATACTTAGTAGTTTTTTGGGTCAGGTTTCAGTTACCTTACAGGGAAGATTAATTAGGAATAAGCATTATAGTTTTGTTTCATGAAATCCACCCAGGTATCTCAGCCAAGTTTCACATGAACTCCCTCAGTATAAATTAAAGAACTGAAATAACCAAGAAAAACATGCATGCAACTGAATTATTTTAACTATTTTCATATTAATCATTTTTAATTATTCCTAATTAATAAATGCATAGAGGATTGCAGTAAAAATGCAAGAAAAAAAACAAATTATTTAAGTTTCTATAAATTCTAGTAGAAAGAAAGGGGAAGAGGATCAAATCACAAGGTGTGAAGACTCAAATGGCAAATTATGCTTTTAATGGAGATCTTATGCAAACTGAGTACAGTAACAAAAATGACAAATAATAAAAAATTAACTACTTTTTAAATCTAAATTTCAACAAAATACTGGTGACTACAATGACTGAAGTCAGACAAAAAAAAAAAAAAATACTTTATAGCAATATAGTTATCTTCATGTTTTTTGAAGTATATTATAAATTATAGATTTTATTATAATTGTATTTTATCATTAGGTCAAAATATATATGTAATTAATTAACAGAAGTTTTGTTGATGTGAGAACAACAGATTTCATTAGACATCTACTGTTCATAAAATATACTGGCACACATTTTAACAGAAGTGCATTCCTGTAAAACTCTTGCAAAAATATTTATGTTAAAATATATAATTTTTCAAAAATGTTAATAGATTAAAAAAAAAAATTCTTCACATATATATTAATTATAAAGACAAGATTAATATATTACTAATTAAAAATGCAGAATAAAAATAGAAAAGGAAACCTAAGAAATTTATAACATATGATGATTATAAAAATCATGTAGATTTTCTTATAAATTTGTAATACTTTCATATTATTTATAATTTAAAAAATTTTTTTTATTAAGGGCATTCTGAGACTAAAATGTCCTTTTGCAAGTCCAAAGTAACTTTATAATGTTATAGCTAACTGTAAAACGTGTGATGAAAGTAGTCTTAGATATACACTAGAACAACCCGGAGTGCCCAGCTGCCAGCTGTTCATATTTAACACAATGACAACCTAAAAACTGGTGGAAGCAACCCGCTATAAACCAACATAACAAAATCTCTTCAAATGAGCAGAAACCTATTGCTATTATATCTACTTTAACATTATTTTAATTATCTCTTATTTTCTAACAAGTTCTATATATCCAAGTTTCAGACCTTTGTTTTTTATTGTTCTTGCAGCTATTTTAAAACAGTATGTTTCCTAAGAGTTCTTTAGAAAAAGAAGTAAATATGTAAAATAAAGAATAGAATAACATTAGCTTTCAACATAGAAAATAATATTAATTTTTTCTAAACTTAAAGAAACTACAACTTTTCTTAAAAGGTGACAAAACAAATGTAAGAACATGACAATCATGTAAAGTTTTTTTTTCTTTAAAAGCTGTCTAAATAATAAGAAATTTAATCAACTGCAAATCAAGGATATAGCAAGCTTTTTACTGTATTAGAAATTTGTCCTTTAAGGATTCAGTTTCAAATGTAAACAAATGTCTAACTTATATTTTAAATAAATATCATTTCTCTTGAATGAAAGAAAATAATCTAATTGCGTAATTTATTAATTTACCAATATTAACTAAGCATCCTGCTGCATTTTCACACTTCAAAATTTCTTTAAAACAGAGTTCCCCTAAAATATTGTTAATTAAAAATTTCTAATTATTTGAAAAGAATGAGTAAGCTTTCTTCATTTACGGCAGGTAAAGGGTTAAAATTTAAAAAAAAACAACAACAAACAAAATCTGATTAGTCAGTTAACACAAACTTCTCTGAACCATCAGAAAGATTCTTTTCTGTTCTTCACCATAATGGTTTGGTCGAGCAAGAATTGGAATGCAGCGTAAAAGCTTGTGATACAGCAGTCATATATTCCACCACCAAGACATGGTGCCATCAAGTCAGTAATCAGTTTCATCTGACAATAAAGCTTCTTCAGCTGAATCCTATCCATAGAGAGGAGGAGGAGAATTAAAACTGTTAGAACATCATCAGAATTTGATTGGTATACACCTAAACTTGTTGACTGGACTTGTGATATAGCATCACTGACAAACTTAAAAGCTTTGGTCAGACACTTCAGTTTTCCCAAAATAGTGGTTAGATCTAAAGCATTACTGAAGTCTTTTAGAACTGGTTCAAAGTAAATTTTAAAATCTCTAAAGTCATTTGTTGTCAGGCAAATATTTTTCACTTGCTCACAGTTTGATGGAAAAGCCGATGTGGTATGTTTACAGTGTTCAGCTTTATTCTCTTGATTTGCTGCTGTTGTCATTGATAGATTTGTAATTTCCTGGAAATCCATTTCTAAATTCACCAGAAACTTCTTCAGCTCCAAACAGTCTTCGTCAGCTGATTTATAAAGATGCCAGCACTTGAAATCCTTGCTCATCTTTACTACTTCTGAAGGTTTTTCTGGATTTACTTCATCTTTTGCACTGGCTACTTCATCTCTAACAGAAAGTAGCTCCGTGTTATTTTCAACTTTGTGACTGATGTTTACCCATTGTTTACTTGGAAAGAACTTTTTAATCCAAATTTCTCCAATGCCAATTTGGTCCAAAGTCAAAAAAGAAGCGTAGAACTCTAACTGGTCACATACTGGCTTGTAACTGCATTCATATAACTGGCATAACTCACTCATTATCCTCGGATACATGTGATTTTCATAAGTGAGCCATGCTTTGCTCCAAGACAAGCTAGAGTATCTAATCAATGGCATTATCATATGACACACAGATGAAAGGTGAGTCTTTATGTTCTTGTTAACAACATCTATTGTGCTTTGTAAAATAGTATCTTCAATACAGTTTTCGTCATTTGCATTAATGAAAAAAACAGACTGCCCTACTCTCTCAAAGGTGATTTCAGTCCTGGATGGCAGAGAAGTTTTATTTGTTGCTGTCACCTCATGATGGTCAGCCAAGTCATCTTGTTGTGTAAAGAAACAAGTTTCTGCTATAATCGCTCGTAGCCTGTCTTTCATACGATCACAAAAAGATAGATGCAAACTGTATATTTCTTTATTACTGTCCAGAACAGCTGCAATTTTGTCTTCAAATGTCAACCAGTCATCTGATTTTTCTTTGTAACTAAGAATGTTCGTTGTGCTCCCACTTCCGTCTGCTTTCAGCTCTAGGCCAAATGTTTCTCCAAAAGATTCCACCTCGTTGGTTGCTATCTTAATTGCCTCGCGAACAGTGGAAATTTTTATTTTGGAGAAACACAAGTCATGCAAAACGGTTTTTCTTGGCTTGCAGCTGCAAACTCATCTCAAGGTATATATTGTTAAGCACGCTATTTGCTAGAAACAATTTGTTACTTTTTTTTTTAACATTTACAGGCTGACGAACAATAACATTCTTTATACTTTCCCTGACTGTTTCCATTTGCTCCAACTCTCTGAAGACGTGATTCCGTTCCTTTCTGCGCATGGTTATTCCATCAGATTCACCGGATGCATGTGCCTTTATATCGTTAATATGCATCTGCGAAATCTCCAGTAGCCTGTTGTATTTTAGAATGTCTCTTTCGATGTGTGTCAACAAAAACTCTAAGAATGACCGATCACATAACCGTAAATAGCTCTCTGTCTTGAAGTCGTCCAACGCGCACAGTTTCTTACGTAGCGAACACAGCGACTTCTCGATCTGGAACCGTGCTGTGTCCAGTTTTAGAATTTCGTCTTCTATTTTTCGGAAGTTGTCAGAAATGTCTCGCTGGGCCTTGCCTAACAGAGGCAAATCATCCGAAGTGAACTTAATTGCAGGCAATATGTAACAATGCAATAGTCGGAGAACGATAATCTTGAAATCCGAGAAAGAAATTTTCTCGTTCGCTAAATCTTTAACGGCGGTTTGTGCTTGGTCGAAAAGTTCGTCCAAGAACGAGTTGGCACCGTAAGCCTCCATCCCTTCGAAAACGGAAAAAATCTTCTCTTCTTCTCTTTCGACAGTCTGGACATGAGGTGGCGAAAGCGGAATTTTCTTAAAAGTAACAAGCCGATAATCACAGTCGATGGTTACCGAGTGGGTAATTAGCACTTTGAACCAAACGGCGGGTTCCAGCTGATGTTTATCGAAGTCTGATCCACTTTCTTTTAAATCGCACTTCTGATCATCGAGTCCCGCTTGAAGCTTGTACCCATCTCGTAAAATAATATCAGAAACATTTTTCGAATTGTGTGCTGATTTGATGTATACATCCATTACCGATATAAACACTTTTAAGTTATAATGCCAACCGCATCGAACACGGACTTTTGTTCTCACTTCCCGGTCGCTAGGAAATAAGCGCGAAGGTCACGTGTACTAAGCTCAAACAGATATGGGAATCTTGTATCTACACGCTTTACGACATTTCATAACATAAAACTAAGGCCTCCAATTCTCTTTTTTTAAAAGAGAGAAAGAAATACAAATAAAATAGCTTATAAAGCCAGAGATCCGACTGGTACCGACTGACCTAGTTGGTACGACGATCAGAATGCTAAAACAGGTTGGGCAGGGTTAGTCATTGATTTCCATAAATACGATTAACAAACACTCCCTTTCTTTATAATCGCGCAAAAAACATACTAAAAATCTGTTGGCCTCTTGAGGTACGTAAAATATCCGGTCAGACACTACTACTGCTGATTACATTTTAAAACAATAAAACCAAAAGTTACAAATAGTATTTGTAACTTTATTCTTTCTTCAATTAAATTTTAACTGTATTTTGCATGTAATTACGCGCACGCGCCAGTAAGTGGTTAAAATCTTTTGTAAATCGCAAAAAAAAAAAAAAAAAAAAAAGGAGAGAAAGACGGGGGGTTAGGGTTGGTGGAGGTTAGGGGTACAGTATATGAGAACATAGCCGCAGTAGATGCTATGGAAAAGGGAGCGGTTTAGATTTCGTCAGGGTTTCCTATACCCCGAGGAGCTCGGTCAGCGAGGAAACTCGCCGTTGGAGGAAGAGACGCCACCTCCTCATTCGAGGAGGAGAGGCCTCATCAACCGGGAGAACGTCAGTTTTCCCCAGCGAAATGATGGCAGCGGTGTTGTGAGGGGAGCTATCCGGCACAGCGAACTCGCCGAGGCGATGGCGGTGGTGTTTTAGCGCACTGGCAGAGGGGGAAGGGTTAGGGAGGTGGTGTGGAAGCATGGCAGACAACCGCGACGACGATGAGCTCAGTATTCCCCGGGCGGCTCTGAACAAGATGATAAAAGAACTGGTTCCCAGCATAAGAGTTGCCAACGATTCGCGAGAACTCATTTTGAATTGTTGCACAGAGTTTATTCATTTGGTGTCATCCGAAGCAAATGAGATATGCAACAAACAGCAGAAGAAAACCATATCGCCAGAGCACGTCCTAGGAGGTTGGTTAGTCTGATACCTATTACCTTCTAAAACTCTACCTTGCATCATATAATGATATATAAATCATTCTCTCCCACTCTCGTTGAAAGGTCTTATTATTGTAGTCCTAATTAAATATCTCACCTTCCACCTGCCCAGCTACAGCCGTGAAGTTTATCGTGCTGCGTGCGGGGTAGTGCATTTATTTCCCTGCTTAACATTGCAGGCTGCTGGTTTAAGCCTTTTACGTTTGTTTTTTTTTTAAAATATAAAACAACAAAGAAAAAGAGGATCTGTTACCCCGTTAGTGGGACAAAAATGAGAAACTTGCTGTTTTAAATCTAAAACCCGAGTCGTAACACTAACGGTTCTTGATAACCTGGTCTGCGGTCCACACAAAATGGAAGAAAACCGGACAAAAACTCGAGTATTGTTTTCGCAGAGGAGACTGTTTCAGCCGATTTAGAGGAAGTAAATAGAACCCCACGCCCCAGTGCAAAGAGATTTCTTATTTGTTTTCCTTACTGGTAATTTATTCCACTTACTCCGCTGCTAGAGAAACTTGAAGAATAGTTGCTGGTAGTACTAACCGTGCGAGAGAGAGCCCGGCGCTCGGCCGCCATATATAGACCGGTTACTATTCTTAGGGGACTTTTATGGTACTTAAACTTGTATCTAATACAATAAGTGTTGTCTTTTTTTTTCTTTTTTGAACCCTGGTAATTTTTGCAGCTTGGTAGATTTATTAGCAGCTAAAATGAATCTGCATTAATTAAAATTCACCATTTTTGTTTTTGCCAACTTTAACCCATTAACGTCATTAACAGTTGCTACATTGTTTTTTTTTTTTTAAATTTTAAGAACTTAAATTTGTTAGCGTTGATTTTCATCTTTCAGTTGACTGATTTTAAAAATTTATCTAAAAATGCTTTTCTATTTCTTTTTAACTTTGAACTGGTGAGCTTTTGAATTTTTAAAAATAACCTTTTATCTTTTCAGTATCTTTGTATGTACATGTAAAGGCTGGGAAGTGAACTTTAAACATGCCATAGTCAAAAGCCAGTAGCGAGTTTTATTAACAAAAAATATAATTCAGAATGATTAAAGAAAAATCCTAATTTCAGATGCAATGTAATAAATACTTCTAGTTTTATATATATGTAATTTGTATCTTATGTGTACCTGTTGCAGCTCTGGACAGTTTAGGTTTTGGAGCCTACAAAGAAGATGCAATGGCAGTCCTAGAAGAAGCTAAAGCTGTTGCTGCTAAGAAACGAAGAGGTAGTTCAAGACTGGAAAACCTTGGAATACCAGAAGAGGAATTACTACGCCAACAACAGGAATTGTTTGCCAAGGTAAGGCCAAGTTTGGTTGTTTTAAATATTTAGTGGGATACTTTATACTAAATGAGATTAAATCTAGGGTGCATGTAAAGTTTAAAATTTGAGTCAATCTAAAAACATTTAAATCATAATTCTGTAACTAGTAAAAATTTCTCTACCCACATTAAGGTGGAAATATTGAGTCTATTTACAAAATATTCTACTTATTTACAGGGGGGGGGTAAATGTTTTTGTTTTGTTTTTTTTAACCATCAAATTTTGTATCTGTTACAGTTGAAAGAATTAGTACAGTGAAATTTGTTATAAAATAAATTTTATTTGTAAAATTGCAAGTATAAATACCTTTGATATGTCAGCAAGTTTGATTATTGAACTTTTAAAGCATATATTTGAATAATAATTTTTCCAGCAGTTTATTCCCTTTTTGGAGATAACATTTTAAACAGAAAGTGAAAATGTTAAGTTTGGAGAGAATATTACAAAATTATTTGATAAAAAAGGTAATTTGAGACGTGTTTAAATAACTAAACATGTAAAGCCCAATTTAGAATTTAAAAAAATGTTCACATTTATATAATTTTGTCTTTAACCTGTGTAAAATATTATTATTATGAATGGCAAGAGCTCGGAAAAATAAAATTAACACCACTAAAAAACAGAAAAGGAGGCACCAGAAACTCGTCGCTGCTTTTAAATAATTTTTCTTGGTGTAAACTGTCGACTGAAATTTTGTACAATGTCATTTTATTCAGGCCCGACTAGAACAGCAGCAGCGTGAGCAGCAGCAGTGGCTTCAAGTTCAAAATGCGCTGCAACAGCAGCAGCAGTTACAGCTTCAGAATAGTCAACAGCCATCTGTAGATAGCCAAGATGATTATTCATAGGACTGCATCTTGCAGAAGAGATTTTAAATGCAAAATAGCTGCAACATCTCATCTGCTTAGTCTACGATTATCACTTCTGAAGTCAGAATGGGGATTGGTTTTAAAAAAGATTGTATACATTGTTTGAAAACTCCTTCACAAACAATCTGTTTAACTCTTTTATTATGGCCATTACTATTCAAATTTATTTGATATATATTTTTGTTTGCGGTAACTTGATAATTTCATAACGACTGTCTGAACGTTTAATATATGGTGAAAGCCATCTACATAGTATAAACTCTTTTGATAGTAAATATTTGCAGCCTCTTTTGAACTGTTCAAGTTGGCTGCCACAATGACCTGTAGATTCTAATTAATAATTTAGTTTCCAGCAGGTTCTCTTGGTTTCTTAATCCTAAGGGATTATTATTACTATGTAAGTTGGGCTGAAGTTTATTTAATGATTGTCTATATGTAAGGACAATCTCTTGTTTAATGCTTGAAAGCTAAACTAATTACACCAATAAATTTTTACAGGGCAGTTCCAAACAAAACTGTCCAGAGATGAAATTTTGAAACACTGAATTGCAATATTTTTTGTGTATCAAACGAAAGCTGAAAATCTGTGTTTACTGAAAATATAACAATCTTGTGATTTGGTATAATTTTATGGTATCAACTCATGTGATAGGAATGTATATTTTCTAAAATTTGGATTTAAAATCAACTTAAATAGAAGAGTACATGTCACTCCATAACAGATATGAAGTATTTCATCTGATTTTATTTACTGGTGCAATGAAGAAGAAATAAATTCATCAATAACAACTCTTACCAGTAATCGTTTGTTTAATAGTAATGTTACTAAACATCGGAATAGCTGGAGTGGCATTGAGGCCAACGTTGATCAAAGGCAACGTAAATGAATAGATCATCAATTTTCCAGCAGGTGACAGGCCACTGTCTAACTCTTAATTCATCTCTGGTCAGATTTTATTTCTTGCTTTCACCACACGTCTGCCAGTGACCATTCCAACAGGTTTATCAATCTGCTGCCGACTACAGGTAAGCCCTCAGTCTTCTATAAAGCTTCACGTCAGTCACCATTTTCATAACTGTTGATCCTAAATACTGAAAAATAATTGATCCATCCAATCCATTTAATTCGATTTACTTTAGTTTGTTTGTTCCTGCAGATCTGGTCTGGCCAATATGAGCCATTCATAATTAATGACTAATTATGAATGTTTTTTAAAGCCTTGGGCAAAAGTACTTTTATAATATAAAAGCCATTTACTTAGACACCAGGCCTAGGGTTTAGGTCCTATTTTTATGAGAGATTGATCTGAAACATTCTGTGAATATTTTTTTTCAAGAGGATGTTTTGCCAAACTAAAACCAGCCTATCTGTAAAAATGTGTAGCAGTAATCTCCCCCTTGATTCACCATGGAGTGACCCTATTCATGCATTGTTTAGACCTATAGCTCTACCATATTGGCTCACTGCTGAATAGTGAGAAACCTGTGAAGGAGAAAAATTAGAAGCAGTGTGTGGCTAAAATAAATATGGCTAAAAACAATGTGAACTTCAGAGTACCATTAAAAACTTGTACCTTTGTCAGGTCAGATCATAAGAATTTAAAATTATTTAGTGGTAGTGTGCTACATATTAAAGCTTGCCTCTGCTAACCCTTTAGGTTACACCTATTTCATATTATAGTGTAATGTAAAAGTAATAAAATAATCTGACCAAATTAATATACATATTCTCTCTTCAGTTGAAATGCTACTATCAGGTACAGAATTGAAAACAGAAATATGGACATGGAATCAGTTATGAGAAGAATGGATGTAAAATGAAAGAGATGCATGCAATGCTGAAAATAGTCAGATGTAGTAGAGCTAAGAAGAAACTAGCTATCTGCTTATTCATCAATTTATGTCTTAAATGAACCCAGGAAGCCTTTCTCAAATCTCAGAAATACTCATCTGTGGGAAACATCTTTATATGCTCCATTTTCCAGCCAGAGTAAACGATGGTCTTAGGAGCCATGAACCTGACAACAAGCTCTCAGATGATGTTGAAAAAGATGTGATTGACTACTACTATCAACAACCTGTGTCATGGGTCTTACCAGGAAGAAAGGACTTTGCAATTTTCGGATGAAAAAAGTAAAGGTCTAGAAAAGTTATCTGATAATGAGTTTGTGAAGCCTAGTCTTTTCTGTAAAAACCCACCCAAATATGAACATTGGATTTTTCAAAGTTTGCAGCCTTTTGTCTGACAAGTGTTTGCCTAAATTCCAAGTTACCCCCCTCCAATGTTTACTTCTGTAGGTATCATGAAAATATGAGCCTCTTGCAAATTTTGGTACCTTTTATTCCAGGGCTCAAACCAGCTACTATAAATTTCTTGGAGCAGTTGTGTACAATCAGGAGGATGGCAACTGCCTTCTGGGGAAATGTGTACAGAATGCTGGGACAAATTTGCATCTATATATTTAGTTGATGACATAGCTAGGCTGAAGTGGCACCAATGGGAGACATTTGCAGCAAACCATTAAATGGGATAAAATTGTAACTCAGCCAACTTCCATATTTCATGCAGTGCAAACTCATCAAAAAGAAACTGACTTTTGAAGAGCAACATAAAGCAACTTATGGTTGTCATGTTGTCCAAGTAGACAGAAAACTATGCTGCAGTATCCCAGAATGAGATCCAAAGTGAACATTGAAACTATCTTCAGGTTGCTTTGTTATAGTCAGTGCTTAGATTGATGGAGATAATCTTGTGCCATTGTCATCAATGACTTCCAACATGGGAAAATTGCATAGTTTTCTCTTTAAAGTCATGTTGGCTTAAGGCAAAATACCCAGGGATTGAGAAGATGGTCCTGCCATCCAGTTGAATTTGTGTTTTATAATCTGACCTTTCTTCAGGTAATATTCCAAATTAGGATAACCCAAAATTTTTTCTGCTGCCTCCCATGGCAAAGGGTGGGGGGGGGGCAGTCAATGGCATTGATGGAAAGCTTGGCTGGTAAATCTTGCTGGTGACCCAGTCTCAGATGTTACTTCATTTGTTAGCGTTGCCACCAAGCACTTTTAAAAAAAAAAAAATTTTAGGTCCATCTTGTATTGGCTACTGACATCAAGAAGGATAAGGAGAAATGTTGTGAGGGCATTGCATCCATATCTCAAATACACGAAGTAGTTCTAACCACTCAATGTGTGGTCGGGTGCGTTATATATGCAACAGCAGAACATTGGAGTTTTCAGCCTCCGCCCAGACCTTCCTATTCAAAAGGAAGATGGCCTCTCTCTCTTTTGCAAAACTGTGCAGTTACAGGTATATCAGCATCCATATGCCCTGGTAGCAGGACACAAGAAGAGAAAAGAAAAATCTAAAGTTATTTGCTGCCCAAGTCATTCAGACAGAGGAGTATTGCATAGAGAGAATTTTTGAGACAGACAGGATTATTCAGCAAAGTGCACATTTTATCAGACGTTAAGGACGTATCTTGGATTGACGGGCTCAACTAATCAGAGTTGTAACTCCTCCACTTTTGAAAACAACTAATTTAGTGAGGATATCCATGATTGGTGCTATGTGCAGCACATATAATTGATTTGTATGATAATTTTACTCACTGGTGATTCAAATATGGATCCTAATCTGTTCATTCAGACCGCAAGTGAACTTCGTAGGCTTCTGGCTGGCTACATGCATTTTTTTCTCATGGAGTTGCTGCAGGCTTTAAGCCTGGTGAGTACGAACATACTCCATAACCACCCATTTTATGACACACACAAGTTATTTTTATGCCAAAATAAGAGAATTTATATTGTATGACAATTTTTATTTATACTACTTTTTAAGCAGCTTAATGTGACACTTGACACTCTTTTTCTTTCACAAGTCTATGTCTGGCTCGATCTGAGATGTTGCAATGCACAAGGAGCTTTCCATGCATTCGACTCCCAGCTGATTTCGATGCTTGTTTTTCAGCACCTGCATTTTTGAAAAAAATTGCTCATAGATGTAAGTGCTGCTGAACAAGCTTACCATAATCAAAGCATGGTTTGACAATTTGGGAAAACTCTTCCTTGGTAGGTAGAGCTTGTAAAAGTCAAGGAGCGTCACATCACGGAATTTTGCTCTGTTCAGTGCTACACTGAAGATCAAGAAGCTCCATTTGAAGCTCTGGAAGTGCACTTTCAGCACTGACATCGAAAGGAATGGAAAAGATGTTGAAGGCATCCTCGCATCTTCTGAAATCTTGAAAACAGAAGTGAAATTTATCTTTGAGTTGCCAAATCTCTTCTGCATATTTTGCAGAATCATCTGGATTCTCCTTCCTCAACGTTTCAAAATGAACAAGGTTATTGGAGCGAAGTTGTGATTCCCACAGCGACAACTTGGTTTCAAACACCTTGATCCTTTCCTTGGAGCCTCAGATTCAGTTCATTGAGATGCTGAGTAAGGTCTATCAAAAATGCATAATCGCATATCCACTCACAATCGTCAAATTCCTTCACTGGCTTCCCCTTCAAATCTAAGAGGAGTTCAATTTTTTCCTTCAAATCATAAACTCGCTTAAGCATCTGACCACGGCTTAGCCATCACACTTCAGCATAATAAAACACATCTCCATAATCAGATGCCATGTCACTCAGCAACTCTCTGAATTGGCGATAATTCAATCCATTTGATCTGATGAAATTCACAAGCTTCGCAATAACTCCAACAACAATTTCTATCCCCAGAGATTTTGCACATAAGTGCTCTTGATACAACAAACAGTGACACAAAATTAACTCACGACCAGTCAGAGCTCTAACTTCTTGAGAGAAGAAGTGTCAAGCTGTTGTTCTTTCCAACCATTGATGGGGGCCCCATCAGTTGCAATGCCACTCAGCCTCTCTAAAGGTAGCCCCAACCGCTTCAGTACTTTCATCAACTCTCTCAAATCCGCACCAGTGGTTGTGCCCATCATTCCCACCACACCCGCTAACTCCTCGGTTATGTTAAATTCAGCATCAATGCCTCGAATGAAGACAACCAGTTGAGCTACATGGGCCATGTCACTGCTCTCGTCCAATGCTATGGAAAACCACTTGAAGTTTGATGCTCTGCATTTCAGTATGTCTTCAATGTTCTTTGACATGTCATTAACTCTCCTACCCACAGTAAACCTTGACAGGCTAATTTTTTTAAATAGCCTTCTTCTCAGGAAATGCTACATCAGCCACAGCTTCCAGGCATTCCTTCACCATCTTGCCATCACCAAAGGGCTTCATACGTTTTGCCAGGGTTTTGGAGACCAAATAACCAGCACGCACCGAAATGTCTGCCTCAGCAGTGGCTTTCTTTGAGAGATTTTGTTGGCCTGCAAGACGTTTTTCAAAATCCTGCACCTTATCTTTCTGCATCTGGCCCTGAAGGGTACCATATTTAGATGCATGCTTTATACCATAATGTCTCCTGACAGCCACAGATTCATTGCAAATTAAGCATAGTGCAGTCTCTTTAACGCTGGTGAAGAAATACTCTGAGGTCCACCTATCATTGAATTTGCATGATTCATTCTCTACTGTTTGCTTTTTCTTCTCTCTGAGGCCATGTCTGATGGTCTGAAAAATCCTGACGTGCACACGAATTTGCTACACGTGATGATACACCATATCATCACTCTCCTAGCTGCAGAAACATGACAATGTTGCTGGTTGTTGGTGCCCAAGTTGGCCTAGAGCTGAGCTGAGCTAGCTAGTGCGCATCCGGCCTGAGTCCCTGTCTAGTTGTTGCCGCGTGCTCCCTGCAAGCATCGAGGTCAGTCTTTTAGCTGCCGGTGTAGCAATTTCGGATTACCCCTGCTTCATCTTATCCTCCTGGTAGCTTCATTCAGATTACTGCGGGGTAACTTGAAATGGGGGGGGGGGGTAGCTTGAAGTCTATACACCAGCCCCAATGGCATTAACCAATGGGAGCATGGCTCGATTGCATTAGTCCTAGTGCGGTAACAGTTAGTTCCAGCTCCCATCGCCAGCATGTATTGTCCGCGCTTCCATCAGGGCAGCGGAATGACAGGGAGCCGCAGAGGGCCTGTAATGCAAACGGGAGTGCCTGCTGTGGGAGACAAGCCTGCAGGTGGCTATATGGTCACCGGGTGAAAAAACTGGAAAATAAAATTACTTTACCAAAGCTCTACAGGCCGCATATTAGGATGTCACGGGTTGCTCATGACTGACTTACATATTCATGTTTGGTCAGATATACATTCTTATGGATTTAGTATATATATATAAAGTTGCGTTTATTTTATTTGAATGATAGAGAACTGGGGATTGTTGTTGACAGATACACACTATCTAACATGAATGCTATAAGAAAGATCCATTTACACAAGTCTGAGTGACCTAATTAATGTTGGCAGCTTCTTGTTGGGTCATTAGTAAGCACATTTACTAAGCATTACTTTTTATCAACAAGAGCAGAATTTTCGTTAAATGTTCTTGTTGAATAATGCCAATATTTGATGTTGCTCCATAATGGTGAATTCATTTGTTGATTAATCAAAATCAAGTACAGAGAACATCTGACAATTGTTATGCAAAGCCCATTGGTCTAATATTGACTCTGTAAACTAGAAAAAACAAGAGAGTCTAAGTATCGCTCCATAATATGCATCTAACCCTCCCTACCTGCTGCCAATTTTCATAGTATGAAATAGCATGCATTAGTTCAAATAATTTTAATTAGATTAGAAAAATGCTTCCATCACCCCCAGCTAATGATAATTAGCTTAAGCTTTGGTAAGAGAATTGCAGTGAATATTTTTAAGGCAACAATAAATTCATTTCTGAATCTGAAAGTGTTTATCACGCTTTAATAGACCATCACTAAGTTGAAAATGGTTAGTGTAGTCCTGAAAGAACATTAGCACTTTTTCACCTTTGCTACTGAACAGATCACTGATACGGTAGAACACAATGGTAGTACCAGTATTTCAGAGTTAAAAAAAAAAAAAAAAAACTTATTGGGCACAAAATTCTAGTGATATTAGAGTTTAGGGTGTATTTTATCAAAACTATTACAAGTGACTAAAACTAAATTATTTAGTGATGCCAACTAAGCTCTAAAATCTAACAAGAAATGCAAGCAGCATGCTCATTTAGGGGTATGTAACCAACATCACTTATGCAGTAAAATCTACACTAACAGAAGGCAGACTACAGCAGTTTAGAAAATCAAACTATTTTCAGCATGCAAGATTGTGCATTACACATCCATGTTGGTACTGCAGTGAGCAGTTGATTACCCTGGTCAAAGTCAAATCATTGGAAAAAGGCTCCAAATGTTTTTTGATGAAAATGCTTCATTTGGATTTGGCTAAAGGTTATTGCATGATGGATTCAGACAGCATAATGCTGCCAACAGTGAGGGGGCAACATGATCATTATGATGGTGACTGGGAAGGAATCATGAAAGTACTGAATAAGATTGCAAGACAGTTTTGCTAAAGAATAATATTGCTTTTTTTTGTTTATTCATTCACAGGTGAAAAAGTTAGAAAGCAAGCGTCAAATTTCCAATAGTCTCATATTTGTGACCAATACATGTGGTTTTCTGTATAGCCAAGTAGAGCAAATCCACAGGTTTCAAATTATGATTTATTTCAAATTAAAAAAAAATACAACTTTTAGACACCTTAGAAATTCTAGTATATAAAACATTTGCAAACAAAATATTTCCAAAATAAGTTTCAGGTTATATCTGAAATGCTCAAGTGGTTTTGTCTGATAGTTTCTCATTAGATTTCAGTTAAAGGTGCAGGGTGGTCTATAGCCAGTCAGCTCATTTCGTCAACCAAATTGGATTGCTACAAGTCAAGAAAAAAAAACATTCTCCCTTGTATTTTATGAAATTAATACTACCCTGTCAACTAATATATTTGCATAAAATTCTCTGACCCTTCCAGATTTTATCACTACGAACCTGGAAATCTAAACGCTAGGGACATTAATGGTATCCAGTCAGATTTAATTTAGAGTAATGCTATTTTAGCCAGGTTTCATTTGAATGCTCCTGGTATATCTTAAGGGTTATGTCCCATAGTCTTTGATAAGTGATTTTTAGTTAACGAGTTGGGAGTTATCAAGATTTCATTACTTAGTATAAAGCAGTCGGCCATTCCCATCACCTGAATAGAAAAGGACATGGACATTGTGCAACAAGGCAAATTTCTGAAGCAGCTGATTGGATATACTAAATTTTTAGGGACAAAAAGAAAAATAATGCGTTAGACTGGCTGACTGAGTTACCACTGGGCACAGTACTGAGGGTTTGCTGCCATTAGTTAGCAGTGACTCCATGGACCAATCAGTCAGATGCCCAGAGCACCATTTCGCAATGAGATTTGTTTGAAATTATGCAGAAAACTGATAATGGCAAAGCTAGTGCAAAAGCAAGTGTTTAGCCCTTCCAAAAAAAAAAAATTAAACTGATCAAACAGTTTGAAAAAGCAAGGGATGCCATAGCTCTATCAACCAGTCTCTAACAAGGAAGAGAATTAGAACCACTACATTCCCTGACATGGAAAAGGCTCCATACCTGGTTCAAGGCAGCTCAATCTGATGACATTACTGTCTGGCACAGGATTGTTGCCCTGGTAAAGATGTTGGTCATCTGGACTTGCAGAAATGGATGGTTGAACAGTTTCACTTCATGCTGTGATGTTTTGTTTAATAAGTGGTGAGGCAGTGACTGTGACAGCAGATGTGGCTGATGACTGGTTACAAGCAGGACATACTGGTATTGTGAAGGATTACATCCATTATTGGTGAAAATCAAAGCAGCTGCGATGATTTGCCAACATGATCCTGCCAATGCAGTATGAGGCCAACAAGATCAGATAACATTCAACATCTTTGAAGCTTGAGTCTGAAAAGCTAACAAGTGTGAAAAGGAAAGGAAAGGAAAATTGTCATTGTTGATAACTGTCCTGTGCAATGCCAGTCCAATTAATGTATGGGCTCAACTAATGGATCAGGGCATCCTCCAAAACTTAAATTCACTACTGACAGCAAACAATCACCCAGCCGATCAACTCTATCAGCAAGAGTTCACAGTGAGATTCTGGACATGACGATGCTTTAGAAGGCATGGAAACCTGTGAAGCCAGCAACAGCAGCAAACTGTTTCTGCTGTGCTGGGTTTTCACAGGAAACCCTAGAGGACAGTGACTTTGATATGAAAGGCAACTGGACCCTGTTCAGCAAAGGGTAAACCAGTGCAAAAGTTGCATGGAGACCTATGTTGAAGTAGACAGTGTTTTGAGCAGCACTGTAGAGCTGACAGCCATTTTGGATCTGTACGTCCTATGGTTAAGCCTGCTGAGTGACGACCTGATTGCCTTTCATCAGTCATGTAAAGAAGACATGAAGGATCTGGAAGTATTGTGCTAGTCTATGCTAGGGGTGGAAAATTTTGAAACATTTGACCATGTGGGTGACTTTGAAGGCTAAATGTTTTGCACATAAGTGATTAAGCAAAAGATGTTCACTGACTCTTCCAACCCTGAATCCGTTCTGTAATTCTTATTTTTACTTCTATTGCATTTGTAACAGAAAATGTCAATCCAAATGTGTACACGTGGACAGAATTTTTACTCAAAGGCACTATGCTGGCAACCACTATCACAAGTGTAGATATATAGTGTTTAATATCCATAATAGGCTTTTATAAAAGTTATATTTATTGTATGCACTCAAAGAAATGCCTAGGAATGATTAATAAGATTACAAAATATATACAGTGGAAACCGCTTAACTCGACATGCCGGGGACCAATCTTTTCTTGTCGACTTAAGCAAACTTCCCTGGAAAATACAGTACGTACTATGCAGGCTTACCATACGTCCCGGTTTTTGGAAAATCTGGAAAATTTTTCTTTATGATTTTTATCCTGGTTTGACAGCGAGGCAGTGATATTAGTTAGTCTTTAACTATCGCAAAAAGAGGGAGCCGCGTGGGTTTTCCGACCTTTTCTGATTTTAAAGTCAGTCCCGCGCACGTGCGCGCGACTGTTGGAATTTCGCCAAAAGTAGGTCACCGGGGTTCGAGTTCCCGCCTTGACCAGTAGCTCTTACATGTATCCGCTTTATTCTGTACTTCAGTCAATGAAACAATACATAAAAGTCGGTATGCCGAGACAAAAGGTTAGATTTTCTGTCATGAGTCATCGCACTTTTTGTGAACGAGTTAGCTAGGGGGGATCACAAGTCGAGATGGAAGGTTACACCATTTGGACCCGAGTAGAATTCTTCATCTCGGGACCGGAACTTGATAATTCTGTCGCCATATGCGGGTTCCAACTACCAAGACCCCATTGTACATCTATGTAGGGCAGACAATGTGATGAGGTGGAATTAAATGTAATAACCTTAGATTAATAATGTTTATGGATTTCTTTCAATAAGACAGGTGACATAGCTGACGTTAAGGAGTAAAATGTAATCTCCCAATGCCCAGATAGTTTAATGAATTTTAGCACTATTGCCAAAGAAAAGAGTCATTTTTCTTCCAAGGTGTTAAGTTACCAACAGATAATTGATAAAATTAGAATTGGATAACATTTCAATTTTATAGAAAACAGTTAAAAATCAGATATGATTTAATAACTTTTCAGAGGTAACATGTTAGAATTTGTTTAGACTTAAAGCATTGCATACTGGTAATTTTTATCACCAAATTTTTAAACAATTTTCAGATTATTGAAAAGTTATATAAAATTCTTTTCCTATCATTTAAGCAAAGAAAGAACTCCAGAAATGAGCTGATTACCTAATAAATAATTTACTAATTTATCAGCTTGGAATATTTAGTAAGCGTTAATTGTATCTCTCTAACTCTGGTTCCAATAAATTGGTTGACCCAGAAATTAGTTAGTCAACTTTCCCCATCATCTACAATAAATGTTGTCATTTAAACGTAAGTTAATAAACACAGCCTTACAAACAATACATTTCTAAAAACAAAACAGAAATAATCCACAAACTTTGATAAAATAAAAGATAACATACTTTTCATTGAAATTCGGACTAACCCTATGCATCATCCAATAAATTTTAATTATCAATCTTACGGATGTTGTAGTGCTACGATTCATAGGGTTAACTTTGCAGTGAAAAATGGTTGCAACAAAAAAAGTTTGCAAATTGCTTAAATTACAGGTAAACGTGTGAAGATGGTTTATGCACCATCAGGCCATCGTTGTAATATTCCGAATATAAAAGGTAGTTCTCGTAGACATTATAACATACACAAGAGTGGAAGGATCTTACCTACCCCACAAATGAACAGTAAAAACAAAACTAGAATTTAAAACATCTGTAGGTATAAAGGACAATGCAGTTTTTCCCTCATTATATCCAACAATTTTCTTATACAGTAGTTGAACACCATTATAGTAAGATTAATTTTAAAAAGCAGCATTTGGGCAGTTTTTCTTTTAAATAGCTTGATGATCCTCAAATATACAAAGACAAACTTACCAAAATTATTTACATCCATTTCAAAATTAACAACAAAGTGTTCATATAACTTTTTGCAGTAAAACGATTGTTTTACAGAATCATAGTAGTACAAATAATTCTAGAAAACAAATACAACAAAAAAATTATGCATAAATTTTTTTTTTTTAAAAGGTACAATGTTAAATTTTTAGGATTTATTGGAAAGAATATTAATACTGAAGCATATAGCTGGCAGCCTCTACAACCAAGCAAAGCACATGAGCCAAAGGCACAAAAAACAAGATTTCTATGGCACCACCAGAACATTTTGAAAATTAAGATCAAAATAGTACATTATTGTCAGCAGAGAGAGGTGTTCTCAAAAAGGAAAATATTACCTCAAAGTTGTTTTTTGGTAATGACTTTGCCTGGAAGTAGAGGGCAGAAGCTGCGGTGTCAGCTGAAAAGGAGGAAAAAATTAAACAAGAATTTGATTTACTGGCGGCAATTTGTCTGTTGTTGTCAGACAATAAGTTGGTCAGGGTTTCTCTAGTGTTATCAGAACAAAGAAAGTTAAGTTGTGGCAGCATAAAGAACACCATGGTATGATGTCATTGTGTGACTATTCATCAAAATACACATATATTAAACATCCACATCATCAAAAAATAAAATGCTGCCTTTTTGCTTAAAATGTACTATTTCTTTCAAATTAAAGGATGGAAGCTTAGAATCCTGCTAGGATGATCTGTTACAAACGTTTCAAAGCATTCCATGTTCTTGATCCCCTCCAAAAAAAAAAAAAATCCAGATGCTTTCTTATAGGATTTTAAAAAAATTATTTTCTAATTTCCTTTAGTTTTCTACATCATTTTCTGATAAATGGTCATTCGAATGAAGCCTGACTGAAATGGACATTCCCATTAGCTTGTGGTTATGCATTATAGTTTGGAGATGAATCATGGTGTCACCACTTCAGACCAGAAACAAGAAGGGCGAGCATGCAATGGAAACAGTCACCACCACCACTACCTAAAACGTTCAGAGCAGTATTTATGGCAATGAAGGCGCTTGTTTTATCACTTTTCGATAGTCGCAGTCTCCTCTTCATTGAACTCATACAGCAAGATGATACTGGGATATCCTGACACCTTTGCCAAGCAGTGAAAGACAAAAAAAAAAAAAAAGCCCAGATGATTTACCATGGGTGTGATTCTCCTTCACATGCTACACACAACATCCAACCTGCTGTGTAAGTTGCAGTAGGAAGTCTTGGAATATGTCCTGGATAGCTCAGACCTTTCTCTGCAATTTTCATCATTTTTGGACCCTTGGAAGCAGCACTGAAAGGGCTGTTGTTTCCAATCAGACCAGGTGGCAAAAAAAATGGTTTTATCAGCAGCCACAGGACTTCTAATGAGCAGGGTATAGAAGAGAGACTAGTCACTCAATGGGATGCATGCCCTCGCAGCAGTAGCACTTTCTTCTTGTGCAAAGATGTAGAAATCTCTAATTGTATCTGGCCAAGTTTCATTTGAACATCCCTTATAATATAGCCAGAACTGAACTTCTGGAATGGACTAAGAAAATAATGATGAGACTTGACAGGAAAAAAAAGTAGTAAATTTTTTTAACAAATAAAGTACTTGATATTTATGGGGAAAAAAAAACTGTAAAATGCAATATTATAAGTAAAAAATGTTCAGTAAATTGAATACATAACAGTTATACAGTGGCAGTACTAGTAGTCCGGTTGTTAGTTACTTTACTGCAATGTTTTTTCTTCCCCAGCAGGCCCTGGGAATTTCCTCCCACATCTAAAAATAGTGTTCTAGTAATGATCAATGTGGTAGTTCTGGACAGCTATGCCCTCAAGAATAAGCATGATAACATGGCTGCCAACCTTCAGATTCAGGAAGAGTTGCTTCCTCTTTTCAAGTGAACCCTATCCACACTACTGAACCAGATATGAACAGGTGAAGTTAACTAGCAGATTAATTATGAAAAGCAAAAACAAACCTCACCCGAAATTCTGGATGATATCTAATTATGCAGTTCATTTTGAAAGAAAACTAAAAAGCATTGAAAAAATGTACAGCTTTCAGATATTTTCAGTCAGTCAGTCTCCAACCTTCACTAAACACATCTTATGATAACTCTGGAATTATGTATTGGTACACAGAGAAAACAATGTTTTCAGAGGTATTGGAAACTAAACTTTTATACAAAGCATATGCCCACTGCCCCACCATTCAAAGTCAGTCTAGAGCAAGTGAAATAGATTCCATAGTATAGTTTCCCTTCACTGTTGACCACTGCACTACACTAAAGAAAATAGTTGAGAAAATATTCTCTGGTGACATCTCAATTTAAGCATCAATTTCATTCTAGATTTTCATCACATCTTACCAATAAAAAACAATAACAAATTAATACAATTTTGAATTTTCCATTCATATTTTCAAATTATTAGCTAAGATGCCAATCAGAAGCCTTTATGTGAAGATTTGAAAATTCCCAGCCATTTCTGATGGCAAAAAAATCTGATCACAACAAACCTGAAAAGAAATCAGCAGCAAAAAGATACAGAAATGTAAAGTGTAAATACAAAACCAGCCAATCATGCTACAACAGACTGATGAAAGTACTACTAAATATAAACTTGAATAACAAAAGTTTACAATATTTCTGCACCCTGATCTAATAAAAATTTCTTTTTTTTAACAGATTTTTTTCTTCTTTTCTCAGTGGTATTCAGTTAATTCTGATTGCTCGGTTTTTTTCAAGGTTAACCTGGTGAAACAAATACTGAAATGCTCCATTAAAGTTTGTCAGGCAACAGTCATGAATTCCTCCAAACAGACAGGGAGCCATGAAATCAACCATTATTAGTATTTGCACATAGAGCTGCTTCAACTGATCTTTTCCCAGGGACATCAAGATGATGATGAATACTGTGAGGATGTCGTCCGAAGAAGAAAAATACTTCTTCGGTCCACTGGACTGCAAGTGGGCGATGGTGCTGCTCACAAACCTAAAGGCCCGTGTCAGACACTTTAATTTCCCCAAAATAGTTGTCGTTACTAAAGCCTTTTCAATGCCTCTAAAAGCAGGCAAAAAGTAGGCATGAAAAGCTGACAAGTCGTAAGTTGATATTATGTCTCTGTCTGTCATTTCCAAATTGACGTCACTCTCATGTATTGTTGTTTCATCATCTGTATCTTCCAAATCATCCAAACTTGACACTCCATCTTCATTGCAGTTCACTATGCTGTCATTGAAAGATTCCATCATGTCTGAACAGTCTTCATCTGCTATTCTATATAAATCCTCCATTTTGCATTTTCCCAAATCCATGCACGATTTTGACACAGATGGAAACTCTGGCACCTCATCAGATGGTGACTTAACTTCTCTTTCTTGTACGTCCACATTCAGATGGAATTTTTCATTTAAGCTTGGCTGTGAACTTTTCAGCGTAAGCTCTTTGAGCCAGGGATCCTGCACAATCAGTTCACTTAAAGAAAGCTGTGAAAAATAATTCAGTTGCTCATAAGCTGGTTTGTAAATTTGCTCATATAACTGGTACAGGTCTGTCATGATCTCGTGATACACGTGGTTCTCATATGTAATCCACAATCTGCCATGCAGCGACTGTGTGCAGTTTAATAATGGACCCAGCACTTTGCTACACATGTAACCAATGTGAGATTTAATCTCATTTTTAACACTGGTTATAGCCGCTTCCTGTGTGCTAACATGAGGCAGGTTACAGTCCAAAAGATCTATTTCTAAGGTTTCACATTGCACCATTTGGGCTGAAATGCCCATTATACTAACTCTGTTAATTTCTTTACACGGTTTTGCTATAGCACCATCCAGAGAAGTCTGGAACATTGCTTGCTCAGCAATTGTTGCCTGTATTCTGTCTCTGACATGACAACAGAAACAGGCATGAATATGGCTAGGTTCTGTTTTGGTCTTTCCCAGAACTGATGCCACCTTCTCTTCCAGCGTCAGCCAACCATCTGGTTTCTCAGCCAGCCCCAGAATGTCCGTTGCTCTCTCACTCCCATCAGCTTTGATTTCCATACCCAAAGTTTCCCCAAAAGACTCTATTTCTTGGATGGCAGTCTTAACTGCTTCTCGAACTGTTGCTATTTTCACTTTGGCAAGGCACAAGCTATGCAGCACATCTTTCTGCTGCTGTACCTTTTTAGCCACTTCAGTGTACACATCATGAAACACATTAGTCTGTATCTTTTTCTTCTTTCGTTTTTTTACTTTCGCGGGTCTGATAATCACATTTTTCACAGTCTCCCTTACAACTTCTAAGAACTCGTACTCTTTGTAGATTTCGTCCCGCTCTCTCCTCTGTGCCAACAACTGCTCACTTTCTTCAGCCAGACAGGCTTCTACATCCTTCATCTCATTGATCTTTTCTTGGGATACCTCCAGTATTTTGCCTAATTTCCTTATGTCTTTCTCAACATAAATCAACAACAGTCCCAAAAAGTCCCGTTTACACGTCTGCACGTAAGATTCTCTGTGAAAGTCCTCGACTCTGAAAAGTCGCTCCCGTTGTCTGTGCAGAGACGTTTCTGTGAAAAACACCTTTTTGTCTTGCTTTATTATCTCTTCTTCGAGTTTCAGGAACTCCACGAAAACGTTTTCCTGAATAGTCAACAGCAGGGGAAGGTCTTCCAGTGTGAATTTAACGGACGGCAAAATGTAACAGTGCAAAAGCTTGAAAATGGCGAGGTTGAACTCGGTTTCCAGTATTTTCTTGTTACAATAGTCAATTAAGATAACCTTCGCTTGGTCAAAAAGTTCGTCCATGTGCGAATCGAAGTCGTAATACTCGCCGTCGTCGTACACCTCGTATATCAGGTTGGTAGATAACGCTTTCAGCCTCGAGCTCCCATCGCCACCAGATGACTCGGTAACAGCTGCCACTTTACGAAAACTCACTTTCCGCGAATCGCAGTTGATGTTGATGTATTCTATCATGAACGCTTTGAACCAGATAGCTGGTTCCAACTGTAGGGGCTTGTTCGACCCAGCTAGGCGCGGTAAAAAACACCCAATACAAGGCTTGTACCCACCTTGCAACGTAATACCACAAATATTCTTCAAATAGTTTCCCACCTGCACACAAACGTGCATCGCTAGTTCTTCTTTTAAGTTGGAAAAACTGACGTATGTCCATTACAACGCTTAGTCATCTCATCTTCCTGTCACGACAGAACGAAGCCAGATATCCATGACAGGACGACATTTCACCCTCTCCTTATTATTAGAATAAGAATTATCTCCCCATTATTTATTTATGGGTCTCGTTTCTTAACAAAACTATCGTTTGTAAAATAACAAAATATTAACGATAAATCAAAAATGTAAGTGAATATAATGCTAATTACCATAGTCGCATATACATGTTAAATACTAAACAAACAAAAACTCTCGTTAATTTATTCGTTCTCGCTTCCTTTCATCTTCAGATGGCGCAGCGAATGGACTAACTTCGCTACGTCGGATATGGGAGATTTTCAGTAATAAACCATGCGGTTAATTGCGCTGTATTTTGTATCTTTGGCCTTTTCTGAACTGAACGCGACAGCTACAGAAGTATGCGAGCAGATTGACACGTGCTCTTGCCAAATGACTGACGGCTCGGGGCTAATCAGTCTGAAGAGTCTGGCCAGCAGGAATGGCCAGCCGAGCTTTGTATGGACTGAAAACGCAACAGGAAACTTTTTCGCGTACAACCCCTGTTACGGGTTCACAATAGGAGAAAGTGAAAATCAGAAAGGCTGCAGAAATGTGTCATTGTGCAGATACTCTGAAAATGATTCGAAGTACGTAAATATTGGGGATCAGAAAACTGCCAAGTTCGTGTATGATAGGAAGCAGGGCGACCTGCTTATTCGGTACACGGTGTCAGGTAAGTCAGCCTACACAGCTTTTTCGTGCTTTTTCTGGTTTCTCCAACTTAAAACGACGGCTGGCACAAATAAGTTCTTGTTCCTTGTTAATAGGGATGATCGATCCGTGTTACATTTAATTAAAAAGTTGTTTTCAGAAAGAACGTTCGAGCTCAGGTTCAGATATGTAAAATGGTTGTTCTCTAGCAACACCGGACAAACAGAACTAAATTGCTGACGATAGCAACAATGGTGAACTTCGCTATCTTTCAGATTTATTGGTTTTTTATTTGTTTATTCTTTCCCGCTTAGCACACTTCTAAATATTCTGACAAATAACCAAAAAACTTGTATTTAAAGGAATGCTTTTAGTGGATTTTTAAAAAATAGCTAATGATGCGACAAAACGAATCTCTTATGAGTGCATTAATAAACATAAAGGAGTACACTAAAGGCAGTTCTAACAGGTAATTTTCTTGAGTAATATTGCCGTGCATTTGTGTTGATTAGTGGATTATTAACTGTGGTTGAACACTGACACTTTACTTTCAGGCAGTTCAGCGGTCAGCCTAGTGCTGTTGAAGTGCAATAAGACAAACTCATTTCGTCTGGAGAAAACATTTAACAGTACCACAAAGCTGCGTCTTCAGTCGCACTGTGCCTGTCCAGATTGCTGTTTCCTCCGCACCCCCGCCTCTCTGAGCATAGGCAGTGTTCTTATCATCATCATCTTGTCTTTGGTACTTACATATCTGTTTATCGGTAAGTAGTGTTCAACATTTTCCGGTAACCTAAGGGCATCATACCATTTAAAAAAAAAAAAAAAAAACAAATTATCAACAGGCAAGGGAAACATTATTCTAGTTAATTGAGTAGTTTTTCCCCATCTTTATCATTTTCGCTTGTTTCATTAAAAATCGTAATTACAACTAAAATTATCTCCCCTAAGAAGAAAAATTACAGTTCATACTAGTTTAATCTTTAAACAGAAGTAAAACTCCATAAGTTATGAAAATTGCACCTTTTCCTGACTTTGTATTCAGCTTTGTCAAACCAATAAAACAGAAAAATAGTCAAAGGAAAAAAAAAGTTTATAAATTGACTGTTTTTAAAAACGTTCCAGTCTTTCCTATGTAATGGCAATCTGGATTTCTGTACCAGTCATTCTACTACTACCAAACCATTTGCTTTGCTGTTTATCTTAATGAAATGGTTAACAAATCTTTATTTAAAGTTGAGTCAGGCTCTTCTAAGAAAAAAAAGAAAAAACTAATTCCATCCATATCAAATGTTATGCTTCCTTCTATTCCAGGAGTTACTGATAAATCTCTAGAAAACTCAAACAAAATTAGTGTTGCATTTTCTTCAGAAACGCAGAGTTTGAGTCTTCACTTGTCTGTGTAAAAGACCCCCATAGTTACCAAATGTATTTGTCCCATTTGATGTAATTGTAAACAAGTCTACATCACCTAACTACAGCAGCCTTTAAATGTTAGTCTCTGAATGCAGAAAGTTGATCTGTGATGGAATTTCTCTCAGATCTTCGTTTGCTTCACATACAGCCATGGCCAAGTTTTGCATTACCCTAGAATTTAATTTGCTTGATAAAGCCTAATTAAAACTGATTAATTTGCATCATATGTTACATTAACATCCTGAGATGCATACTGCTTTGCAGCTTTCCCCACACTTAATGGAAAATTACCAAACAATGGCAAATATAAGTGACTTTATTAGAAGTACTCAAAAGCAGACATTTACAAATAAATTGATTATATATTTGAAGATAAATTTCGTTATTGTTATTTCTAAGGGGATAGAAAACATTTGGCCACGGTTATGTTAACTGTAAATCATGACAATTCCCCGATTTGGTTTGAAAGAAAATTCTTAGCTTATGAATCCACCAAAAAACAGATCAAAGAATCTATTCTAATTCCCTACAATATAACATTATTAACAGAAACAAAGGCTTTAGAATTGTTTGGTTTTCTTTTTTAAAAACAAAAGATAAAAGTTTATACTGAAGTTATAAGTTGAAAACATTGCTTATGTTATTTCCAGGTCAGTTTATAACCTGGACAAAGCTGAATGCAAATTCAGCTAAACCTCAGTTATTTTGATAACGGATTCCCGATTTAAAGGTTTTACTATTACTTGGAGCAGCGACAAAGCCTCAAGAAATTATTTTTTAAACTGAAAAAACAATGAACTGCTATCACATTTAATTGCTTGAACTAAAGATGTTGATTTTTGTGGTGGTGGTATTTGCATTCCTTGGCTTACCTGTCCTTGACGTGAGGAGCGTGTTCAAGAACATGCGCTACGGAAGTCTCATTAGTACCACACAAGGAGTCTCTACTAGAAATCTTGTTTAGTTGTCAGAGTAAGTAAATGTCTGGAAGAAAAAAACACTAAGGACTAGAATGGAAGGACATGGAGAAACTGAGTGGATCCACAGTAAGGGGTGGGGGGGGGGTCAAACCTGAGGCTCTCCACTGGTGTACAGGTGGCAGTATTAAATTTTTTTTTTTTGGCAATGATCGTAAAAACCATGATGTAAAACTACGCAACTATTTATTTTAAATCTAAATGTTCTTGTCAATGTTAACTTTTTTTTTTTTTTTTTTCCACCTCAGGTATGCTTTACAATAAAGTCATTTATGGTGCACAAGGAAGAGAACTCATCCCAAACTATGAACGGTGGACATTATGCTTGGCACTTATTAAGGATGGTTATCTTTTCTTTATTAGTCCTTGTATCGGTAACAAAGTGGAGTACAGATATTATCAGAAGCTGTGAATACAAAACTCCACTGATATGTTATTTTGTGAACAAATTTTGTTTTTAACTGAAGAGTTAAGCGTTTAAATCTCCCTTTGTGCATGGAAAATAGATTTAAACATTCCAGCATATTTTGTTAAATTAGAACAATTCTGTATTCCATTCTTGCACATTTTATTTATTTGTACTCGTATATATTTCTTGATGAGCTTTGTGATATGATATACAAATAGATTTAACATTTTCGTATTCTATTTTTGCCTGTTTGCCTCCTTGTAGCTTCACTCTTTGAAATGGAATTTTGAGATTAATCTTTCAATACACAAAACTGGCTTCTGGCTGACTGATCACAGCAGCAGATCTGTTAACTTGTTGGAAATGGAATCTTAAAGGTTTGAGAAATCCTGTAACATGCAGATTTCTTTAAACGTTTAGAATTGAAGTACTTTATTTTCTAACTGGTTAGATTTAAAGTATATTCAGAAATTTAAAGAAAAAATTTTGTAAAGCATTTTTTCTGCCACACGGAATAAAAGAAAATAGAACTGTAACAAACTGAGCATAATAGTAGTTTTTCCTCTGCAACTCTTTCTACTGAAGATGTTTTCTCTTTCCAGATTTCTTTATATTTCATAGTATAGTTCTGCTTCTTTTTTTTTCTTCTATAACTAGAATGGTGGAATATAGCTGTTCCATCTCAGTCTTAAAGTTCTTGAATTTCCTTATCTATTCATTGCTTCCATACCAGATAATTATGTAGAGGCCCTCCATGTGCAGCTTGCTCATCCATTCTATGCTAATGAAGAATCAGGATGAACATGTTATATCTTGTTGCAGTTGGCCTCCTGTAGGCTAGGGCCAGCACAAAAGTACCTGGTGCGCTCAGACTTCTACCAGTCTAACCAACTTATTGGAAGTCCTTACTAGAACAGTGTGTTAGTTTATCCTCACGTCTAAAAACAATCAGCAATACAGTAGACCATTTCAAGAAAACCGGTTTTCAATCAAAAGTGGCTGTGTCCACCTGCTTTATTGAGTAAGGGAATTTGGAGACTGACCAAGGAATGAACTAGCCTTACATCTAATTTGTCGATCACAATCCTATATAAAACTTATAATAATTGTAATAAGGGACTTAGAATATATAAAATCAAACTATAAAAATATTTTTAGTAAAACTGTTTAAAACACACTTAACAGCTGTTGAGTGTATTTTGATGTCCCTCTTAATTTGTGTGCACACGCTGACTGGGATAATTAATTTAATCTTACATATGTTTTAATTATAATTCAGTAGGGATCTACAAGTTTGGTTGGTTTATATGGATGAATTTATCATGTCTCCTAATTTTGTGGAATTTTGGTTGGCCAACTTAATGAGCCCTGGTTAAATAATTTTTAAGAGTCCGGTCAGGTTGATTGGCTTGTTCTTTGCCTTGCCTGACATTTATTTTGTTTTAATTTCAAACTCGTGAGGAAAAAAAAAAGGCTCTCATGCATCAGTTTAATATCCCAGAAGGATGATAGCACTGCCAGTCTGGTGATGGTTTGAACACTGTGGGAAGCAGCATGAAACTCTCGCCCTTGTTAGTATTTTAGCAAGTTGGAAAAGAATTTTTTTGCATACTTTCTAAATTCATTTTATTGAACCCAGAAAAATTTCTGAGTTTTTTTTTTTTTTCATGCATCTGAGTCATGACCATAATAAATCACTACTTTTGATGAATAGCTGGTTTGAATCTGTTACTTTCTTTTAATAAAGGCATCACATTTTTAGACCACTTCCATGGGAAATTACTAAGTTTTAGTTGATAACATTATCATAAATCTCAAGTGTATATTTATTAAAGACTAAAGTTCATGGATGCTCTAAAATAACACAAGCATCTGTTGCTCATACATTTGCCTTACCCAGCTTTTATAAAATTTGTTATACATAAAGGCTGCCTTTTGTTCATTATACATTGTTGTTTATTTAATTTGCTAAACCCTTAGATCAGATGAGGGTATCAATTTCAGGGAATTTGTCTCAAAAAGTGCAGCTATGGCTTTGTGTGTGTTATTATACAAGTCTAAAAAGTGTTAAGCTTTAATTTTGCATGAATGACTTTTGTTTTACACTATTTATTGTTATTGCCTGATTGTAATGGTTATATTTTTAAATTGTCATTATTTTCTTATAGTTGTGAACATGCTGTTGTATTTGAACAAAACTGAGACTAGTAGTCTGTTGAGACTGAAAAATAAGTGGACACAGTACTTTACGTATATGTCCAAGAAATGGCAACTATAACAGATTTTCTTCTTTTGTTTTGATACAAAATAGCAGATAGATTAAAAATGGAATTGAATGCAATATCAAATTTCCATAATTTTTTTTTTCATCCATAGCATCTGATACTATCCATCATTTTCATCTAGTTATACCAGTGTGTGTTTTGGTAAAAGTTTGGTAGTTCACTACGATACAATGCTGAAAGATAAGAGAGTTCAGCCAGCTCAACCAAACCTCCATGTTCTGTAACCAAATAAACAGCAATGTTCCAACATTTTGTTGACCACTCACCATGCATCAGATAAGTGTACCTTGTTCCTTTGGGTGTCATTTCTACCTTACTGCTGTTCACAACTCCTGTCAAATAAACGATGAAAATTACCATATCTTTTCCAATTTGTATTTGAATGTATAAATTATTAAGCTACCAACAAGAGAGGTTTTGTCAAACTTTTTTATTATTACAGAACCTTAATGCCTGAAGTCCAGGCTCCCCGCTCCTAAGAGAATTCTTCCTGGAGCCTGGCTTAAGATAGGAACAATAATTGGATTATAATTTATATTTTTCTACAAAGATAAGTTTACTTAATTTTTCCCAAAAACTCAAAGAAAACTACATACAGCATCCTTCATCTGATCAGCTACCATAGCAATTTCAAAACAGCCATATATTAAAATATAACAGATATAAACAACAAAGACAGTCATTTAGTACATTTACAGGAAACAAAACTGCAATTAGATTCAAATTTTAGTGTCATTAAGAGGAACAAATGTGCAACAGCAATACAATTTTTCACAAAAAATAATGCAAATATCTGCTTTATAAAAAAAATCTGTTACTAATACTTTCTCTCTTACATTTCAGTTTTGACCAGATTTTGACTCTTCCAAATAGTACCTCACATTTACTGTCTAATAAGGTGCAGAATGCTAAAAATATTATTTAAAACATTGAATTTTGTCTATAAGATGTACCAAGTTTTACTAAAACCTTCAGATAATTAAAAAATTACCATTTCTCGTGGAAAACATTATGCTAAAATCTGAAAAATGTTGACCTGTATGCAGTCAGATGGCTAGAAAGGCACAGACAGATCAGATGGTGAGGACGTAAGATTTATAAACCTTCCACCACAATGGTGTGGTTGTGTTGCCTTAAATCCTGCCTAAGATCTGCTGTAAAGAGATTTCTGGGCACAAAACCTGTCTGTTGTTGGGTTTGTCAACATTTATGGTCAATGTTTGAAGAAACCAAGATTATCAACTTAAAAACAACAGATTATATGTTGAAATGTTCCACAATGACGAATGGCAAATTTTTATGACTTAATATTAACTGCCAACACCTTTTGTTTGATCTCAAAGCCATTCACAACCATAACCTTTTCTCTTCCTGTTCTTCGTAAACAGCTATGTTAAATATTTAAAGTTGATCAGTTTTATGATTTAACTAAAGCAAAATTAGTAGTATGCAGATACTGTACATAACATCTGTCAACTGGAGTTCATGATTTTATTTCACCCTGACCATTAAGATATGGAATGATTAATGAACATTAAGCTAGTTGTTTAGCATTGAAGCAATCATGGTGTGCCGTTGTTAAGTAACTCTTCAATCTTTCACCCAGATGTTTTCTTCCTTGGGCCCATTTTCTGGCCCATGCTTTGGGAGGAATGCTGCTGATGTTGACAGATTTCACAGACAGTAAGCAGGCTGAATATTGGAGGACCGTGTCTCTGCTGGTAACAGCTGTCGTAACTGTAATCCCAAACCAACAACGAAGTGAACCCCACCCACCCCTACCCCTACCCTCTACCCTGGTGGTTCTTTAAAAACATCACCGTAAAGCTGTCTTTCCATCTTTATCAATAAATAGCTGAAGCCCAGACCCTGAAAAAAAAAAAACAAAAACAAAAATCATCATCATGACTGAACACAGACTAAAAAAAATTCTTTTCTAAAGCTGTATATCTATTTAAAAATTCACTGCTCTATCAAAAGCCTAACCGCAGGTTATTTAACACGCATTGATGACGAGGAAAAAAGTAGTGGACAATCTAGTGGGTACTACTAATTTTTTTTTTTTTTTCAAACAAACATTTTTGTCATTATTACCCATAACAGTTTCTTTGTCTTTAGATAATATCTATTGAAATGTTTCTATTTTTTCTGGCCTAACTTGAGATTATTTCAGTTTAGTAGTCACGATGAAAGCAGCAAGACACCACTGCTAACTCAAAAGACCCTAAATCAATTAATACTATCACTGTTAACTGACCTGCAGATAATCACTCATTAACAATTCTATTACAGAAAGTATATTTCCTGAGCTCTGAACTTGCTCAAATCTTAACTAATTCCCATGGTATTAGTAACTGTAGACAGGCCAAATAAAGTGTGTCCTCGTCCACATGTTCAAACCCTTAATTTGGAAACTACTACGTGTCTAAAATTCAATCAAACCCATTAAACACCTAGAAACATTGAACTAAATCCAAGCTGAACTCTCATAAATCAGTATCCTTTATCAAATAAGAACTGTCTGCACAGTGTATTCGAGATGTAAACAAACCAAGGATTTATACATTAATGTTAGTAAGCAAGCTGATTAATTTGCTATTTAGATTTCTTTTGAAATTGTATTGTATTATAATTGTAGTCTCATGTATCCCTCAAATGACATTAATGCTAAAAAATAAAGGAGAAAAAAAAGCATGAACGTAAAATGTCATACAACATTAATGAATATATTTTTGATTTCCTTTGTTTTTCAATTTGAAACTATACCTACTTTCTGCAGTATCATCCAGTCCCAGGTCTGTCCCTTTGATTAGTTCTTCAACTAGGTCTTCTGCATCTACCCTAGAGCTGTCCACTCGGTGCTCAACGGCATCTTCAAATTTCTGAACATTAATAAAAGAAACAAAAATCTTACTTGCAAAAGTTCCTGGTGAACCAGATGAAAAATTCATCAAAAACAATAAGCCACCATAGTTACAAGACATTTCAACAGAACCACCTGTAAATCACTAAATGTAAACCCCAATTTTAGATATTTGGTAAGAATCTATTACACACTTATCCTTAAGTTTCATGTACAAAGGCCAGTGAGTAAAATTTATCAGCACATTTGATATTCCACACTAATATTTAAATGGAACTGTCCATTTTTATAAATGATTCCTGCTAGAACATCCAGATAACCTGTATTGTGCTAACTGCCATCAATGGGGTCACTTAGAAACTAGCTATGAGGAGAAATGTAGAAGAAAATCAACCCATCCAGACTGTGCATCATATTTTAGGAAGCTGGTGGACACAAGATGCTGACCTAGGTCTTTCTTGAACCAAACAGACCCAGCAACAATCACAGAAAAAAGAAAACAACATTGAAATTATTCCTGTTGCTAATGGAAGGGCTTCTTTATAGTGTTGTTGACTGCTAGCAGAGCATCAAACTGGGTCGGCCCCTTGGTTACCAGCAATGTCAAAAACAATTAATTAAAAAATGTGCAAATATATTAGTAATATCAGTTTTCTGAGTTGCTTATGACTACAAAGATTATAAAAACACTTTAGATTCAGATGTATTTTCTTGGTACTATCCAACATTTGCTGAAATCAAATTCAAACTGTTGGTGTTAGTTTATTGAAAAGAAAAGGAGTCAAATACCAACTCTTTAGATGTATAATTTACAGTACAGAACTGCACACAACCAAGCCCTCTAGAATGCAACTGAAATCTATTACTACAACACATCTGAATAACACTTTTAAAAGGTACATGTGCTAAATTAAAACATAATAAAAAGTAAACTTTAAATCCTGATAGAATATAACACCCTTCACATACTGAATACTGAAGATGTTCACTGTTGATAGTGGGAGTTATAGCTGTGCAAGTAGTAAAGGTAAGAATAGATCAATTAACCCTTAAGCTGCAGTAATCGTAATCCCTGACACCCACCATTTGTGCAAGGGTGGACTTACCCGCCCTGCTTGGCCACTTCACTCCTTCAAATAACAATCCCCCAATGGGAAACTCAAATAATGGCAGGGAAAATACTGCGTATATTAATGTGCATTGCATCTTAAGGGTTAATAGTTGAGAGATTACAAAAATTAACAGTAATATACACACAAAATCCAATTTAGGATGTCCTACAATTTGAAGAGTTATGTATCTCTAGTTTTTTAAGAAAACAAAAATCTAATTAATCCAATCAGTCCCTGCTCTATAATATATGCTGCACATTAGGTTCTTTAATTTCATGTTTACTTCAGATTCTCAATATACAAGTAAAACATCTCTAAAGAACATCAGATGGCTGATAATAATGGCCTTCAGTTGTTGACATTAAAGCAGTTTTGACTGCATCTCATTTAGCACATGAAACCAAACTTGGAGAACATACCCTTCTCCTTTCGATTTTCATCAATTCATTCAGTGTTGACCCTGTGCTTGGACTTCTGGAAAATTCAAAAATGATATATTTCCTCAACTTTGTAGTATTTCAAAACTAACTGTAACAAAAAACCTGATCTCTGGACTTTCTACTGTTGGCAATGTGTTTTGAAAAGAAATATGAAAATGTTGCATCTTGCCACAGATGCTGGTAAACAGCAAGATGCTCCAAAATGATCATGTAGCATGCTAATCAGTCTCTCTCTTAACAAAAAACAACAACAGAGTACAGATATCTGTTCATAAAAGAGTATTACATTAAAGGTGTCTTATTTATTATATACATTTCCTAGAATACACTGCACACAGCCAAAGATATCTCTCTGCTAATATTAGTCTGTACTCCTAACATTCTTTTTGCCAGACATTTTCCACCAGGTCTGTCAGAATTTCTCTTACACGATCACCAGATATGCTAATGTGTTAAGAACAGATTCAAATAAATCACCTTCATTTAATGCTAACCATAAACTAGCTAGCTACTATTATTATACTTACTATGCAGATAGCCAGTAAGAGCTGGGTAAAAATCATTAGCCTCAGAAGAAAAAGAAAGATTCAAGGTTGGTTTTACTTCTAAAACAACTCCATAAGAGACATTGTGTACAAAGTAGCAGTCATCAGCCTGGGAAGCCTTGAATCATAAATTATTTGCAGCATTTGAAAACCCAGCAATAAAATCTATATTTACCTACCACCTTATGGCTAGGAAATGCCGTATAGTTAAAACAGAGAGACTCCAGACTCAAAGCAAATTTTAGCCATTCAAAAGTCACAAAAGATTTGCAATTTGTTGGAGTCTGTCACATTGGTCCATTATCTCAATCTCCAGTTCTGTATTTCAGAATTATTTCTTTGGCTGAAAATTTGAAATCAATAAAAATCACATAAAATATTTGAGTCTGGAGAAGTTTTTGAGATTCTCTTCATTATAATTATTGTTTGTAAACCAAAGACTTTTCTGCCAGAAGCCTCCATACAGTTTGCATATATAATAGCAAAAGTAGATAGGGGGGGGGGCTCTCCCTAAGTATAGGGCTTGCTGACACAGTGAGCAGATTTTCTACCTATTACCATATCACGTGATGTAGTACACATTTTACCATTTCTTCCCTATCAACAGCAACAACACTTTCTGACACTTATCAGCTCATTTATATGTAACTAAAATTCTTGTAAAGATAGGATTGCAGTCTTGCTACTTACTACAAGTGTGACATTTGGACATTTTGCAATTTTTATTTGTTGAGATTTTCAACAGTTTAAGAGAGAGAGAGAGAGATCTTTAGCAATGCTGTAAGTAAAATTAAAAAACACACACAACACGTCTGCAAATACCCAACATGCCACATGCATCAAATCACCTGATCGCAGGTATGCTGCTTAGTTTACTGACAGGAAGAGAGCACAAGAAGGACAACTCCCTCAATTGGTCAGCATAGATCAGCTTAGCTACTTTAAGTGTTAGCAACATATATGTACTAAAATGGTTACAAAAATTTAGTTCTTTTAAAATTTATTTTAGACACTGAAACTTGCACAATTGCTTCATTTTGTAAGGTTTGTAATTTGAAGTCTCTGAATTCTGATACAATGAATAATTTCCTTTTATAGTTGATTCAGCTTTATGTACTTTTATTAAACTTCAATGAGTATCTTTATAAGGTTGTATAGTGTTTTATACAGACATACACACTCACCGGACATGTCCATGTGTCTCATTGCTGATGCTGGACTGCCGACTATGAGAATGAGATGCATATCCTGACCCTCTGGACTGCTGGCTCGCATAGCTGGAGTTCCTAGAATGACACTTTTCAAATTCTTTTGTTCCATCTTGTTCAGCACTTGTGGAATCTGATGTAAAAAATAAAGACCTTCATCAAACTGCTCTTCTTTAGCACGTTAGGTTTCCTCTTAAGTTGGAAAGACTTTAAACAAACATACCTGACTTAGGTTTTCTGTAGGTCTCACCTGTTCAATGTTTCCTTTTTATTCATTTAAGAAACATCATTAACATAAAAAAGAAAATGCTTATGAAATCCTAAAGAATAAATGTTGCTAAACATCTTTAGTGAGATGCTGATGTAGTTGATTAAGGTGGAAAGAGATAACCTTGTTTTATTATGCATTTTCTTAAAATATAAAAATCACTTGTAGCCATATAAAATAATTTATAGTTTTTGGATTTGAAAGAGGCAAACATTTCTTCAGAATAAATAGCTACAGAGATAAAGCAAATAATATACAATGTCCTCCCTGACTTCTATACCTCTTGTAAGGGTCTATTCAAACTTAATTTATTATTTTCTTAAAATAAAATAAATTTAACGACATTACTGCAAAATCCAAGTTGTCTCCCTTAACATTTTCTAGATTAAATTATTATTAACTGCTAAAACTGTGCCAGCATTTTCAGAAAACAAAATAAAGCGTAAAATTATTGTCAAACACTGAATTGTTTGTTTCCAGTTTTACCAAAGAAACCCCCAAAAAAGAAAGAAAATATTTAAGAAAATCTGAAAGAATAAAAAAAAATAATATACTGCAGTTTTTCCAAAATAATTCTGCTTTGGCACCAAATACTCCCCCATAAAGATACTAATTTATTTGTCTTTTAGATGAAGATGCCATACACTGTATATGGCATCATTAACACAAACAACATGGGCAACATAACAGCAACAACTATCTAATAACTCCTAAAATCTATTCAGTAATTTTACGCACAAACAGGGGTGACAAGTTCAATTGAAAACAAAGAATGATTGTCAAAATTTTGGCAAGCATGGATCAAAAATCTCTATTTGTAATGAAATAAAAATTATGAAGCAGAATCTACAACAAGTATGAATTTCATAACTGTTATTTTCTTTGTATTTGTCAACAGGAAGCACCAAAATGTGTTGGCCTCCATAAACTGTGAAACACAATATTCATGAATATCTTTGTTAAAACCTAATAAGAGAAACAGGTAAGTTAGCCAGATCAAATTCATTCTATGACAATGGGCTCCAGCTACAGTTCTACCTTAAAGCGAATCTTTACTTTACATACTAACTGCTCTAAATAATCTTAGATCACCCATTTGGTGAATTCGTAAAAGAAAAAAAAAATTGGTCGTGGTTTTTGATTCATAGGGTTCAGCTTTACAAGCAGCACAAGACTTACCAGCAGCATTAACAGCTGGCTTATCTTTCCTAGGCAAGCTACCAAATCCGCTACTGTTCGAGGCTAGGCTTCCTTCACTACTATCAACTTTAGTGTCAATATTATCTTCTGCTGCATGGCTGGGCATTTTCATACAAGAATGCTTCTCTCTGAAATGGGAAAAAAAAAAGGAAGACAAATAGCATAAAATAATATCTCTTGATGCAAAAAGCTGTTAACTGTAAAACAATTTTTATATAAGATTTATTTAAATTCACAAATACACTATAAAAGATTTTCTGGGTTCTGGTTTACTGAATTAGTTCTACTTCTGTTTCCAAATCCAAAATGTTTCATTCAGATTAAACTCTCATCATCTATTACCCTTGTCAACAGAAACTGGTACCTGAGGGCTGCTGACATGCATATTTATTTCTGTGATTTTAAGAGCTCATATTTTACTGGTTATAGTATACCACTGTATCAACCTACCACCTGTTGTTTATGAGGAACCTGTAACTGAAAACAAACATTCTATTCAGCTTTCCCTAAAAGAAGTTTACCTTAGAGTATTTCTGCCAACTGTAAGTAGGAATTAACTTGTACATTTTTATCAAAAAGTAGGAACAGCATAAAGCTGTGGAAACAGCAAGTTTGTATAGAAAAAAAAATATATCAGTTGTAGGCTGCACATTAGTGTAGCGTGTTTACTTCATTATATTCTTTTGGGATGGGTTATGTTCAGCATCTAGACAGTAGCACAGTTTATCTTGCTCTCTCGAACCAGCTTCATTCTGTGTGTTTCCTCCAAGACATCTTAAACCAGACTAACACTCAATCATTGCACACCACCCTACAAAATCCACAAAGAAACCTACCATAGACAACATTGATGTATGTAAACATAAACTGAAGTCTATAAACAATTTTGAGTGGTTTGAATAATTTAGAACCTTAAAGAATTGTAATGTAATTTTTTAAAAATTGAGAGAAACCAAATTTTATCCAATAAAAAGTCACAGCAAAGAACTGCCTTCCTTTGAGTAAAATTTGATTTGTTTCAACTGGGTGTAAGCTTCTCTGCTAAACTAAAGGCAAAGAAAACACAAGAGTAGTATTTAGTGGCATGCCACTGAGAAAATTAGTTGGAGAAAAATGCCTGAAAAAGAATATAAATTAGTAATTTATCTGAAACCCTGATACATTTTGTGAAATCAGTATTCTTTTCAATTGGTACACACTACAGATCAGTTTCCAGATATTCTCCCTTCTCAATCTGCTTGCTAATAATTTAAAAAAAAATAATTACAGTAATATCCTGTTGAAAGCTGATTTGCCATTAATCTCTTGGTTGCCTTTTTAAAAAAAAAAAAATTCTATAAAGTAAGTAAAAATTGCGAATTCAAATGAACTGGGTGCATCTGGAATTTTTGTTTATGCTTGCTGAGCCAATGAAACACGGCGTATTAGTGTGCTCAGAGCCAATCAGCACTTAGCTACTTCTGCTTAAACTTGAACGCACCTACATCTGCTGTCACCACTCAAGAGGGTTGGCGCTTACCACAACAACAGTGTCTTCATATACCCTGGTTTATTCTTTAATCAATTGTCTATGTCTACCAATAATCAAATTAAACCATCATGTTCTACTCAGAGATAAAAAACAACATTGTTAGGAATGTATCTCCATCTAAAGTATGTTATAATGACTCTGTTGAAAGCTGATTTGCTGAAAGTTCTCTTTTCTAGGAATGCATCCTGAGCTTTCAATGGGGTATTGCTACAATAGATTAACTGCTCTGCTAATATTAACTAACTCAGGAATAAATTCACCAAATTACTTTTTTTTAAAACTGTACTTAATATAATTTACCATGTTAAAGTAAATAAGTTAAGAAAGTTCAATGAAACAAAAAGCTGCATCAACATGTATGAGTCATGCTGAAAATTACCACCTCCTCTGTCAAGTGTCACACGAGTACATTACTACATAGTGCTTGGCTTAAGTTGGAGTATTGAATTTTTCTTGATTTTAATTACAATGTTGAGGAAGACACATTGTCTCTAACAATAAGAAAAATCCCACACACTGATATTAAAAGAAAGATATAAATAAGCTGCTTATTCTTTTATTAAGAACTTGCACAAAAATTGTGAATATAATTTTAAACATTCTAAAAATAAAGAAAACACATTAAAAAAGGTTTTTATACAAAAGATATCTAAGAAACATCTTTTTGTATATAGAAGAAATAGTGAGAGGTTCAAACTGTGAAGAATTTTAAAAATAAAAATGGAATGAGGATTACTTTGGTGGTAATACGCAACCTGCTTTGAAATATAAAATGCTAACTCTATACATTTAATCATATCACTGGCGTGCATACAGACCTAAAGGCTACAACAAATTCATCTCTCCTATAAAGGCATACAGAGTTAGGCCATAAGTTCCTCCACCTCTATCTAATGATGCTGGTTTTCTTTCATTTCAAGCAGCAAATGATGGCTGTTTTTGAGTTCCTACAGCATAGAAAAATGTCCAGTGGCTGGTGTTTGGGTCCATGAATGATCCCACATGCTAGTGAAATTTCTGGTTTTGATCCTCTACAAGATGACATTCAGGTCACAGCTCTATTCTCCACATGAATACATTTTATGATCCATAGTTTGTTTTCATTTCTTACTTGAAATATCAAGAGGTTTAAAAATTTAAAAAAAAATTTTAGTATGCATTAATGTACTTAAATTTGAAATGATATCTTCTAGTAGACATGTCCACAGACTATTTTTTCAGCCTATTTAAAACTGCAAATGTCTGATGGCTCCTTTGGTCTGATACATCATATAATCATACAACTAACTGTACAACATTAAGAACTGATACCCACCTCAATTATCACAATACAGTTTTAATAAGCAGCCATTATTCTTTCATGAATTCAGTTTGTGCCCAATAAAAGATCTTTTTATGTAGTAAACATGGAATCAGCTTCCTTGTTGACCTTAACAGCTGCACACCAATTAACTTCTCCATAGGATACATTAGCTGATCTGTCCCCCTTTTACCATAAATTATAAGTCTCTGTATCTGTTTATCAACTGTAATGTTTTTGTTGTAGTTCTTTTCTATATTCATAATTATTTTAATGGCAAAATCAAATATTTCTTTAAGGTTTAATGTCATGTTTAAACTTTTTTCTGAAGTTCTGTATGTGACAAAGACACAACAGCACCACGAAGATTAGAAGTTAACAGTACAACAAGCTCTGGTGCCATGAAAACCCACCAATACCTTTGAACAAATGGGTTACAGCACAAGTAAAGAAAAAAACCTGATGGCAGTGCATCAGAGAAAAAGAAAAGGAGATTATATGCATACAGCCTAAGAAAAAACTTATGAAGATGCAATTGCTGACTTTATCTCCTATCTAATTACAAGGTTAGAATGCACATTTTATCATTAGTTCTTTGAGAAAGAGTAAAGAGAAACCCTTGATCTTTTGGTTCCCCTCTGGTTTCTATGACAATTCTATGCAACACATGGTTACCACATGTATGAACACTCAGTGAATGCCAGCTGTGTTTTGGAATCCTACAAACAGCCTGTTCCCAAATTTACAAGGTCTGAGAAAATCTAAAATGGCTCCTAACTTTGACCTGGAACATTAATCAAAAGACTTGTCAGGTAAATGGTTTTATAAGTTGCTTTTTACAAGAAATAATCTAAATATCTTTAAAACCATCAAATTCCATGCGCTGTATTTAGCCCACAAACCACTAAACTATCTGCTTAAAACGTTTATATGCAGAACAATTACAAATATGAAATTCACACACATTGCATTGTAGGCATTTAAGAAGAGATATGATAGAAGTTTTCAAAATAATTAAGGATTTGAGTATGCAAACAAAAACATTTTTATGGTTATCTAAAGTCAAAATTATTGGCAGTCATAATTATGAATAAGTTAAATATCAGATGCTCAGTTTGATAACAGAAAATTTAGTAAGTGATTGAATGAAATGCCTCAGCTGGTAATTGTAAATAATAATAGTGCAAAATAATAAAACTGAAATATTTCACCATTTAACAGGTCAAAGAGCTTATGTTTTTCTATTAAAGGCTTCTTAGTTTATAAATTGTTACAAGGAGCCAGACTTTTTGCAAAAGTATCCAGGGAAGAAAAACAGCCATTAATCAAATTGATTCATGCTATCACCATCAACTACACCTGCAGATAATTTATTTCAATCATTAACAATTCTATTTCTAAAAAAAATATCCCCGTCACCACACTCAAAACCCCTAGTTATTTTGAAAACTCTATTAAGGTTCCTCTTAAATGCCTAAAATTCAAACTTGGAAGTTCTGCTATATTTAATTATTTAACATATATCAGACCAGATGCTTAAAACCTGAAAAAATTCTAGTCAGTTATTCTAAATTATCTCTCTCTAATAAATCACATTTGTTTCTTAAAGAAGAAAGTTTTTTCCTCCTAGATTTTTAAAAATCTAGAATCTTGCTGAATTTGTCATAAATAGCAATGACAATTGTTTCAAGGTAATTAATTAAAGGCTCCTGAAAAGACTTTTGTGCAGAAATTACAAAAGATAGAAGATTTTTTTTAAAAAAAAACTGCATGCTTTTCTATAAAGACGACATGAAATTACTTAGGTAAAATTTTTATAAAATTTATTTTTCAGATACAATTAGCAATTTTAATTAATAATTGTATTAATAAATTTCAAAACTAAAGTTTCAAAATTACATAAGGAGAAAATAGTTCCAAGCTGGCCACAATTAATGCAACCATTGAAGAACACTATAAAAGCTGAGCCATTCAGACTAATGTACTCACACTTTAAAAACAGGATCTCCAGAGATGAGAGACATTTCAATAGTAACTTTGAGTGTGGAGTTGTCCTGTCGGTGTTTGGAGTCATAGCCTTCCAGAATAAATCTCCTTGACAAAATGCCAGCGCCAGCAAACTCAGCTAGATTGATGTCAGCAAAGCCAAGCTTCTGGAATGATCGCCCACCCTTCAACTCCTGAAAGTAAATGGAAAAACAAATCTAATCAAAGTTGAAAAACCACCTGGGCAGGTGCTGTGACAATGCAACAGAGTGCCTAAAGTGTTGGTCAAAAACTCTGCAACCAACAGATCGTGAGTTCAAAACCAACCTAGTCCACTCATACAATCCAAAAAAAAAACAAACTTAAAATTAAAATTAATTGAAGCAAAAAAAAAAAAATAGTTCTTGAGATTAAAACTGATAATAAAAGATTGGTAAACCATAAATTTATTAAATTACATTAGTTATCTAATGATCCTATGGAAGAAGCCCAAATAACCCCTACTTTATGATTAAGAGTTAACAAAGTATAAAATTTAAAAAAATATATATGTATAAATAATTTAAATGGGTAGCACTAACCCTTAAAATGCATAAGCTGAATGGGATCCGATGTGTTGTTTGTTTATAGACTAACATGTCTTAGTGAAAATTAATTAAATTGTTTTACACCTGTTACATGCATATAAATTATCCAATGAAATATTGCAGCATCATTAGAACTATGCATTAGGATTATGTAATATTTCATCAGCCTTTCAAAGCAGTTAGTAAAATTTTGTATGCATCTGTCATTTGGCAAGTCTGCTTATAGTTTATGATCACAAGGAAGTAAAAACTTGTGAGTAATTTCTCACTTTTAGTGATATTGAGCAAGGCATACATAGCCAAAGAGACAGTGAAATATAAGACAATGAGCTTCTTCCTTTCAGTCTGGACGGGTTCAATGGAATACCATATATTGGTAAGCAGCCAAATGCAGGTCAAAGGCACTGAATCTTAAGAGGAAAAAGAACTGGTGGGACTTCTGAACAATAGTAGCAGAAACATCACTATAGACAACTGACTTCATACTTACTAATGAATTTTATTAGAAGAAACTAACATATGTAAAAATCATCAGAAGAAACAAGAGAGATTTTGCAAGAACTCCAACCAAACAAGTCTCTGGACAAGCAGTCATGTATTTTTGGATTAGGAAAAGAAATGACACACATTTTGTGTGGCAAAACAAAAGCATAATCATACTGTCCATAATGCAGCCTGACAACAAGAGTGGAGAGAGAAAGATGCTCAAGATTATATTTGAAACAGATTTAGTTAGTCAGCTTTATGACAGATACAGTGTTTAGCATTGAACCAAATGGTTCTCATTGGAGTATTTTATGGATATACTTAATTTTGCTGATGTTAATGGCAAGCTCATGTATACCTCTAAATACCAAGAATGAACAAAATCAAGAGCTTTACATGTTGCCTCTTTCTCTCAGAGTTAGGGATGGAACTTGTTATACTGTGCATTCAAAGACATGCAAATGAACCAGCAGAAAGACTCATCGCTTGGGCAATGTAGCAAGGCAGAGTCAAGATACAAGACCTCACCAGCCAACCTTCATGAACAAACAGGTGAAAGCAAAAAGAAAATGATGCCATATCTGTACCAATTGAAATCTAAAATGTTGTGCGCTTACAATAGCTGTGGTGAGGCTGTGTGTGCAGCATGGTCTAAGTCTCAAGAGGAACTCTGTTTGAACGCACGTTTTAGCTTAACGCTGAACATATTTTGGTACTGAAATAATCTGTCGTCGTTTTAAAAGTTGATTGGTTTCAGGAGACCCACGTTATGCAGGAACGTCAAAGAAGAAAACATGTGCATTTAAGGGTTGAAGATGTGCTGCATTTTATTTAATATTCAGATGAGTGTCTTAATAATATAACATTGTTAATCTCTACCAGAACTCTTCATTTTTTAGATATGCCTGAAGGAAACCCATATGCCAGCTGGTGAAGAAAAACAAAATAAACAAAATAAACCCCCTGCCATCAAACTTGGACGTTCAACAACCTCAGTGGTCTAGAAGATATGTTCGTGATTTTGAAAAAGTTAAAATAAACTCTTATCAATAATGCAGACACTTAATTCATTTGATTGCTTATTTGTAGAGCTTCAAAATTTCCTGAAAAAAAACTAACTGCACCCATGAAAAATCTACGGTTATCTTCTGGATGGAGATTCAGCCAATTTTAACCATCCACCACTATCCCAAGTACCACCAGACTAGTGGACCCAGTCCTATTACTGTTACACAAACAATTTAAAAGGATACTGCATTTACACCTTGTTCTCTATCAAGAATCATAACTACCAAGGAGTCTAAATCACAGCCCTATAATAAAGTAATCTGCTCTATAGCAATCCACAAACTTATTGCCTACTGTGAGGCAATGGCTCCAAAATGCATAATAATTATTTTCTTTACGGTACAAGTGGCTTATTTTGTGAGGCTTTTGTGTGTGCAAATTTTGCAAGCAGATAAAATATATAAAAAAAAAACGATATAATTAGACTGGAACAGTGTATGCGTGATATTTGTTGAATGTAAAACTTAAAACTAGAAAGTAGGGCAACGCCAAATTTTCAAAAGGAAAACCTGCTAAATATAATCCATTTCAGTATTTATAGTAAACTTTTTCTTTACACAACAAAATAATAATAAGCGTTGTCTTCAGAACAGTAATCTGTCTGTAAGTAGCATAGCTCACTGAGCCATCTGTTGTAGGCAATAAAGAAAACCAAAGAATAGTAATCATCTTGATAATTAAGACTTGGCTCGAAGCTGCTGTAAAATAATAGGCAAATCATTAAAATTCTGAGATGAAAAGGAAACTTTGCCACAGCATTAAAAGCTGAAATTCTAGAAGTGGCCAGATTTCAGTTTGTATTTAGCCAGGTTCAAACATCTGAAAAATAGGGGTTTATTTTTAATCTACATGTCACAGGCATAAGCAACTGTTCTTGAGATGATCAGGTACTTGTCTGGATCTAAGTAAACAAGGACAATAATTCTTAAGGTAGTCAAGCTTATATTTTGTTGTTTAGTGAGATATAGTACTGTGTTGATAGTCTGAATAAATGCTGAAACAAAAGCGATGTAACTGCCTAATTTACAAAATAACTTACATTTATAATGCACCCTCTCATTATTGGACCAACATTTCAGAGTTTGTGAAACAAAGCATGATTAGTGCTTTTATTAAAAAAACAAACAACAACAAATATATTCTGTTGTTTTTTATTATTTTTTTTCTTTATCAACATTACCAAAAAATAAATCTCCAAAACGTTTTGGATCTTGCTCTCAATTTCCATCATTGCGATGCTGTATAAGTTTTGACTCTAATATTTTCAATTGTCAATTTCCCAATTTTGAATTTTCTCAATAATCCACACTTTGGTTTTCATATCAGTTTCACTGTATTTTCCCCTTTGAGCAAATGTGCAAATTACTGTTGCAACATCAAAAGTCCAAATGTCCAACAGAATTTTAAAACCAATGATCTAAAATTGTGTATATCAAAATCAAATAAATTTAATTGTGTGTACAATTAAATACATTGAATATGTGACCTGGTCATTAATTATCTGGAAGATTCACAATGTTTTTCTGTATAACTAAATGCTCAAGCCAAACAGATGAGATAGCATAACATCTCAGCTCTTATACATATACAGATGCATCTAAAAAAATTAGAATATCATGGAAGAGTTCACTTTTTTTTCTGTAATTTAATTCAAACAGATTCATTACATATAAAGTGAAATATTTCAAGCCTTTTTTTGTTTTAATTTTGATGATTACGGCTTACAGCTCATGAAAATAAAAAATCCACTATCTCAAAATACTAGAATATTTTATAAGATCAATAAAAAAAAAAAAAGGATTTATAATACAGAAATGTCGAACTTCTGAAAAGTATGTTCATTTATGCACTTGATACTTGGTCGGGGCTCCTTTTGCACGAATCAATGCGGCGTGGCATGGAGGCGATCAGCCTGTGGCACTGCTGAGGTATCATGGAAGCCCAGGTTGCTTCGATAGCAGCCTTCAGCTCGTCTGTATTCTTTGGTCTGGTGTCTCTCATCTTCCTCTTGACAATACCCCATAGATTCTCTATGGGGTTCAGGTCAGGCGAGTTGGCTGGCCAATCAAGCACAGTAATACCATGGTCAGTAAACCAGTTACTAGTAGTTTTGGCACTGTAGGCAGGTGCCAAGTCCTGCTGGAAAAAGAAATCAGCATCTCCATAAAGCTTGTCAGCAGACGGAAGCATGAAATGCTAAAAAATCTCCTGGTAGACGGCTGCGTTGACTTTGGACTTGATAAAACACAGTGGACCAACATCAGCAGATGGCATGGCACCTCAAATCATCACTGACTCTGATAACTTCACACTGGACCTCAAGCAACTTGGATTCTGTGCCTCTCCACTCTTCCTCCAGACTGTGGGACCTTGATTTCCAAATGAAATGCAAAATTTACTTTCATCTGAAAAGACGACTTTGGATCACTGAGCAACAGTCCAGTTCTTTTTCTCCTTAGCCCAGGTAAGACGCTTCTGACATTGTCTCTGGTTCAGGAGTGGCTTGACACTATGATTGCGACACTTGCAGCCCACTTCCTGGACACATCTGTGCATGGTGGCTCTTGATGCACTGACTCCAAGCTCAGTCCACTCCTTGTGAAGCTCCCCCAAGTTCTTGAATCAGCTTTGCTTGACAATTCCTTCAAGGCTGCGGTCAACCCTCTTGCTTGTGCATCTTTTCCTACCACACTTTTCCCTTCCAGTCAACTTTCCATGAATATGCTTTGATACAGCACCCTGTGAACAGCCAGCCCTTTCAGCAATGACCTTCTGTGGCTTACCTCCTTGTGGAGGGTGTCAACGAGTGTGTTCTGGACAACTGTCAAGTCAGCAGTCTTTCCCATGATTGTGGTTGTTTGTACTGAACCAGACTGAGAGATTCATGGTATTCATACTGCATAAATAGTGATTTACTCAAAATGGAATATTCTAATATTTTGAGATACGTTTTTCTATTTTTTTGAGCTGTAGGCCGTAATTATCAAAATTAAAATTAAAAATGCTTGAAACATTTTAGTTTACATGTAATGAGTCTAGAATATATACAGTTTTCACTTTCTGAAATAACTGACAAAAAATATTGAACTCTTCCACAATATTCTAATTTTTTTAGATGCACACACACACACACACATATACAGGGTGTCCGTAAAGTTACTATACAGTCTTACCAGTTTACGATCACGTCCCAATTGAACCAGCCTGGAATAACTGTCTGGGCAGGAATATCGTCTGATGGAATTGTGGGTCCACAGTTCTTCGACGGAACTGTTACAGGAGAAAGGTACCTGGACAAACTGAGAAATGTCATCGTACCGGCATTGAAACAACGACCAGTAACTTGTAAGACTGTATAGTAACTTTACGGACACCCTGTATATCAAATGATAATTTGAGTTTGCTGATTTCAACCGTGCCAACATCACCACAATCAATTTTTTTTTCATTATATTTCCAACACTCTGATTCAATTAGGTTTTAATTTTCTTAAAGTCACCAGATACTAAATCTGTTTTACAAGAATAGTAAATAGTCAACACAATTTTTAAAAAAATTCTTTTAAAGTTTTTAAAATATTTTTCAGACACTTGCTATTGTTGTTGCATAATTCAGCAGTGAAAAAATAAACGAAGTAGCTTAATTATACAACAAACAAAACAGGTAAATACTCCTGATTTTCATGAAGGCCAATCATCAACAACAACAACAAAGACCTTTGAAGTTTCCCTCTACTTAACAATTACAAGAAAACAAGTGTATATAGAAAATATATCCTGATTAGTCAGAAAAGTGGACTAAATTTGGGTAAATTCAAACTCAGGTGGGATTTAAAACAATGATAATTTCAAGAGTATACATGAAATAAATACCCATCTGTATAACATTACCACAGACTGCCAATACATCAAAGCTGCCTCCTTTTATAAACTAGCGAGTTTTTTTTTTTTTAATTGTATAGCTTGACTAAATGGCAACCAACTTCCCTTTAGCTGTTTCCATGGTAGTTAGAGCAATCTTTATAAAAGGGAAATTCTGTGCACCATTCAACATGCTGAGTGGTAACCATTTGTTTTACAATCTTGATCACTGTTTTAAGTATTAGTTGAATGGTATCAGATATTTGCATATGCCACCTTCTGAAAACATAGTAATAGTAATAATAATGCATTTTACATGCATAAAAATAGAGGGGAGAGTTACTTAAAAATTTAGCTTATGCCAGCTTGTTTTAACAGATTTATATTGATAAATCTTAGGTGCTATATAATTGGAAAAAAAACATTTAATGCCTTTGGGTTTTAGACTGATTCAATTAAATCTGGGTTAAAAGCGAACTGTGTGGGGGCCAGTTTAGCAGATGTTAGACTAGATAAAGCAAGTCCTACTGAGGAAAATAGATCTGCTTTTTTCTGGTAACCATTAGGGATCTTTCTGAGATACTTCCCACTGTAAGGCTGATATTTCATTCTATAGACTGGGAAGCTACCAAATCCCATAAACAATTAAGACCCACCTTTATGTCCCTCCAGCACACATAAAGTAAAGGAATTAAAGTATCATTGTATCCCAATGCATGATGTAACCTGACACCTGGGCTTCTGATCAATGGCTTGTTTAGCAGCTACCAGAATAGAAATCAGCTTTAGCTGGTAACAAATGGCCACCCCTTTTAAGGTATTGCCTGCAATCTCTTCTTTGAAGTCCAAATTGCTCCCACCTCCATTTAAAGCAATACCTGTGTCCCCCCCCCCCCAATACATGATTTACTCACACATCACATTTTTCAAGGACTTAGTAATCATATCCTTCCCCAACCACACCTAAAAACTAACCTTTGTTTGCTAGGGAAATTGCCACAAAGTTTCTTCCTAATCATCAAATACATCACATACAAAATCAATCAAACACAATGCACAGAAACCTGAAGTGTTTAGCTGACAACAACAAAGAGTCTAAAAATCAGATGTCTAGTTTAGGCTTTAGGGATGACTAAGGAACCTGTGTCAGGAATCTTTTTCCTACCACTACCAGGGTTTACCTTGGAGGATGTGTTTGCATACAATAGTATTATTTTATAATAACTATTTACAATAGGTAGGTCTTTCTAAGACCATGCAAATGGCAACAGGGTTACCACAATGTGAACTTATTATTTAGTTTTATTACTGCTATTAAGGTGATGGGAAAAGCTTGAACTGTCTGATCTTTTAAAAAAGTAACACCACCAAAAACTTTCCATTCTTATCAAGAGGGAACCCCCACTAAATACTGTTTCTTTCTTTTTCTTTTGCAGTCTGATTATTCTCTCTCTCTCCAACTGACATAATGGTAGAAAAGGGACATTAACATCACACATCAAAGACAATAAAGATAGTGTTTAAAATTGTTGCCACAATATTTCAGCTACATGCAGAGGCTAGTATTTCCTGTCTGAGAACACACATCTAGTGAGATGCTGGATCCATTAAATATTTTGTTCTTTTCCATAAAAATGTTTGGAATGTGTTGACTGTAGAGATTTTCTTATCTTATAAAGACAAATGGATAGGGAAATTAGCAATTACAGTTTTAGGACACTTCCAAAATTGTGACTCAAAGGTAATTAATCCTTTACCCAATAAAGGCAAAGAAAAACAATTTAATTCCTTTAGTGTTGAAAAAAAAAGTACATTAAAGAACATGTCTAGCATTTGGCCTTCCAACGCAAAATACAAGAGCACAGCCTACCATAGTTAGTTAGATGACAAAAAGTTATTTGTTTTGAAAACTTAAAAAGAAAAAAAAACAACAACAGCCAAATGATCCATGTTGTTGATGGTTATATGTTTTAAATAAAAATGAGATACATTTTTGTGATTAATGTTTCATTATCCATTTAAAAATAATAACCATTCCAGTTTACTATCTGAATATCAAAAGATGAATGTTCAACAGAGGGGAGTGGTATTAAAAACACAGTCTTGTGTAACTATAATAAAAGTAAATCTATACTACAGAATTACATTTTATGAATTTCAACCCAATCTTTTTTTTTTTTTTAGGTTCAAAGAAATTTTATTTAAATTTCGATTAGTAACAAAAATTGATAATTTTTTTTTAAATGAAAACTTATGGTCTTAAAGAATTTTAGCCAAAATTAGTTTACATTGAGACTGCGAGCTGGCTACCCAACCCTACTCCCTCTCTCTCTGGAGGGAGGGAGGGGTAGGATTTTCCCAATGCTCTGACCAGTAGAAAGGTGTTTTCTCACCCAGAAATCCAATCTTATTCAATGGTTAGTCCATAGCACAATGGACTAGAAGTGTCAGAAATTTTCTAATCGTGACTTCACTCAAATTTAGTTGTACATATAAGCTGCATTAAAGGTAAAAATGGTTATTTGTGATGGAAAATAGAAAATGAAAGTTTCTGTGAAATTGTTTCTTTTGTTTTAAAGAAAAAAAAAGAAATGACTCTCTTATTTCTAGCTATTACATTAAACAGAATACAGTTCTGCATATGAGAGAGAGGGGAGAAGGTTCTCACTGCCAATAGTTAAGGAAACATTCCACAATTTAATTCTATGAAAGCTGATCTCCCAAACTGAATATGGGTATAACTCCTTCCTTTTGTTGTTTTTTTTAAAATTATAAATCATATCATAGTTGTAATGTTCAGGATTTATCATCATAAAGCTTAGAATTATTAATTAAGTTAAAGTTAAACAGTATAATGGTGTCTATAGTATTGACACAGTAAGAACATTTTTCAAATAATTAATGGAAAGAAACATTTTTTGCAATATAATACATACACCACCCCTGCTTTAACACAGATTTAAAAAAAAAACAAAGCACAAAGTTTCTCTATATATTTTTTTGTTTTTTGTATCAGATTTTCAAATTCAAATGATTTGTTAATGCAAACTGATCACTATATGGATTTGTCACATATTCAGAAAAATCGAATACACTGTTCCAGTGAATTAAACTTCTCCGTGACAGACAACTCTATCCAGGGCTGTCATTATTATTATTAAGCTACAATGCTTAGAAGAAATTGTGCTGGTATTTTTCCTGCGGAATGAAATAGGTGGATGATCCAATTTCCCAAACACCAAAGTTGCGTGTCTCACAACCAGCTGGCATTTTTTCTAGTGAGAACACATCTAAACTACTGCCTATCCTGGCAGAAGCTTTCTTGAGTTACAAAGATGTTTGGAGGCATGGTCAATAGCTGAAATTTAGCAAAATTATGCACAATACTAGTACACCCATTCTAAAATAATACTAGTATTATGCAACACAGAAAATTTCAAGAACTTATTAATTATCTACAATCACATAGAAACTTGAGATGATTAACAGCATGCTGAGATTAATATGTAGTAGTCATTCTTCAAACAGTAAAATCACTTAGGTCCAGAATGTGTATGGTCTTTTAATTTTAATATTATAAGGATTAAGGAGAGTACAAGCCAGATATCCAGTATTAAGCTACAAAAAAATAAATAAATAGTCAATGGCAGCTGGCCATTAAATTTTGAGGTTCAAGAATCATTATGCACACATTACTAAGTTCACTAACTGCTATATTTCCCAGTTTTTCTGTTTCTAACAATTTTAAATAATTGTTTCTTTAAAAAAAAAAAAAAAAAAAGTGCCAACAACCTGGACATATTCAAGTAACTGATCTTGAGTTCCAAGTGGTTTATAATAATAAATCTCGCAGACTTTAAGTGGCAGTTTTACATTCTTTCAGAACTGCCTGGCATTTCCTGGCCACCCACAGCCGTGACACGAATGCACAATTAAAGGTCACCAGAATAGCAATTTTTTAGCCATTTAGAGAATGAATTGTTTCTTTTTCCAATATTTCTCACAAAAACATTGAAAATGAAAAAAAAATGAATAAATAAAACACCAGCAACAAAAACCAACCTCCCAATTAATACTTGAGAGAAATATTTTTTCTATAATTTTGAGAAGTGTTTGATTGATGTCCGAAATGGTTCGTATAGAGAAATTTGCAAAAAAAAACATTCTTTTAAAAAAAGTAGGGCATGATAAACATTTTCTTCTAAGAATACTATGATAATAAATACATATATATATATATATATATATATATATGTGATATGCATACACAAACATAATGTACACAAGCACATCTAATATCTTTGAAATTATTACATATACAAAAACTTATAAATTTATTATTGCATGGGGCATACATACATACAATTTATCCAGTCATGTACCTATACAAACATACACAAGCAATTTTCAAGCAAAGGTTAAAAATTTTAGATAAACTCAATGAACAAAGCTAAAGGCAGGCATTGTCACACTCATACTCACATACACACATTGCATTTCAACTTTTTTATGCCTGAGAACATTTACAAATTACAGATCGTTTTCAAGAATTTATAGCCCCTTTCTCCAAACTTTGGTCAGATTAATATTTTAATTACACTGAATAGTCACAGCTTGCTGATTCTGCCACAAGTGCAGCATGTGCTTTGAAGATGTGCCTGTAATCCATGAACTCTATCAGTCTGTAAGGTGATATTCACTGGATGGTAGGTAGTAAACCAGAGCTGGTAAGACAATAGGCATAAAACACAACTGTGAATAGATTCACAGATTGTCACCCAGTCATGCTGTTTATTTATTACAGTGCCTCTACATATGTAAATCTTTTCCTGAAACATTTATCACATTTAAGTACATATAAAAATGCATACAAAGAGTGCAGTCTGAGAGTCGTAAACAAATCTTGAAACACAAGGGTCAACTCAGAGTGAAATGCAATTAGGTTTAAAAAGTTGTAGCAATTTAAATCTATGACAATTTTACCTATGCTTCAAAAGAAATTAATTAGAAAAGGAAGTTACATTAACTGGAGTCTTCCTTTGTTCCCAAAATGCTCCTGAATATGTAATCAGACCTGGTACTCTCTTAAAACAGATTTCCCCCTTTGTTAGATTATTCAGCATCTATTTGACTACATAAAAACAATGGTCTCCAATGTGCAAAAAACATGATTTTCTACATTAGTACATTTCTTACTTCTAGCTCCTCCTACAAATAAAAACTACCTTTTCTTTACACTTGTATTATTCAAGCACTACTAAGTTTTCAATTTGGAAAATATAAGGGAGGTTCAAATGAAACTTGGTTAAAAAAAGAGAGAAAAATCACTGTAATTGTATCTTTGCCAAGTTTCATGTGAGCACCATAAGTACAAACAAAAAGCATGGTCATATCTGGATAGGTAACCTGCTGCATATTTAGCAAAACTATATAAATAATTTTCAGTTATTTCTTTTTGTCTAATATTCAAAGTTGCCTACATTTTTAAAAAAAACATTTACATTCTAACAGGAAAATCTGAGATTTTACTTTGGTACTGGTAGTTGGTGCATTATCAAACTTGCTTCTGACATTAACAATAAAATAAGACTTATTCATTCTGTCATTTAAAGTAAAGTAAATTAAAATATCCAAAAAGCAAAGATGTAAACTAAATTTACAGTCTCATATTTAAAACAACAACAAAAAAGGACTTTACAGGATTCACTGTTAAATCTGCTATTCATATCACAATTCTCCTCAGAAAGAGAGAGATTTTAAAATATCTATTTACTTATCAACTCCAATATTATAAATGCAACCATTATGACATAATGAGTGCATTATTTCAAGCATTTACACTATCAGGTTTATGAAATTACATTTATACCTTAAAAGCCAATACAAATGCCAGATAAACGAGGCAATTCCTTAAGCTACCAGTTCTGCTCATACATACTAAATTTATAAACTAGGGTTTTGGATTACTGCATCCAAAACATTGTCATTATAAATAAGCATCTTTCATATGCCACTTGCCAAATAAAGCAGGCAGGACAAAGAATATACATTGGTTAACAAAAGAACACCTAGTTCAATCAGCACCTTAAGCAAAAGTAGAATCAATCAAATACAAGATAGCAACCAAAACTGCCTAATATAAGTGTCTTGTTAGCATTACTACCTTGCAATCACATTTTCTATTACTAATTAATAATAAAAAAATAGTGTCCCTTCTGTGCTAAAGGGTGCTGATAGTCCAGAAGCTTTTGGTGATTACTATTTGAGAGGGAAGGACATACAAAGCAAGAGGAGACTATACTGGGTGTGATATGGAGTGCATTGACTGTACTTTGTGACTAAAATTTGAGCGCAACTTGTTGGAAAAACCTAGGGCACTGTAACTTGTCTACATCTACCAAGAGAAAGTAGGAACCAAGAGGAGATGTTATGTATTTAAATATATGGTGGCAGTGAATTACCAATTTTGGGGAAGAATGAAGACATTTATAAAGTATAACTTAGTGGCATGTAAAAAAAAACAAAAAAAAACTAAGTATTGTTAAAAGGTGAGAATATCAAAATTGGATTAGAGAGAGAGAACAATGGGGCATTGTATATTTTAGATCAGTTCAGTTAATATTGAGTAAGTAAAACATGAGTGCTATTAAAATGAAAATTCTAAACTTATTACAAAAGGATCTGTAGCTCAGATAAAACAGGTACTATATCAATTTGTAATTCCATTATCAGAAAGTTGTGTTATATTGTAGTGTAATATAACTTTAATATTTCAAATAACTATACTGTGTACAATCCATTTCTCCTTCACTTGGTGTTGTATAATGGTGCCATGATAATAAAAGATTGGTTGGTTGATTTCCTATCAACAGTTCATAGAACTGAACTTAGAGCATATATATAAGTGTCTCCCCACTGGCTGAGCAAAGGGTGGAAAGTAAAAAGGTGAGAGAAGATTAGTGAACCAATAGTTGATACTTTTCCTTCTTCGCAGAGAAAACCAGTGACCAATGCTATGCAGGTAGAATAGAAGTTTTACAGTGATTCCACTAGCATCATCCATCATCTCATACTGCATATCTGTTTGTGTCCCAAGGCCTTTGCTAGTTAAGAAGCATATTGGTGAAGGAGCCCCTTGTCACAAAATTAGTGATGCCATTGATTAGTGATGCAAATAGCAAAGCAATTCATCATGACATTCAAGGATTAAGTATAATGGCAGTAAGCCTTAAGCTCCTACCATACTAGTCAGCAGCCCCCCCCCATGTATAGTTTGCCCAGGTGGAGGCACGATTCTCTATGAGAGGCACTGCTCTTCCTTGATGCCTAATATTGCACAGGAGACATGCAATCTGCTAACTGAGCTTCCATAAGAGAATCCATAGCAGATATTCAAGGAGCAGTTTATTTGCAGATCAACCACATCATAAAAAAAAACGGTTCCAACAGCTTCTTGGTGACTATATCAAAGCAACTCTTCACTTCAGAGACTCCTGACTAATGTCCAGTTCATCTCAATATTGACAAGTGACAGCATCAAAATTAAACAGTTAACAGACAAAAACTGCTGACTTCACAACACACATATCTGAAGTCCAGCAAATCTCTTGTCAACTGCATAACTTTCCCATTCATCCCTGTCATCAAAATTGCAGTTGTACTGTTTGCAATCATGAACCCCAAGCTCATCTGATGGGCAATATTAGTATGATTGCAGATTCAGAAATCAACCTCATAACGAGACTTCCCCCTATTTGTGAGTATACTACTGATTGAATAGCCATTTCATTAGACACTGAAAAAATACTTTCCTGTAACCTTCACAACAGATAAAGCAGTAAACCCACAATAACAAATTTTCTCATCTAAACTCTAAATGTGTGCCATAAAACCAGCAACATTGCATATAGTAAGGGCATTCAAATGAAACCCAGCTAAAATAACATTATGGTATCCAGGTGAGTTTCATTCGAATGTCCCTAACAGGTATCTTTGTTAACTGATAGATATTTTTTCTGGGATGTTTAAGCTTTCCCAACTCAGCAAGTGCTCTAGTAGTGCAGTGGGCTGAAATGTTGGTTAAAAGCTGCATTTCAACTTTACAACCACAGGTCATACATTCAAGACAAGCAAAAATTTTAAAAGCCTACTGTAAAATTTCTACTGCACTTAACAACAGACCCTCTCAGGATGATATCCAGCTGCTGCTGCTGCCAGGAAAAAATGATCAACACATAGGTTCATTAGTTAGTTCTGTTACTAATGATAAGATGATGGGAAATGGCCACACTAGCCCTATACTTTCTGTAACATGACTAGTTAATATTTGTTTTATTCAGATTTGTTTCTATTTTATTGACTTGTATGTAATGAATATGTTATAAGGTTTCCAATTTGTAAACTTGTAATTGTGATTCCTGGAAATTAAGCAAGTATTTATTTGGACTGATTAAAAGAAGATCTAGCCAGATTTATTATGAGTAGAACCAAAATGCTTCAATTAAGCTATGAATTTATGGAGTGCTAATTCCAAAAATGGCCAAAGGCTTATTTAATGACAGAATAAAGCTAACAAATTAGTGCATGGATTGTGAATGATTTATTTCACAATTAATAGGCGAAAATTCCATCAGGCATGTTCCACCTTAATAGCTAGGAAAAATTAAATGGCAAAATTAATAGCATCTATAGTTTATGTTTGTGTTCTTCTTTTTCAGAATTCATGATAGCTAAAAATGAAAAAAACTACAGGCAGGGTTTCAGAAGAATGTATTATGTTACTTAAAGAAAGAAGAAATTTTTTATAAGATCTCTTTCTCAAAGAAACATACTGTGATGGATCAGGTGCCATCAGAGAATATTTTTAAAATTTTAACACAGTATTAACATTAACATTCAATTAGGTTTTAATTCATTTGAAGACAATAATCAGATCATTAATGTATTTTCTTTAACAAAAGTTTTATGGCACAAAAAAAAAACACAGATGCAAAGTTTAATAGTTAGCACCTGTTGACATTCAATCACCACCTAATTATTACTTATGGAATAGGAATTTTGGACTCATCTCACAAAAAAGGCTAAAGAACAAATGATCAAACCCAACAAATGACTTTAAAACAAACTACCAGTGTTTATATTTCAACAGATGGACAAGTTCTAGTTTGTAATATCTTTTTTTAAATTAACATTTGTTTGCTTGTTGATTATTAGTACAAGTAGTTTTAAAAATAAGTGAAAACAAATAAATAAATAAATAAATACTTAAAAGAATCTTCTTACATCTTTGAAATACATGACTTTAGTATGTAAATATTTTAGTTCACAATATTATTTTTAATATTTGAATACGTCAACTATAAATACATTCTTAAAAGGTTGTTTTTCTTTAAACTACATAAAGCACATGGTTTTTAAACATTTATGGGCTACAAAGAATCATAAACTAAAATATAATCTTAGTAGGCTTGGCATTCTAGTAATAACTTGAAATAATCTGCCTTGCATACTAGTAAAAGTGACAGTGTTAATTTATTTTCAATGCGTTGGCGAGTTGGTTTGAAAAAAATGGGCTTTACATAAGTTGATGACTTCCTGCCCCTGGGGAAATAATCATAACTATAGCACAGTTTTGAAATTTTAAAATTCCATTTAAAAAATGCAGCATAGATGAGCATACTGGATAAATGAATTTGGAATTCTTGTAGGAAGTTTTTTGAAACATCCTAAATAATTTCTCTCACACACACTTGAGGAAACTTGGTACTTGACCTTGCCAAGCACAGATGTCTAATGATGTCAGAAGCTTAGGATAGATAGGTCAGGGGTCTATATTTTCACCTTCATTATTGTTCAAACCCTGAAGCTTGTTTTTCATACTGCACTGTCTCATGGCAATTATCTCAGTTGAAAATAGTATGTCAATTGAGAATTGGTCACACAGCAGGAAACTTAAACAGACAGACAGAGACAGTTTCACAGAATAAATCCAGACAAAGGGAATATTTTCAACTAAAACAAAATTATAAAACAAATGATGTACATTTTCCAAGGAAAGAAAGGAACAACACTGAATTTGAGCTCTGTTTGCCACAATTTGCAACTGACTAGACTTTTCACAATAAATATATTCTTTTAGTATTATATCATGGGGATTTTTTTTCTGTAAACAAATTATGATTTCTTGCTAACAATTTTACCATTATTAAAACTGGGCCACAAGTTCCCTCTACATGTGTAAAATAGTGTTCTGTTGAATAAACATTGTGATAATTATGTAGCAATGTCCAGGCTTATCTCTAAAAATTCTCTTTAAAAACTTGCTAACAACACTGAACATTAAAAAAAAAAAGTGTGCACACTTGTAGAAATCATAAAGAAACAACTTTTATCCTAGAGCAACACAAAATACCTGCTTAAACATGTTAACAGGAAATTATGGAGAAATGTAAATATTTTCATAAGCTAGCATTTAATACAACATTCAACAATGATTATTATTTTTAATTTTAAAAAAAAATCTTAACAGCTAATTCTGAGCCTGAACTTTGAATTAACAAATTATTTGCTGTAGAAAGTTAAATCTTTTAAAACTTGACTATCCACCCCCAATCTTTTCCAAATATGGAAGATTTCTTGTTTTTGTTGGTGTTTTTTTTTTGTATTTTTGTTATACAAAAACAACTTGATAAGAACAAAAAGTTGTCAAGGATGCATTATTTTAAAAAGGTAGAGGGTTTGTTCAGGTATTTCCCATCACCTTATTAGTAGTGAGAGAACCAAGTAACTAATGAAGCAGAGGATGAGAAATCAAAGCTAACTACTTACTCTCTGTAGACATAACCTTCACCAAAAATACTTCCACAAAATCTCTTCCCATTTAATTTTTTTTCTTATCATCTTTAGTCTTCTAATTAAATTGCAAAAGCAATTAATAGATTTTGATAATTCTTAAAAACAGATTACTTATCCATGGATGAACAAGACCTGAATCATCTCCCCTGAAATGTGCAAGTACAAATTTTGGTAAGTAATTTTTGGTTCCACTAATTCTGAGTACTGTTGTCGCATCTCCATCTTTAAACAAGTGTGGGGGGGGGTAAAAAATGTTGTGAACATTCACAATGTTTCATTAACATTCCTAGTTAATGTTAGAAATATTAAAAGATAGCCAAACAAGCATTTTTAATTATGATTTAATATATTCTCAAAAGGTAATGTATAAGGGGGGACTGAACAGTTAAAATGTGCGATACTGGAAGAAAATGAATTTTGGCCAATCAAAAGAATGGCTGAGAAGGTTAAGCTCCCCATGACCGATTTTCAGACCTGAGGACCCGAGGCTTTTTCTTAGAGAGGATTTCGGCTAGGGAAGTGATCGCTCACATGGAGTTTCACTCCATCATGGGGTTTTCCTCACCACACAGAGAACTAGGTCCTCTACCTCAGGGTTTCAACCCCAACACGGAATTTTTGTTCCAAACAAGGTTTTGACTCTCCACCCATTCCCTTCTCGAGATGCACACACATACATGAACTTTACACTTGCATACTCAGTGTACACCAAAAAAAAAAAAAAATAAAAATATATATATATATATATATATATATAGTTTCTCCCAATTTCCCACATTTCAACTATCTCTGGTATCTCCTGCTGGACTTGAAACAATGCTTAAGCTAATATTTACAATAGGAATCAATCAATCAGTGGCTGTCTGCATTGTTGCTCACCTCTGAAAGACAGGATGTTCACATGAGAAAATTGCCTTTGCAATGTCTGCTTGAATTTTCAAAATTAGCATGTGCAATTGTGTGTGGCATTTAAAGGTTGAAATCAATAAATATTATGCAGATAAATGATACTTTGATTCCACTAAGCCTCCAAAGCACATCACCTGTCTGGTTTAATTTGAAGTATGCTTTTAGTTTTATAATTTCTAGCGTTAAACATTTGGAATATGTAAATAATTAAAAATTACATCTATGAAGTCAGAATTTTTTGTCGAAGAAAAAATAATTAGAGGTTTTTAGCATATGGACAAACAAATTTTTTTCAGTTATCTACATTTATTAATATAAAAGTTTATAATTACAAATTAGCTAAGAATTAAGCAAAAATAAGTTTCAGCAAATTTTTTTGTTGTTTTATTGGTAATAGAACTGTTAATAAGTGGAATAAATTACTAGCAAGCATTATGAATAGTAATAGTATTTTGTATGCTTTTTTTATGCTATAGATTAATACTAAAGCTGTCTTCAATTCAAAGTACTCAGAAATTCACTTAAAATCTTTTAAATTAGCTTAGGTTTAGTTTTTTTTTTTGCTTTCATTTAGTCTTGATACTGATGCAAGAACTCATTCTACGCGTAAAATAGACTTTATCGTATTGCCTTAAGATAAATCATGTCTACAAAAGTTAAGGATATATTTACCTTTCTAAACTATTATACACGTGTCAGGTTTCTTGAAAGCAAATATGCCTATTTTCTTAAAATTAAAAAGTTGATATAATTCTGTTACTAAACTAACTGGACTTCAAAAAGTTAAGGTTAACAACAACAACGAATACAGAAATTTTGACAAAAGTTGTTTATCCACAAAGTCATTTTCTTTAAAAAAATCCAAGTTAAAAATGTTCTTAAATTTTAAAAGTTCATAACAAGTTTTAAGGTTTTTGCTTTTTAAAAGTTAGTATTAAGTTGCACACTAGCAAATGTAGAGCATAGGTACATTACAGTACATAGTCTTTACAGAAAAAAGGTCTGCTCTTTTTTTGACAGCTAGTCTAGGCTTCTCCTGGGGCAAAGCAAGGGGTGGGCAGGCAGGGCAAAAAAAGGAAGGAAGGAGGTACTGAAAGCAGGCAACAGGGCCATATAATTATGGGACTGTGTACAATTTCACATGCTAAGCTAGTCTAATATTATTTAAACTTAGGGTATTAATAAATGACTATTATTGGTAACCCTCAACTTGCACTGAAATTCAAAATTATGAGCCAACCATATGAAAACTGTTATCTACCTACAGCTGCAGAAATGTGACACCATCAGGGAGCTCAATGGCTAGGTGGCAGACAAAGAAATCAGGTGAGACTGCCACCAACATACACAAAAATAAAAAAAACTAAGGGGAGGAGGCAGATACAAACAGAGGAGCCATCAGAAGAGTGGTAATCCCACTTGGATGATAAGCCAGGCAACTCTGCATAGGAGAGTGAAAAATGAAATCAAATGAAGTTTACTTATAAAAAACAACAAAACCATGTAGAACCATAAAAAAAAGTATTTTACTAAATGGTTCTCCAAAATCAAACTAAATTCTTACAGAAAAATTTATATATATGCTGAAATAATAAATCAAAATCATTATTTATTTACTTATATCACAAAGCTAAGTGTGGTAGGATCTAAAGGATCACATTAATTTTATTTCTGTATTAGTCCTGATAGTGAAGGCAGAGAAACATTTATGGAGCAATGGAAGAACGAACTTTCAATTAATTGGCTAAAAGCATGAGCCTGCCTATAATTGCTGGTACAATTGAGATCTGCTATAAGTCAGGATTGTAAGCACCATGCCTGGGGGTGGAAACAGTGCTATTAATCTCCAAGAGAATTTGTCTAGTGCAGCCTGCAGACTAACTTTGATAAAACAGCCTGAGGAGGCAACTGAGTTTAGATTGCTACCAACAAAAATCTAATCCAATTATAGCAGCTGTAATATTGGCAGTTGGCTTTTTTTAAATAAAGAAATAACATCACATAGCCTTTGTCTGCATAAAGTCAGGTCAGTACAGTACAGTACCAGATAACCTACAATGTGCTGAACTGTATTTTGTGCCTAATGACTTTAAATCAAAATATTTTGGAAATTTGGTATCCCCCCCCCCTGGTGCAGAGTAACATTTCCGCAAAGCTATATCATAAAAAATTCACAGATTAAAAGTGATATGTTTTAGTAAATAAGAGTAAAAATGCTAAAAAGCATTTTGAAAAATAATTTGAACATAGGGCTTTAATAAGACACCAGAGACATCAGCTTACTAAAATTTTAATAAGCCAATTTAAAAACAAAATAAAACAGTGCAGCCAGTCATCACTCTCAAATATCACTATATTTTTTGTGAAACAATTTGTTCTGAAGGTTTTAAATATACTTAAAGAAACTTCAGTATAATAATAAGATGGCGAACACATATTTTAAAAAGTTTCATATAATAATAAAATATATTTTTGAGTGATGCAAAACAAATATTTACATTATTCCTGTTAAGGAACAAGCCAAACTGATAAAATCTAAAGAAGTGAGAATGCAGTACCATCAATGGGAAACAACAACTTGTATTTACTAAAGAGAAGTAAAATCCATCTTTAGATGACATTTAATAGCATTTAATGATAAAGATGGACTTTACATAATATTTACTGATACATTAAAGATGCATGTACAATGTATGCTCTAAGACAATTTCCTTGATTTTTATGGAACAAAATAATTTACTGACGATCTTCAGTCTTAATATCTTAATGTCAGCTTCAATATTTAATAAGAATAGTTAGGGAAGCAGCTTATTTTGAGATATTAGATTGCTTAAAACCAGCATATGTGAATGTTGTTTTGCCCTGCTAACATGTTCCTTATTCAATCAGCAGTTGTCTACTTATACATTTCCCAGGTACTAGGGATGTTCAAATGAAACCCAGTTTAAATAGCATTTTCATAATGGTATCCAGTGCCCACCACCCATTCATCTGAATGTCCCTAGTATTAACTAAAAGTAGATTATGCAGTCACTTTAGCTGAAAGTTTAATCTTTCCCTTGTTCTGTATACACTGACCAAAACCTCATATATTCCTCTGTTGCATGCATCTAGCATATGGTCTGCAAATGTACCTAAACATATTTATCTACTTGCAAAATGAAGATTAAACAATGAACATTCAAATCCCTGCCCTAGTGTGTTAGTATTTCTGCAAACTTAGTGTACACACTCCTGCACACAGCCTAGCTCAATACGAGCAATTGTGTAGCCAGTTTTACCCTAGCAGACTAATCAGAAGAAACCTGGTTCTGAAAAGTGGTGGTGCTTGACCTGACACCATGCAGCAAGAAGGGAACGGGGGTTGTTTTAATGGCTCAATGAGAAGTAACACTACTGACATATTAAACACAGAAGAGACAGAGCAGCAAGCTTTTTTAATTGGAAAATTATAATTGATCTTTGTCACCATGGAAAAAATGAATTAAATTTTGAAAAAATTCTTTGTGCACCACTACTGAAGTTAAAAGATTATCGTTGAATCATTGGTGTGTTGTAAACTCTGATTTACTCTACTTATAAGTTATGTCCTTAGCATTTGCAGAAGCATTTCCTTTTTCAACTGCCACATTTTAAAATCTATTTGCCAATGCTATGGCCTACACAAGTATGCATATTAGCAGAAGGCAGTGTTCATGACTAAATAAACTATTTCAGCAGCCTAATTTGGCAAAGATTTGAAAAACAATGCACCTAAAACCTTAATGGTGATACTGATCACAAATAACAAGCATGTTTAGAATGTATGAGCTGTAGAAGCAGTTCACTGAAATCTAACCAGTGAAAGTGGTATCATCCAGTAAACAGCATAAATACAGCTGATATCCTCTGAGATAATTAAACCTATTTGATTCAATGTATTGTAGTCAAAATCAGAATTTTACTGGACTGCTGCTAGAGAAGCACAATTACAAATAAGAATGTGATAAAAACAATAATCCAGCTAAAACATTTACACAATAAAAGTTCAAAGTGAAGATTTTATTTAATTCACAAACAAGAAAATGAAATTCAATTCTTAATTTAAACTGCTCACTCCAAAAAGGAATCAAAAGATAATTCCATCACCACCACATGAATTTATATAATATTCATGTATTAGCCAGTCTAAATACCAGAATTTACGATATGCATTTTTTAAAAAAATTAATAGATAATTCATACTTTAGATTCACTACAAGATATTTAAAAAGTGTTCTCCCGACTAAAAAAAAAGAGCAACAAAAATAGATTGCTCAAAATGTGACAAATCTGATAATAGAGTAAATAAACAGTATTATCTTTTTCAGATGCAGCTCAGGAAGTACAGGATCCAGTCTAAGATTGTATTCAGTACACAGTAAGTTGCTTTGGTAGACAATCTACAGAGGTGCACATTTAGCTTCGCACCAAAGAAAAACTGGAATGTTTTATTAAACTCCATGATATTTTCAGTTCAAACAAATTATCTACATTAGTGCCACACTTCAAAGAATGGAAAATCCATCTCAGTAATGGCTGGCCTATTGACCTGAAAATACTGCAAAATGGACCAAGCAGTTCCAGTGCAAGTGACCAAGACCACCTTTGCAGACAGTTTGTTATTTAATAACGTGCTGTGACAAACAAAAATTTCTTCATACATAATTATGCTTAAACCCCACTTAAAGATGAAAATGCTAATTAAGCTATTTTTTTCCCACACAAGATCAAATTGTACAGAAATGAACAGTACAAGTTCTCTTTTTTTCATTAGATATTTTGGTTCCTGGCCATAAATGTTCCAGTCCCAGAAATACTGTGCATAGGCCAAGAAGAGAAGATTGTTATTGTTTTCTTTGTAGGTACCATACACAGAGTAAAAAGATGTTTTTGAGGTGAGCACTTGGGTAAATCAATGCAAACATTTTCAGGTTTTGAACTTGTTCACCATCTTACTTATGTACAGCTAAACATAACACTAGCACCAGACTTTGGACTAGGCGCTTTACTCAGCACAGAAGGAAAAACAAAAACCAGCCTCGATGTTAACCAATCCTAAAGCAACCTCCAAAACCATCCATATCTCTTATCTAGGTTCATATCAGCCTGTCACCAGACAATTTTTATTTCTCTCATGCATGTCATCATGTTAAAAAAAAAACAAAAAAAAAAACTTTAGCATGACATATAACTGAAAATTAAAAATTCTACTTTTCATGAGAAAAATAACTAGATACTGACCTTACGGACAGACACTCGGCAAATGCAAGGCTCCAGAACCCCTGTATTTGCACTGGCTGTCATTTTACAAGGAAAATTAAATGGGGTATTCCATTTCACACAGTTGTTACTCAGTTCCTCTCTGAAAAAAAAAGAAACAACCGTCCATTCAATCGGTGTCAAGCCAATAATGTCCAGAAATGTAGAGAGTTAGTTCAGACATCTCCTGCCAGGGTGAGTGTTCAAGAAACTTCATCTCTTCATTTTTGTTAATTGCACACAAAATAATTAATAAAATGTTCCACTACAAACCTATAATACACATTGTTCCTAAATATAATATCTCACTATTCCACATTTTGATTGTAAAAGTGTGAAATTGAACAAAAATTTGAATTAAAATTATCTCAAAGTTATTTCCATTTCCTGAAATCCCTTTGAGACTTGATTTTTGTACAAATTTCAGAATTGGAAACTTGTTTCCTCTTAAAAACTAAATTAAGACTCCTAACAAATCACCTTGTATATGAAATTAACCCCTTGAGTACACCTGTATATTCACAGAAAGTGAATATTGATCCTGACAGAATATAACAGGCTGTAAATGCAAGCATTATCCTCAAAGGGTTAAACACTGGGACTGTAGTTCCACAGGCATTGGAAAAACAATCCAGTATGTTCAAGAGTGATTTGTAAATCATCTTTCTAAATGTGAGGATTTGTCCTTATTTAATTGTACAGGCATAGGCTTTGTTTGGATAATGTCAGTATTCTGGTCAAGTCCTGTACTGAGTTCAATTTAAGAGTTATGAAATTGTTGTTCATAACTATTAAAAATCTTCATTAAGTAAACAAAATCAATTTACATTGCTATTCATGTTTAATGAAGTTTTTTTGCTAGCTATAGTGAAACATTCAGATATAAACATAGAATTAAGACTCACTATATATATAAGACAGTGTTTGAAGTTTTCATTGTCAACCACTTTGTTTAGTTTGAAATTTTTCCAAATTGTTTCAAGTATCTTTTTATCTGTCATTTGTGTTTTTTTTCTGCTTAGTCTTAAAGCACCTTTACCATTAACATGATGCAATAATATAAAATAATAATATTAAAGCTGCTTCCTTTAACAATCTTTGTTAGATGACTTTCCAAAGAAATTACCTCTCTGTAAAATCATTTCAAGATGAGAGAAACAGGTAAACAGAAAAAGCAATTATGTTTACTTTTGATACAAATTTTTATGATATATTCCTTTTGTTTTAATAGTTACTAAACAATACTTATCAACTTCTTCCATTTCTATTCATTTATTTTGACTGCACATGACTTTCAAATATGGTGTCAATTTATTATTAGTACTCAGTTAATAAAGTAAACAAACTTAAAAATGTTAGCTTTTATCAGAAATTAGAATTATATATTAGTTATTTAAGTTGAAAATTTTTGAAGTCAACTTTAAGTGAACATTAAAAAGTTATTAACAAAAAGCACATCTTTAAAATTCAAATTTTTATATTTGTTGTCTTTATTGAATAAAGATTTTAGATAGCTTTCTTGATTACAAACCCTGACAGTCTTGAGTAATTTATCTTAAATAAGTAAATAAATAAAAAATAAAAGATATTTCTTTTTGATCAAGAAAACAAAAGTATAAATCATTTGCCAAGTCTGCAAACTGCTTAGTGAAACCACAAAAAGATCCACCATAAAAGATCAGTCAATCTTTAATCCAGTCAAACAGAAAACCAGATGTTCTCTGGATCAATCTCAGTCTATAATCTTGCATATCTATACAGCTAACAGATGCAGATACTCTCCAAGCACTAAGGTTGCCTAGCAACTTGTGCTATTAATTTAGTGTTTTACTTACAGATGCCAGAAATACTTAGGTAACTGCAGATGTTGCTCTTTAAAATTATCTTTTATTTAATGTGAATCATGAGAACAATATCAACCAAACCAGTAATTTTGCCAGAGGAGAGTCAGCGGGATAGAGCAATGACAAAGGTCTCTCACTGCACATTTTATATACATGTTGAAGATCTTATTTCTCTTGCTATCACAAGAAGATTGAATTACAAAAGCAAAACAAAAGAAATCTAAAAGATAAACATTACTGCCAGTAAAATGAAAAAGAAAAATGAAATATGTAGTAGAAATAAACCAAGAATGCTTTACTACTGTCTGCCTGCCTGAAAATCAAATGGAACAGCATCGATGTATTCATCCATTCTATTCCGTCAACTAAATTGCTCAATGTCATTAAGTTGGGAGAAATATTAATTATGATTCTGTGAGAATGATTTTAACCAATCTAAAATTCCACAACAACATTCCTATTTTTTAAATATTAAATTGAGCATAACAATTTATAATCCAAACCATGAAAAAAGTGAATATATTGAATACACCATGGAAGAAATCTTAAGAAATCTCAGATTAACAAAGATTAAAGCAAAGTAAGTACACTAAATGAATGCAAATTTTATTAGTTTTATGGAATTATATGTCAATTCCATATTTATGATTCAAAAGTTTAATTTACTTTTAATCTTTAGGCTAACTCTTGGCTTCTTACATTAAAAATGAATAGGTAAATAAATATGAATTTCTTTTTTTTTTTCTTTCTTGATGTTATGGAGAGACTTTTTAAACAAATAAAGTTCAACTTAATAGATGGCTGGGAAGATGATTTGTTAATATGGCTAACCAGTAACAACAGCATAACTAGTAAAAAATAAAGTTATTCTTTTTGAATTAACTAAATTAGAAGTATGTTTCTGCATTAATAAAACCTTCAGAGTCTCTGCATTGTGTAATAACAGCTTAAATTTTCAAAAGAAAAATTTGTGAAAAACTTATTTTTCACATATTAGAAATATTAAAAAATTTCAGTCACTTTCCTTTAAGATGAATATAATTTCAATGATAGCTTAGACTTTCAAAAACTGAAAATATAAGGTAACATTTTTTTGTACTGAAAAATCTGTATGGAGGCAAAGTTAATGCTATCTTTTCATCAACTAAAGATGGTGATGGTCTTGAAAATTCTAAGAATCAATATTTTTAAAACTAAGTGGCCATGTTGATTTTCCTACAGAATTCATTAGTTAAGCCAGGGGTACTCTGATGAAAGCTCAGAACTCTGTTACCATTATTTTTTATGATAACTGCATTAAAATTAAACCAAATGAAGTAATGGCAAGATCTGGCTTGATTTCCTAGCTGAAAAAACATTTATTTAGAAATGAGGTTCACATTGTAACCAAAAGAATTTTGTTGAATGACTGCAGTACATTTAGGACAGCCTGGACATCGTTTGAACATTTTATCAGATTTTAAAGAAAGAAAAAGACAAAATTATTATATCAGGACCTTAAAATGACAGTGATAATAATAATAAAATATCATTAGATATCAAAAAATATTTTTGAGTAATAGAATTAATCAATTTTGGAATTGTATCGATGGCCATTTCTCTTCTATTGGAACCTTTACATAAGCTATAATGGCTTCTTCCTGTTTTCCTATAACAACTGCAGTAGTATTAGTCAATAAAAAACTGATTTCATACAAACCAGCAGTAAGATAAGAACATTTTCACTTCTATTATTATATATTTGCTACGGGTATAAGATGTTATTTTCAATTTTCACCAAAACACATTAGCATAATTTTAGAATATTGTATTCCTATTATTATTATTATTACCACTAAAATTTTCAAATCAATATAGGATATAAGGCCCAAATCTGGCTGTCAGCAAACCACTTTCTTATCCATTAGCAAATGAAACAAGAAGCTGAGCATTCACGGAAATACCACTGCCATTTTCTGAGAAACCCCTATAGCTATCTGAATTTTGAATAAATTTCCTGTCCAGGTAATGATGCAGAAACACGTACTAATATCAGTTGACAGTATTGGATGAACACAAACCAGAAATTGTGTAAACTTACACAAGCAAACCAGGCACTACAAGTGTGGTCATTAAAAAGAACCAAGATCAAATCTGAGGTTTATTATAAGACATCCATCCACCTCCCAAAGATGCTGCCAAAAGCAATTCTTAACTGCTTCTACAGAACTTAGTTTGTTATCCAAAGACTAGAAGTAATACTTTAACTTCTTGGTCACTCAAAAATACCTTTGGAATATCCAAACATTAAAAAAAAAAACAAAAAACAGTTAATCCTTGTAACAATATTTGTAAAGACAGCAAATTAAATTGTGCACTACAATTTTTTTCCTGCTGCCTAGCTACTGCTTGTACAGTAGAAATAGTTAATCAACACTGAATGACCAGTATGCATGAATGATGCAGAAAATGAATAATTATGAAATATATTTTGATGAAATAAAGATGTATTTAGCAGGAATGTATGGAATCTGAAACAAAGATGGGTAAGAGAACATTCCCACAATTCAATTACACTAAAATAGGGATCCTTTCTGTCTCTCAGATTTAAAGTATTACTGAAGATGAAGTGCCCAAAATCTGTTTCATAAACTACATTGTTGGACTGTTTTTTTTAAATTATCAGTAGACAGAGCTATGTATCCTTGAGTCTCTTTTTTTTAATGTAAAATATTTTTTTTCATTTTATTCCATATAATTTTTCACAATTTAAAAAAAAAAATCTTTTTGGCAATAATATATGAATCTTTGTTTCTTTTTTAATCAAATCATTTATCTACAGTAACAATAAATAATGCAAGATCCACTCTTAAATCAAACAGTCATTGTGTACATCATCTTGAAATTACATTATTTTCTTAGTCACAGAAAGTAATGAAGCCATAGCTAAGTATGCTAACTAAACAACCTACCACCAAGTATAAAGCCTGTCTCTACTGAAGAAAATTTTAAAGCAAATTAAAGAGACGAAAAGTGTTCTCATTTATCTCTCAAAATACAGGTTAAAACACTTATTAATATATTATAAATAGCAAAATATTTGCAGTAGTTTTAATTTATTCAAAATTAAACAAGCATTTTTTTTTTTCAAATCCCAAAAATAGGAAATTTTTACATTGTCCTTTCCCTCTACAAACTGCACGCACAAATATTAGTACTAGAACACACACATTCCTACAAAATATAAATGTAATTACTGAAAGGAAGCATATTTAAGTTTTAACAAAGTAAATGTTCATTGGGTATTTAAAATTATGAGCACACAATAACACTTATCTACTTTTTAAACATTTTATTAAAGAAAATACATTAACCCAACGAAAATAACCATAAAAAATCTGATGGAATACAAGAACCTATTTTAAAAAGTTCAAGGACTGACCCTTTAATGAGCAAACTATGCACAGAACTTAGTTTTCAGTATCACTCCCTTCGAAATAGTTCCCTTGAGTTTTGATACAAGCCTTTCTTAATAATCTACTTTAATGTGTTGGTCATATAACTGGAAAGCATCTGTGTTTGTGAACAACAGCCTTTCAGAAGATACTTCATACTTGGAAAGCAGGATACATACATCACAGTGTATAAAGTTCAGTGAGTAAGAAGAATATGGGAGTAATGTAACCCCATGATTGTGCACTGTGAACAGATCATGGTATTTGCACTGTGCAGCACTGATGCAATAAGAAATGACAGTCTTTTCAAAGAAAGTATTGACTGTTTGTCTTTGTTTGCCTCTGGTATCAGAGAATGCAATGAACATCTGACAGGTTTCATGGGAAGTTGTTCAGCATTTCTTTGGCCATGGCAATAAAGATGACTTCCACACAGCTCTTGGTCTTCATATTGGAGTCATACAAGCATAACCATATTTTGTCCTTGTCATGATGCAGTCCAAAATGGTTAGGTCATTATCTGCAGCTGATCACAGTTCTCTGCATGTGTCAAGTTGTCACTGTTTCTGCTTGTCTGATGTCTTCAGAACAAAACATGCAGCCATACAATATTAAAATCTTCTAGAACCAGTGCCTGACAAGAACCATATGAGATATCAAACATCATAAAAATGGCTGTTCTCTGCATTTGTTATCTTCAATGGATTCATGACTATTGCAAAATTGCTCATGCCACTCACTCACACGAGACTATCTATAGGCTGCACTTAACACCTGCAATGCATACATGGCTAATTTCCCAGCTGCTGCACAGTACCTGGTGACTGTACACTGTTCAAACTGTGACAATGTCAACCATTTTAACAACTGGCAAGTCTAATGCAGAGTGCCTAGTCTATATAGTGATGGCTTATGACAAATATTCCATCTATCACCGTGCAAGTGAAATGCACTTGCTAAGGCAATGCCAATACAATACAAGCAGTCACAATAAACATGTCTATAGCCATTCTCTCACTACAGGGCCAATCCTGCAACTCTCTTAGATCTGCTGCATATGTATCAAAACTTATAAACCATTAAATGTGACACTGCTATCATTTCAAGCTTTTAGCATAATTATGGATCTAGCAAGTTATTTCCAAGAATGTTAAATTTAGTTTATATTAAAAGTATGTTTCATCTAATATAGTTTCTTACAACTAATCTGAATAACTGTTAGCTTATACTATGCTTTTGTATAAATGTTAATGGACCTCATTATTGATAACTGATATTCTTTATTTCATAGATGAAAATGGCACCTAGAAACAGAATTCTAGATGAACCAAGACTATCACTTATTATGTCTTCTTAAAAGTTGGCTACTCACAATAGAAAAATATGGAAGAAGTTGGAGTTATGCAGAGTGATGGGTAAATAACCATTTATAGAATGAAGTTAAATCCCTCAGCCATGAACTTAAAGGACCAAGAAAGGAAAATAAAAACCAATGAACTGGAAGATAGGTTCTTGGTTTGAAACTAAAGCAAATTTTTCCTTGCCAACTAGCCAATTAACTGCTGACCACAATTGCTCTGCAACAGTCAGTATCTCAACTTCTACCACCAAAAGATGGTTAAGAGAGGCTGGATTGATTGGCTGTATAGCACACAAAATGCTTGCTTAGACGGAGTAACAAGAAAAAGCAGCTTGACTGCGCTAAGCATCAGAACAGCACCTTGGAGCAGTGGTACAATGAGCAGTAGTCGGATGATAGAGAGTTTGAAATATTTGGTTTTAAGCAACAATATATTGCAAGAAAGGCCACAAAAAGGTATAACGAGAGCTGTGATTAAGCTTGGTAGTGGAAATTTGAAGCACATGCTTGTTTTTTTTGTTAGCATAACTGTTGACTTGCTACAACTTGATGGGATTCTCAAAAGAGAGAACTCTCAATATTCTGCAATGTCATGAAATTCCATCAGGGCACTTTTTAATAGGTGACGGTTTATATTAAAACAAGATAATGATCCCAGGCACACTGGAAAGATGAATACACAATAGCTGGCTAGAAAAGAATCGGAAATACTTTCCAAAATCATGGTTTGGCTTTCCTCAGTTTCTAGATCTGAATTCCATTGAACTAAATTAAAGAATCAAAGAAAAAGGTCCAACCAATGTCAATCAGCAATAGGACTAGTTGCACCAAAGAATGGAGGCTAATTACAAGGTGTTACTGAAAAAGATGGCCAAGATATGTAGGAGTTATTCACATGAAAGTTAGCTATTTTGATAAGAAAGAAAAGGCTTTAAGTGTTACCAACATTACAATACATGGTTCATCTAATTTTTCTTAATGAAAATGCATTATATAAACAAAGTATTCAAAAGATAAATAAGTGTTTTTGCATGGTAGTGCTCATAATTTTTAATTTTAATACCCACAGATGCATTCAAATTGATCTTTTATTTATACAAATTAAAAGACAACAAAATCTGATACTAAATTAGTATTACATTTCTCTTGTTTTATGATTTACTGGTACTTGCATCTTGCATAAAATTAATCTGTTGCTGCCATCCTTTGTGTCAGCTTTGTGAAATTATGCAGTCGGGATTGCTTCTACTATAACAGTGACAAAACAAATCGATTTTTTTGATGACCTTCTATGGCCATTTCATCTATTTCATGAGCTTAGACCAAACATAGTTTTTGATTCAATTAGTCCAGAAGCCAAAGATGATAATAAGAGATTGTCTAATACATATTTTCAGGTGTTTATGCATTTGATTGTTACTCTTTCACGGCCAAACCGTAGCACCTAGAGACCTCAAATTTTGGGTGTATGTACTTCAGAATCTGGGCAGGTTTTGAGCTACCGCATGTTGGCCTAAAACCATTTATTTCCATGTAGCGCCAAGTAATCCAGCTAGTATGCTATTATCAGTTAAGCTACATATGATCATGAAAATTAAACAATAAATAGCCTTCTTAAAAAATTGTGAATTTAGCAAGGCATCCAAATAAAAATATACACTATAAAGAAAGTTTGCATCAAATACAACAGGAATTTATTAGTTAATTCCCCATAAGTAAAGCTTTAAACAATAACTAAATCAGTCAGATTTTTTCAGTTTAATATGGTCAGATAAATAAAACAAAATCAGACATAAATAATATTCATAAATTTAATTGGAAACATAATGTACCAGTCATATGCCTGACATCCCATCAAAATGCCATTTATCAAGATTTTTCATTCGTGTAAAATATTCCAAATGTTAAACAATATAAACATGCTGCAAATACTATGAATTGCTAATTGTTTATTGTTATTACTTGACAAAAGGATTTTTTTCAAAATAAAATCTGTGAACAAGAAATTAAGGCGTATGTACAAATGATTTACTCTTTCAACTTACCAAAGGAATTACTACATTATGAGTCATAAATCTTATGTGCAGTAACTAAATATCTAAAGATATACATCATAGAATACAATATTTTTCTGTGGATCAACTTTATAAATTTCTGTATACAAATTTACTGAGCTGATGATATTTGCTTAATAGAAGTAAAGCTGGATAGAACATATGGTGGTGTTCATCCGTAAATATCCGACCCAGTTCTGTGGATGGTGAGGCTGCTTTAATGTAGCACAACAAATCACAAATCCTATGTATAACTTTGGTGCGTGAGAAATTACCCCAATGAGGTCAGGTAGTATCAAGTATTTTATATGAAAGCAAATTCATTAATAACTAACAAGAGTACCGACTCTCAGAGAAAATCTAAAAAATAAAAGCATATTAAAAAGTTTTATATTATCATACAAAAACCTTTAATGTTTATAGTTATTTTCTTTTATTTTAGAATATCCAAATTCAAAAGATAGTATTATGAAAATTAATTTTTAATGTAGAAATTGTGACAGTGACATCCATCACCTAGCCAAGAAGCAAAGTACCACACTATTTTATTTTTATAGATTTTTAAATTTTAAAAATCTGTAATGAAGTCACAAGTTTACTAGTTTTTACTGTAATCAACTTTCTACTTCTCTTTTTTTTTGAGTAAAGGAAAGGAATGCTTATAAGTTGAAAATATTGTACATCAGCTTTATAAATAGAAACAGGATGGTAACTAATGATAGATGCAGCTTAAGTCCATAGTTTGAAACCTGAAGAAGTCCATTTACCACAACTGCTCCTTGAAACTTCTGCAATCCTATGAACTGTAGTCAGCTCTACTCTTGTTAGCTCCTTTGCAGTCATCTAACTAAATTACAATATTTGTATAATCAACCACTACTCAAGAGCAAAGTTTCTACCTGTACTTTGTAAAATATCAAATGAAGTGAAAACCAGGCACCTTGATAGTTTACAATTTTAACAACGAAAAGATTCTAGTTTATTGTAAAAAAGAGAGAGAGAGAGAGAAGACAGAGAGAGAAAAGCTAAATTAAAATCAAGTAGATCCAGATTCCACTACAGAGAACAAAAACTTCCCAAGCCATTCTCACACTAGTGTAGACTCTTCTTTTTTTTTTTTTAAAAAAATAGAGAAACAAATCGTGTAAAAACAATCATTTCAAAAGCGTTTTGGTTGAAAACATATTTATCTGACAGCTACTCCTATCAGTAAATGAAAAAAACTGGGCCAGAATAAATAATCTGACAAGAATGACAACTCTAGAAATTATTTGTTAGAGGCTGAGATTACATTCTAGTGCATGTGACACATCCACACAAAAATCAGAAATCTAACAGGGAGAAAGTGATTTAAGGAAATTGGACCAGTGAATACTTCATGGAATTTTAATCTGCACAATTTTTCTACAACAAGAGATGACAAGTTTTTTTTAGTTATACAATGAATTCATAATTATTTTATCCTCTAATGCAAAGACTCTGACAAATTTTTAAGGTAATACAAGAGAAATATTTTGTAGTATTGTTATTATTTAATAGAATGTATGATTTATAATTTAGTATAAGCATTCAAAAAAGAAGACTCCCACCAGAGTTTATCAGGAAAAGATGTAAGCTACACAAAATACCTGAAGCTTAAAATACACAGGTTTATAGAGATCAGTTGGAAAGAAAAGAAAACTTATTACACTGCTTGATTTTTAGATAGATATTTCTTGCTGTGCCTACAAATGTTGATGATTGCTGAACAAAACGCACAGTAAAAATAATAATAAAAGACCAAGCAAGGGTTCTAAATTTAAAATCTAAAACAATAACAAAATGACAATGGTAACAACTTCAAATATGCTTAAGTAGCAAGATTTGAAAGGAAAGAAATAATTGATTATAGAGATGTCAGAAGCCAGACTCCAACCCAAAAAAGAAAACAAAAGTAGATAACAGTTGAAAAGTGCAGTTGGGTCTACAACAAAAAATGGCAGCAGTGTGAAACTTTGCTTGCTATGACCAGTTAAAAGATACAGTATTGAAAGAAATGCAGAGGTAGCGTGTTCTATGCTATGTGGAATTTGTTAAAATGTAAGCATAGAATACACTTAGTAATTCAAACCTAGTAGATATTCGCCTGCCATCATCTTATTGAAACATTTGGTTCACAAAAGTAGCAACACTATTGCTAAACTACTTCATTGAGATAATGGTAAATTCCAGGCTCTCTAGTTTTTTTTTTTTTTAGTTAGAAAGAAAATAATGCTAATTAGATTATACTGAGTTTCAAACTTAACAGACTGTTTCTATCAACAATATTTTAATGAATCCATCTGAAGGTCCAAAGAATGAAAGAAAATGGAAAGTCTACTCTCTTTGCAATGCTTTTTTTATATTGAAATTCTGAAAACAAAAACTGACTATATATATATATATGTATACAGTATATTTTTTTTTAATTTCATTTATTGAAACTAGATTTACATTTTATGTAAGAGTGCTCTTTAATGTAATAGATAATACCAAATTAGCAAGTGTGATAGTAGCTTACTGATTCCATCAAAACAAATACTATGAAATAAAAGCTTTTCATTGCACATTCTAACAAATTTTATTGTAAACAAATTACATACATTTAGTTTTTTTAAAAAATAAACAATACAGGGTAATCTCTATTTATTTTGTTGCTGCTATTACTTCCCAATTGAACTTGGATTGTAGTCACAAGTCTGGTGTCCAGAATGTAAGTGAGAACAGCTGGTTATGATGTGGCTGTGATGCTAGTGTAATAACCAACTGTTTGCCATCATGACATCCTTAAATGTTAGAAGCCCTACACAAACAGACTGGTAGAAAAGACAAGACAGGACAGAGTTCGCCAAACAAAATCAGTTTCAAACAGGGGTAAAGCTCAGGTCCTCTGACACAGCAAGCTGGTATACTGTGTGCTGTATTTTTTTACATGTAAGCAGATAGTTGTTTCCTGAAAGTCCAGGTTTTGACATATAATGCAAATGATCTTTTCAACACATAGAGCCATTGAAATTGCTTTAATGAAAAAATAAAAACTGACAAAGCGTTTTAATTTTCAGAAATAAACTGTAAAAATTGTGCATTTGAAAGAGACTACAGAAATTACTGCCTGAAATGTTTGCTGACTGGACGAGAAATTCACCGTTAATGTGCTCAATGAGGCATGTGGAATTATCCTATCAATAAAAAGCAGGTGCTCAGTAATTACGTTCTAGCTATCGTTTTCAATCCCAATTATATGTATAAATACCCCCAACAAATCCTCTACCTCATTTAGAAATGCCTCCTGTAAAGTCATGCAAATCCTACACAACAGCTTTTAAGCTGAAAGAGTTGTTAAGTTTCCTGAAAAAAATGGTGGTAATATGGCTGGGCATGAAAAATACGGTGCCAGTGAGAAATGTGATAGGGACCGAAGTAAAGCAAAGTATATGCTATGGACTACAAAGAAAAACCAAGAAAGCAAATCAAGGTTATAAAGCTAGGTGGACTAACATTAAGTATAAGTTGGAGGAATATGTGTTAACTCAACACATCATGTGTTGTGGACCTAGTACTGTACAGCTGACACTAAAGGTCAAACAAATTGCAACTGATGATTGCTGTCTTTACATTTCTCTCTATCTTTTTTTCCTGCAGATGTATAGTATTCACCATGGTGGTTTCCTGAAGGTGTGTATTATATTATCCAAACAGAACAGTTGAGCATGTTGATCTCCATGTTAGTCTAGTTGCAAACCCCCAAATGTTAGAGAACTTTAAATTGAGCTAAATATTGATTAGTGATATAAAAATGAAACTGAGTATTGAATCTCTGAATTTGAGTGTGCTGTAATATTTAAAAATTAAATAAGTATCAAGAGATAAAACTGACACATTTGCCTTTTTAAAATTGGTGATACAACACAGCATAAATGGCACAGGATTACCTGATAATTACTGATGCCATACAATGACTAAAAAGATACTGGGATTTTGATAACAGATCTGATGATAATATTTGCAGTTTGTTTCAAATATTGCTCCGCCCATTTATCTGAAAGATTGTCCCATAAAGTAGTTTAATGATATGCAAAACAGCTAATTAAAATTCATAAGCCTGGAAGTAAAGTAAACAGCTATGTGATGTTCTGACTGGTTAAAAGTTTGGCTAACTACCACAGTTGATTTGCCTCATATTATATTTCAAAATGACTTAAACTCAAAAAAAAAAAAAAAAAGGTAATTGTTCACTATATTATATTACATGTAAAATGCATGTTAAAAGCACAGACAAGCTACTACATTCTACTTACAGTCAAACTAGTTTCTGGGTTTTCTTCTTTTACACTTGGTTCCAAAATATATTATGATACAGTAAAAATTTCTAAGTACCACCCTGGCATTTATTTAGCCACAGTAGCAAATGTATGCAGTCATATTTAACATGTACTAAATGAAGCCCAGCCCCAGATGATTATAGCAGTTGTGTGTGTGTGAGAGAGAGAGAGAGAGAGAGAGATTGATTTTATTTTAATGCTACTAGAAATATACAAAAAGCTGGATTTCATAACAATTTATATCTATTAACATTATGTTGTTTTCTTCCTTATAATAATAATTATTCATAAAACTCACTTCAAGGTTACACAGAGCCAATCAAAGTAAAAAAAAAAACAACAACAAACCCCCCCCAAAAATTTCAAACTTTGTCCTGTATAGTCAGGGTTCTCCCCAAAGTATTGTAGTATGGCACAGTACCATGGTGGGATTTTGAGAAAGCAATTTACATATCCACCTGTTAACTTTTTAAACCATAAAATGCAGCTTCCCATTGAAAATGAATCATTTAAACTAAAGTTGCGAAGTCCACAGTAATAACCAATGCAAGCCTTACTACATTATGTTACCAAGTTCTCTCTAAATAGAATAATTTGTTTGTATAACAATATGTGGGTGAGACACTTTGCACTCATTTATTTAGCTATTTAGTGTTCACATATGATCTTTCATAATGCCATTTTAAAAACATAAATTTGTCATCAATACTTGATTTTGCAAGGAAAATGCTTAGAATAGAAAGAAACCAAGCTCTTAATGTTAGTCCAGCATTGAGTGGTCCATTGATAATGCCCCGATTCCACTGGATCAAATTCAAAGCACAAGCATGTCTACTCAAGTTCATGAGAAAATTTATATGTAAATTTATGCTAAGTATGGGAAAATATCCTGGGGAAAACCCTGTTAGTAACTAAAAAGATAATAAATCTTCAGAAATTGTTCATTAGATCTTGATTTATATTTGTATAATTTTTTATACAACTGTTAAAAATTATGTTGCATTTCAAACTCTGCCTTCGCTTTTATCTATTAGTGATACAAGTTGCAATTTTGCACATAGCATAGTTTCTTCTTTTAATTCAAAATGATTTTAATGGTTAAAATATACTTGTCCAACATCTCTGATTTACTTCTGTTGCTGATTAAGAAAACATGCCATACCATCATATCTAACAATCATCATAAAACATCAAGCTTAACAGGATTGCCAAAAAGGCTCAAGTAAGAGAATGCTTACAATCAGAATATCTGCCAGAAAAGGCTGCTCTGCTATCAGACAACACACACTTCCCTACCCCAATAAGTGTTTTAAAATGCAAAGATGCAACATTTTCAACAAATATTTAACTCCAAATGTAACATCTGATGGGGACAATGGCATGTATGAAGAAAAGAGACATTACTGAGTGGGATTATTACAAAGCACATAGACAAAGAAAATGAGTTAAAATCATTTTGGAAAAATCCAGTAGTTTTGGATGCAAAATATGGACTAACTAGAATGTAGAATCTAGTGAAGCCTGTTACAATTATAAGATCATGGTGCAAAATCACTTCGGACAATGATGATAAAGTGAAGCATCTGACAAGGAAGAAATTTCAGCAGCCACCTTAGTTATTTTATAGCAGTTGGAAAGTTGTGAAAATGTTGATGCCAAAAATATTGAAGGGCTAGAAAAACAGGGGAGCAAGCTACTGAATGAGGAGTAAAATTGTGAAGCAAGATCAAGGAAAAACAGCTGACTCAAGCGTAAGTGATGGAGAGAAGCAAGAGCTGATTCTTGAGGGTCACATCAGTCATAGCGTGCACTCAGCTATGCTGATGACCAACAGACTAGTTCTCCGTAAAGCTATGCATGAATATAGGGAAGGAAAGCCAATCAAAAACAAAAAGAAAATAGTAGTAATTCTTCAAAAAATAATAAAATAATGCAGATCTTTAATATTTTCTCAATGTAATGGATCTTTTTCTCTGTTTATGAACTCTTATGTTTCAACTTAAGTTTTCAGAGGTAAATATATTACATATGTTCTCATATACTCATTTACATGTTTTGTATTAACTGTACTTTTGCTTTATCCAGAGTTTCACAGCCCACCACTAACCTAGATAATCCAGAGATGACTGTTTGTATATATAAAAACCCACGGTTTACATTTGAGAATTAACTTACTCAAAGTTTACTTTTATCCATAAATTTAAGCATAACTGGGAAGTTATAAAAAGAGCTAAGAACAAATAATTACTAAAGATTTTGAAACAAAAATACAGTTTCCATTTAAAGTGGTAGTACAGTATTTAACTTTCTGGAAACTAAGCAGACCTGTCCTTAAGTAAACAAAGAAAAAGCAAACAGGCAAAAACAAATAACTTATGGTATTGAATGAACGGGATTTCTTTTCTACTTCCTTCATTACCATACAGTCTACTACTGAAAGAGCTACAGTTCATCTACTAAATAGTTCTAAAGTACTTAACTTTTTAAATCAAGGAAATGAACACTAGAGTTAATTTATTCATACACTTTTTTTTTAAATTTAGAACTCGAAATTGAGTGAAAAAATCTGTGCTTCATAACATATCTGAGAATTATATTTACTCTGCTTAAAACTGACCTACTTTTTTCAGCTTTCATGTCTGCCATTGCGGCAGGCTAAGGCATTAGTGCGGCTGTAGTAAACTGGCACTACATAAAACAAACCAAAGTCACCAATGATAGATCAAATGACTTAAAAAAAAAAAGTGTTTCTTTACAAAACTAAAATGTCAGAGAAGTTTCTTAATTCACATTCACAAATTAGTAGCTGTGCCAAATCTGTTTAAGTCTTTGATGGAACACTGAAATAATTCTCTTTTCAACGCAATTACAAGATTTTGATGTTATCAATATAATGGTCAATAAACTAGTGATTTTTAACCCTCACCCCCACCCATGTAGTAGTCTTTTCTTAAAATAAATAAATAAATAAAAATCCCATTCTATTATAGATACATTTGTTTGATTAGTTTTAAATCTCTTTTAACTTGCTGTGAACTTCAGGACAAAAATGGACTTAACATTTAGGTCATTTCAATGGCATCAACCACAAAAATAATATACAGGCTACAATATTTGAATTACACATGAAAGGACCCCAAATGGTAAAAGCACAAGAAAATAAGAGAAAAAATATAATTGAAAATATTTGGATACTAGTTTCTTTTAATCAAACAAAGTTTGAAAAGGAAAGAAAAACAGAGCAAACATCTATCATTACTCAAAATATACATGATGATTCCGTCTGTTAATCCCCTCCAAAAATATTTTCCTACACCGCCAAAACTATTTTTGTTAAAGATAATGTCAGCAATGCAACTTCATTAACAGTGGAAGAATAGCAAAGCTTTCTTGGTGATACATAGATTCTTCTTCTTTGGTTTTCTTTTTTAAAAAAATACAAAACTTCTATACTAAGGTTATAACAAATTTCTACAAACTTGACAACATTCTGTTACTCAAGTTCTATACATTAAAACTTCCTGCTTCTACTCTATCAATTTTCTTCTGTTCACCTTTTGGATCATTTGTAATTGCTTTTTCTTTTATAAAATTTTCTGATATTCTATATTCTTTTACTGCTTGACAAAGCTGAACACAAAGTCTGTCTTCCTCTACAGACAGTGGTTAAAAATTATACTAGAAGAACAATATACCAGAGAGTTAGTTAACTGGGTTTTTTTTGGAACTAGCATAAAGTGGTAGGAAGCCAGTTATTACTTTTTTTTTTTTTTTTACAACTGTATTCGTAATTACACAGTAGAAAGTAATGGTGCATAAATACCAAAATATTTATCTCTAACCATTAACCACAAAACCATGTGTTTCAAATTACTACACTGTGAATATGTAATTACATCTTAGGGAAAAGGAAAAAAAAAACAACAATGTATGTGTCAAAGCGTAATAACCAGCAAGTCCTGTGATTTCGACACAGTGCAGCTATTCTAGAACAATTATTAGAAAGTACTCAGAATAATCAGTTTTATCAAAGTAGACAAATGTTTCAAAATGCCAAAATTCCTAGCATCTGATGGGCCACCTCAATATTTTAAATCCCTCCTTCCCAACTGATAATGGCTATCAGTATTTTCTTTTCTCCATCATCCAGACATTTCATAACTTCTCCATACACAAACAGCTGAAAACCTGTAGCCATAATAAACTGAGAGAAAGCGCTCCCATAGCACCCTGTAGGGACTGCTGGCTTTCTGCAATCTGATTCACCTGTTGTTAGAATATGTTCTCTATTGATTATGCACTGGTAGAGCTTAACAGCTTGGAACATTGTTAAACTGAAAATAAAACAAAAAAAAAAAAAAACCTGACTAGAATTAATGTATTTTGTGTATGTAGCAACAGTTTGGGGCAGCAAAGTGAGCTAGTGGTAGACTACTGGACTGGTAAGATAAGGGCTTGAGTTGAATCACAGTTGGGATTGACTCCTCCCTACCTTCTCTCTCTTCTTTCAAAACCAGTTGCATGGGTTTCCTCCCACATCTAACAAATGAAAGATTCCAGTACAGGCTTTCTATGGTAGGCATGTGGGTCTGTATGTACCCCTTTCTCCTCTGTATGGTTTAGGAAACTGAAACCATGTTTCCTCTGGTGAATAACTTGGCACACGAGTTCAAAAAAAAAAAGTGGTTTTTATTCATAGATGATTCAATAACTTATGTCCTGTAGTCATAAAGAATATGGCTAATATCCTCATAACCTCCATATAAAATACATACTCAGAACTTATGGAATTATGGTTAAGTGTCAAATGCTCTGTATTGACAAGAGCCTTGCCAGAAGAAAATGAAAACCTTAAGGCATAAGTGATTTTTATTGTACAAAGCAGCAGAAAACATGAAATAAATATCTAGTAGCTTTTCTATGTACTTCATGAAGGGCTAGAACATGTTGTGGCATAGATACAATGAAAATTTGCATAATAGCTTGGTCCAGATTCTGCCAAAGTTTGGTTAATTTTTCCTTCAGATCTGCCACAAATGAGGGGAGTCTTAAGTTTCAAAGTCAGCAATCAAGGTTCTCCCAAATGTATTTAAATGAATTCATACCAGGTTCCTAGGTGCCCAGCAAAGATTCTGCAGCCCATTTAATTTTTTCTGTAGGATGGTAGTTTTGGAGGTGGACAAGTGCCACAACAATTGTCTTTTTACGGAAAAATCTCTTGCTGGGAAAAGTGGTATTTATTGATTATCAAGATAGATGTTTGTAACTGAATCAGAGTTCCAGCTAGCCCTTTTTAGCATGGCGCCACGCCATGCCGCTTTGTACAATGACATGCCCTAAATTTACAATGCCATGCCCCAAATGGTGCAAAACACAAAGCCCGATTTTCCTTTTTGTACAGGTATACAACCGCCGCATGCAGAACTTTTTGAGCGTCCCCTGGCGGGAATTTTCCAGCCGCTCTGCGGAGTTGTAACTTGTGCGCGTGCGCATTATACACCATTTAGTTTACGCTTCGAAGCATAGCACGAGTACACAAAAGGACCTAACAAAAGAGCGGCAGTCTTAAGAGTATTTTTCTTCAACGTTTTAACATACAATCTAGCCTAATTCAAGGTCGTCATTTAAAGCTATTGCATTTCATTATATTATGAGAACTTGTAAATGTATATATACATGCATGACTTTGTTGCAAATAAATGTGAACTTGTAGGTTTGTATGATTGCATAAGTTAGTAATACTTCACTTAACACCTACATCATACTAGTATTAAACTGTTATTTATCAAATTTGTCTTGTCATTAATGCAAATAAATGTGCCCACAATACCATGCTTCCGCACCGTGAACTGCACGCGATGTGCCCTGTTTTATAATATTTACCATGCCCGTTTGAAAACCTAGCTGTAACACTGTGAATACAGATATCTTTAAAACTTTCTGGTGTCCAAAATCACTACTCAATCTTACAATAAAGTCAGTGCGCTAAACAATGGGTTGCAAAGAGGCCTCCTAAAATGCTTGACCAGCCTTTCTCCAACCACATGTTCATCCATTCTGTGTAAGTTGATGAAAAACAAGCTTGTTAGAGAACAGAACAGATGTCTAAAATGCCATCAACCTGTATATCATTTCCTGGACCCATGAAAACCTGTGCTTTACACTGACTTCCATACATAAGGGTTCTTGCCAGGCTACATATCCATTGCAGTCTGAAATCATAATTGAAGTGCCACCAAAGATCTCACATCTTATTTGAAATACTGTGATCTTTACTAATTTGTTAGAGTTCCTTGAAGATATCATAATGCAGACAAAGGAGATAATGCAGATGTTAATAAAGGTTTCAATAAGGTTTTGAATAAACATTTGGTAGAAAAAAACGTGAAAGTTATGGCATTACTAGAAACCTTAGGCATCAGAAAGTTGGGTTTTTCATTGTTGTACTGTCTGAACCTTTTTTTAAAATTTTTTTATCTACATAAATGACACCAAGAAATTTGCAGGTGACAATTGTGGAATACAGCCGACAACTCTGATTAGTCATTTAAACAAAAAATGAATCTTAACATTAGTAAGTACAAGTGCCCTAGCATTAGGTAAGTTAAGTTTTCTATTCTTATGAGCTGGTCAATAACTTGATCACAAGCGTAAAATATCACAAAGATTTACATGTAACTATGGAGAATAACTTGAAGTCAAAAGCACTGTGAAGTGAAAGTGCGTGCACTAAAGAAAACGGAGCTAGGAATACTAAATCAAACTATTTTCATAAAATGACAGAGGTTTTAGTTCCATTATTCAAAACAATTTTGACCTTTCCTAGAGAATGCAGTTCAGAAATGGAATCCTAATTAGTCATGCTTATTTTATAATTTGTATCCATTATTTTCATCAAATATACCAGAGCCTTTTTGGCAATAACTAGTATAATCTAAAACCAAGTAATATTATTTTCTGTCCTACAGATTTATTTTTTTTATTTTTTTTTTTTTACATAAATATTCATTACAGAAAAATCCCATCATGACACATCAATGTAACAGATTAATTAAGATCTGCCTGTACATACTTTGGTACTACTGAAAGTTTCTGCAGTATAATGTGAAGTTTTATCCCAGGTGACATCCAAGATTAAATAATACTAATCATGCAGGAGAATATTTTCTTTAAAAAAAGAGAGAGAGAAAAGAATAAAACTAAATAATATAGCCATAACACAACTGTATCCTGAAGTAATAAAGTAACTTTGCTAGAAAGTGGTCAAGTTTCATTAGCTTCTTATCAGCAAGCTGGTTCTTGATAGCATAGTGTTGAAACCCTGGTTCTACTTATCACTTACTGTAAAAACATCTGGCACCTAAAGCAGCCAGTCAAAACCAACATAAATTTGTTAGCTGATATGAACCATCACATACAATATAACTATGGCTAAGAAATTTCAGTCTTCTTCACCAGAAATGTTTTACATTCTCCCTCAATCACTCACTCCTTCCCCATGGGCAGCTTTAAGATATGTTTGAAGACTGTCCCAGCCAAATATGAGGTTTCTTTGTAGCTCTTAAAGGAAATATTTTCAAACAAGTTCTTCGTGATATAAACATAAAATGCCAAAACATCCTATGTGAATTTGGTGGTTTTTAAAATGAAATTACTCTCCGCAAAAACAAAATTTACATGAACTAAGGCAGTCAAATTCCATGATAAGTCGGGACAGGATCTACCAAAAAGAAAATCTCATAATATTACCATTTGTGAATGGACTGCAACAAGCTTAGTATAATAACTTACTGTACAGGAATAACAAAATCCCAATGATGAAATATGACTGTCTACTGGTCTGTCCAGGGATCAGGGATTTGATATTAATGGGAGAGTTAGTTTTATTGATAAGGAAATTCTGGAGTGTTTTTGTTTTTCTTTTGGCACTGTAAAGGTGGATATTATGAGGGAGTTGTATCATGTCATATTTACATTTTTATAAAACTCAAAGATATCACAAACAATCAAACAATTGATAAACTGCAGAGCATGTCATCTAGAGAATAAAAAGATCAAAAATAAAAAACCCAGTTAAATTATACATATCACAATCAATCAAACAATTGATAAACTGCAAAGCGTGTCATCTAGAGAATAAAAAGCTCAACAATAAAAAAACTCAGTTAAATTATACAACTTAAACTATATACTCAATGGTTCCTTTTGTCATTATAAATCTCTCATTGGTAAGCCCTGACTTGACAAAACATGCACATACATACATCAGCAATTAATTCTCTTAGTGATTTTAGTATTAAGGTTTTATTGTATCATTAGTATGATTTTATTATAGAATTCATATAAATAAATAATGATAATAAAATTCCTTCCAATCTATTTCCCATTTAGTGAATTAGAAAGCTGTTGATACTCAATACTAGGTCTTACCTGTCATTGGATTATCTGAAGAATTTGCTGATAGACCATATCAAATTACACATCAAGGCATTTTTCAGATAGTGAATATGAAAGCCATCAAGTACTTTAAAATTACTGTTAACATGCAGACAGATCCTGGCTTTTACTTAAATATAACAGTAAAACTATATAACTGATTTTTTTATTCCAGCAAATTGCTATAATTAAGTGAGCCACCAGTCTTACAGTTTCAGATTTTAAAATTACTGCAACTCTGATAAACATGAAATCTCAAAGCATTTTTTTCTTTATTTTCATTTCTTCTGCTGCATCTACACAAAAGAGGAATTTCATTCGTATTCAATATACTACAAACACAAGATTCACTCAATTCTTGTTAATTACACATTAACCCCTTTATCACTAATATATTATGCAAAATATGTCATAGTATTTCAAAGCTCTATGAAAACATTATTTATCATAAAAATTTATTGTATACTTCAGATATGGTAAACATCTGCTTTTAACATTATCAGTCATGTTCCTAATTTTAAAAAAAATAGTGGGTTATCTACTTTTGGCAGCATTTGTAGATAATAACTATGCATTTTCAAAATGAACTAACTTTTTTTTTCATTTCGTTTTTCTATAAAATTTGCTTGTCTAAATTTGTGAAAACTATAAATTGAAAGACCAAAGTCAACTGAACTTTCCATTCCCCAAAACTTGTACTATTTTTTGAATTTCCACTGATAGACCATTGCATACTCAGCTTATATACATAACAATATTTATTTATGCAGAAGTAACTATTTATCAACACTAAAGCTTGCAGATCTCAAATACAAATTTACCATGCAATACTTTAAATAGTTTATCATACAAATGTGTTTGTTTCATAAACTTAGTCTTTCTCTTCAAAAAAAATTACAGCAAGTTATTTCATCAGATTATAAGTTAAAAAGAGGAAAATGTACACAAAAATAAATCCTCTTAAAAGGTAGCTTCTTCACACACATGGGCACATATGCATTAGTAGTTAGAATAATAGTCTGTGGTTCTAGAATTTAAACTCTAATCCTTTTCCGACTAAAACCAATCTCATCACATTGTTTTAGAAACACATACTATAAGAAATGTGACTGTAGTTCACATGTTCTTGGTAGATAATTTTAGCTTAAGGACTAAATGCAGCTGATTAGTAAGTACTTTTGAGCTGATAAATGGTAGAATTTTGCTAATTATTATTTATTACATGAATTTGATTCTCTAAATGTTATACAAAAAGATAAACATTTGATTTGTAAAATATGTGATCCTCATGAAAATGTGTATGCATTTTCACCAAAATTTTTTTCTAAATAACATTTTTAAGAGCAGAAAATTAGCAACTTTTTTTTTCCTTCTCACAAATAGATGCAAATTAATTTTCTTACATAGAACTAGATTAATCACTTCAACTCATAACTACAGCAATCTCAAACTGGCAGTTGGTGAAACAGTGACCAAACCAATATAAACTTTGGTTCCAAAAACTGGTAACTGCTTGTGAATTAGATATCATAAAGTTTCAGTTTTGTAGTTTTCATAATACTGGCTTCAAACCAAAGTCTTTTGTGGCTATGGAGATTGGCTTAGAGGTAAAAGGTCATGGCTTCAAACCATAGAGAATCCATGTAGTTGCATAGCTTCTATAATTTTATTTTGTTAATTTACTTGCTTTTTAACAAATCAAAAAAGAAAAAGAAAATATTTAACATATCCTCTGGAGCTCTAACCTAGAGGTCAACTAAATTCACTAGAGCAGAGATAGTTATAGTTTACAATAGCAGCAGATGATTGCGTAAGTACAAAGAAACTGTCATAAACTATGAGTTGAAGCATATAATTCTGAAGGAAAAAGATACTATTCCTCCTCAAAGAATAACCATATCCTTTGCAGTAAAGCCCAGAAATTAAAATGTGGACTTGAGGGCAAAAAAAGAGAGAAAAAGTACTAGATTTCAATGGCAAATAAAAATCTTAAGGATTGTGATTTTAGTGTAAAACAAAAACTAAATAAGGGGAACTTAAAAGTTTATTTTGGCATCAATACAGATTTTCAAAATACTTTTCATCATTCTGAACACACGTGTGAATACACAGAGCACAGTTGTTGATTGCATCCTGTAGTATCTCATTCCCAATATTGGTGATGGTTCTGATCACTAAATCCTTCAGATCACCAACTGTTCTTGGTTTCTATTCAAAGACTTTTTCTTTAAAGTAGTGGGGAAATTATGTATCCTAGAAAATGTTTTGGCCATTTCATTGCCAGACTGGAAGTTTTAAAGTTGCTACATTTTTTGGCACAACCTGTACATCAGAAAATCTCACATGAAAAAAAGTCAGTGAAATAAATTTTATGCCAACCAATAATACAAATTTTTAAATGGCATGCATTCTTCATTTCATCTATATATTTTATAGTCTGGAAACATTTACCACCAAGCTTTTTCTCACCAAAATCTTACTACTAACTGATAGGCTAAGGATTATAATTGAGTACTAGTTTTAACTTTTGTTATATATATATCATTATATTTATAGAAGAAGAATAAATCAAAATTATGTCTTCATTTGCTGACTGTTAACTTGTTTGAAAAAACAATATATCGTACCTAAATAGTTTTCCAAATTGCTTAAGGTAGATGGGCTTCAGAAGCTGTCTAATTTGACTATAATTACACATGAATTTTATTTTTAAATCCCAAATTTTAAAGAGGCCATGAATATCATAGCTACTGTTTAGCTTCAATACATGTCTACGAACTATCTAAATAGCTTTATTCTAAGTAATAAAAACCGTCTCATCCAAGCAGTTTTTGGTGGTAGTGTGTTATTTTAACTCTAAATTATACAAACATGCCCAAGTGTCTTAAAAAGAAAATCAAAATTCACCACTTTCCACCCCAATTAAAATATTTCTGCCAAAAGAAGTATTTATTTATCAGTCTTCTGGGTTCAACTAGTTTCTGAAAACTCTTCTTCCTATTTAAAAAAAAGAAAAAATTCTATAAAGCCTCACACCAAATGACAATAGAATTAAAAAAATGAAAATATTGAGAGAATTTTTCTCGTCACAATCGCAGACCACTAACAAAAAAATACGACATGCACTTTCATAAAGATACAATAATTACAAAGTGTGCAAATCAGGTTGCAATAAATATTGATAGCTGCAGAAAAAACTCATAAATTTGATCAAATCCAAAAGTTTGTATTATAGAAGTATAAGCACTATCCCAGATTTATACATAAAAACATTTTCAAATTTAATAACCTTATTTTTCCTCCTTAATTGGTTCTATGGTGTCAGCAAAGTTAAAATATAAAAATGCTTTCAGAGAAGAATTCAATAAGATTTTTATTCTAAAGTTTTCAATGCCAACTATTTCAACAAAATAAATAAAACCTCAAATTAAAATATGAAAAATCTATTTTTTTTTTTGTTTCCTTTTAAAATAATGTCATACGGCCTAAAAGTAAAGTAAATCCAGTTTAATGCAGTAAAATCTCATCTAGATATTCCAGGTTCCAGAGAAGAATATTATTTTACAAATGCCAAATCAATGATTCATGATATTCATTATAAGCTGGAAAAAAAAACACACACACACAAACAGCAAGATATTTTTACATCTATTATTCTTACATTTCAGAGTTCCAGCACAAATAAAGTTAATAGACTGAGAGCTAATGCAACTCAGATTCTTCAAAACAACCTTATAATAGCTGAATTCATCAATAAGCTTTTTAAGATACTTGTGATGTAACAAAAGATTTTTTTTTAAAAAAAAGTTTTTTTTTTGAGAAAATGATTTCCCCCTTTGAAATTTTAAAATAAAGTGGAGATGCAAGAAAATATCTCAATTTTTTCATCATTCCAATTAACAGTTCTTTTTGGTTTTTTATTTGTTTCTCTTATTTTATCCTTATAGTAGGTGTATACTGCACTTTTCATATATTTCTTAATATTTGAGTAGTATTTACAATTTCTATGCAAACAGGTTTTAATTAATTTAAAATTTAGAAAGCTATGGTAGTTTTAAAATATACCCTAATTTGAAAAAATATATATATATATATATATATATCAATCATTGCTTGGCATAAATTTCTAGACAGACTTTAAAAAGGTCATCTTTAAAAATACTTATCGAAGTTATAACTTCTCAGGTTTTTTCTTTCAAATAAATTTAACTACAGGAAACACTACAGACAAATGACTTGGTTTCCTAATACAAGCTGTTTAGACTTGCATTCCATTTAAATAACTCATTTGAAATTTGAGGACATATTCTATCATTTTATGCCAACCTAATAACTCTAAAAGGTAGCCATAATCTAAGTATATATTTACTTATCCACATGGAGCCTGAAAGGCAATTTATAGCGTTCAGAGCCCCTGGTGTAACTCAGTCAAGTTTATCACACCATAGCTATCCAATGTAGAAAACCACTAAAAAATCTAAATTTCTAGATGTTAGAGTAAACAAGTACTTCAATAAACCTTGTTCAATATACTAAAAAAAATGAGGTATTAAAGCCAATGATGTACAATGCAGGCCGATACAGATCTTCTGTACATACACAAAAAAACAAGGATGTTTTTACAAGATTTATTGATTGATTTCCTGCTTGTCAACAACAAGAAAGTCAAATAAAATTGCATCCCTATTTTCAAAGGCAAATTAACCCTTTATCTCTAATTTTCAAAATAGTTCGACATGATAATAAAAACCCTGGCAGCAAACTAAATTATATTAGCTTCAAAATCACAGATGTTGTACTTTCAGGTATGTTAGTAAACCTTATGCTTTAGCTAATGGGCTGCTTCTGTAATGACTTGTGTGATTAGTAAAATATATTAGATTTTGTAATAATATATAACAACAATAGTCTTCACTTGATAAAATTACTCACCCAAACTATTAACATTTTTTTTTGTTTTACAATTGTAAAATTTTATCAAGTGATATCATCCCTAAATGTTATTCAAAAACATTTGTTATTTTGGAAAAAATAATAAATAAAAACATTCTGGTTGACAGTGTATTCATCTCCATACACAGTACCCATAAAAATGTTTCTGATTTGAATCTTGCTGGCAAATGCTGCTAGAAAAATTGGAATTCTGTCAGTCCCATTTTCTAATTTGCATCAAAGAAAGTTGAAATTTCAATTTTACCTTAGACTAGTGTTGTTACTCAGATTCATTTAAATTGTCTGATACTTAGCAGGCAGGTTATGTATACACAAATCAAATGTAAAGAAACTTGTGAAGTCATTTTATAAATCACCTCAAAATATTTCAGTAGTAAAACAGCAACACAGATCACAAATGGGGTCTTAAAATACACTGAGCAGTCAGTGATGATGATACACCACACAGCGAAGCTCCTGCAACCAATGGCATGTCAAATATATAGAGAAACGTTCTTCCATTAAAAAGTGCAGCAAAAGTTAACACTTATCTGAAAGCAGTTGTTTCTGAAAGTAAGGCATCAATGCAAATTTTTGGTATTTTAGCTAACTGTTCCAGATGTTACAAAATAGCACAATGATGGGAATGGCCTGAGTATAGTTAATTTGTTTGTTTGTTTCTGATAGCTCAGGATTGTTTCAAAATGACAGACAATCATCATCTTTGGAAAAGAATCATAACACGAGTATACTTTTTTTTTTTTTTTACTGCTGAATTAACAATTGAATAAAATTTCTAGCAGTTACAGATTTCGAAGACATTTTACTCATTTCGATGAAAAAAACAAAAAAATATAAAACCATCGATTATTCTTGAATTAGCAGTCGTTCATCCCGTTTTTTTTGTTTGTTTTTCAATGTATTTAGTAGTGACTACAGACAGTAATTTCAATTATCATCCTAATATTATATGTTAATTAAATACATGCTAAGGAAGCAAACCGTAACTAGATCATACAAACAGTGACAATCGCCACTAAAGATCATTTTGTTTCACTGGGCACAGGACAGGGTTGCTACTTATAGGTGACGTTGTATGTCAGGGTTTGTTTTTTTTTTTATTAATGGCGAGTCAGCCAGTGGATCCCAAGTGAATAAACTTTGTTGGCCAGTCCCAAGTCGTTCCTGCTTTGTTCCTTGTCGAAGGACTAGAGTTTCGCTGTGCGTAAGCAACTAACTCGTACATCAATTGTCTGCATAACTGTTGCAGTTTGTGTTTATAACAATGAAAATGCAGTTACAGGTGCTAAGGTTTCACTAAAACGTGGCAGTCAAAGCTGTCGCTTCAACACATGCTTAACTAGTAAACAAAGATTTACAAAGCTGATTGATACGATCGTGTCTTAGTAAACCACACAGGGTTATCGGCTACCGTTCCATGATAAAAGTAGAAAAAACTTTACCTTGTCGACAATTCTGCAAAACTTCCACCGTCGTGCAACCTGATTTTAGCGAAGAGGATACCACTGACGAATGGAACCGAGGAAAGTTCATCCAAAATGAAGTTAACATTAAACTTGAACCGCTTTTTCTTACTCATAAATGAAACCATGTTATGCTAAAGGATTCATAAAAATAAACAATAAATAAGAAAACAAGTCAAGAACAGCAGATTCTGCCACTATCTAAAAGTATCTGCGTCCGTTCGCCGTGGTAGGTCTCGTTTCAGAATCAAGCGTCAGAGAATACAAACAGAAGTGCAGCAGCGGCGTCCTTTCTTCATCGTTTTTCATCGCTTGAAACGGTTCCATCTAAATAAAATCCAGCGAAACCGCTGGCGAGACAAACTGCAATTTCCCTCCGCTGATTCTACCACCCACGGTTATGCCGGCTGCAAACCCAGTTTGTATTTTTCCCCCCCTCTTCTCTTCTATCCGTCAATATCGTCTGTACGTTAACCAGCACCTCTTTCAGAACCGCCTACGAGCTTGCCCCTTCGCCCCATATAATAAGAAATTCTACAAATACAACCTGTAATTGTAAATTTTTAAAGAAGATTCCAGTAACAACTGAAGAGGGTAATCAATGCACCTTAATGACAAAGGCACTGTGGCGAATTTTTCAATAACATTATTAAAGGAATTGCATCGATTTTTTTTTCCTAAGCATAAGCGACTGGCTATCGTTAAATATTAGAATCTGGACAAAGAAAACAATACTACAGTCACAATTTCTCTAATAAATTTTAATTTACTATTACATGCGTAGAAAATATACAATGTTTTTGTTTTTTTCTCTTTAACTTAAAAAAACAAAAAAAAAGTGCATAATGGGATTCTCTGCTGCACAGTTTTCATCTTCTCGAGTGCGGTCTGATCGTAGGACGCCGCCGTTTAATATCTCGGATAGATTTACTTTAGTCTTAGTCTTTGCCAATTTCATCGATGTCATCCCAAACAGACTCGAGAATATTAACCAGACATAACTATGAACTCTCATCTGAAGAAGAAAAAAAGCTTTCGGAATTATTTAATCGTTTGGATGTGAATAAGGATGGTCGAATCGACATCCACGATCTCAGTGAAGCCTTGAAAACTATGCAGGTACCGCAGGTGCCCGGACATGTAGAGGTAATTTACTCTAAAAACAATTTTAGTTTTACTTAGTGTAATAAATCTTGCATAGTTTACGTATTTAGTTAGAATCTATTAGTATTATATTGTTTCCTGTTTATCCTTCTCTTTTTTATAATGCCATGGTTGATTTGGTCCATCTCCGAAAATGAACTGAAATCGAGGTCCGGTATCAAATCAAACGATTGACTCAAACTGTTTATTTTTTCTGGTTTCTTTTGAGTTTCCCATTTCTCTTATTCCTATTTATGCTGTTACTGCTACAAGTACAAAGTTAAATGCGTGGAACAGTTGTACGACAGATGCATTGTGTGCAAAGTCCTTCTGCACTTCATTCTGATAATTCTAAGTCTGAACTAATAGCTACTTAAAAAAAAAGTTGTTCACAGTAGTGAAAAGAGCTAAACAGAATAATGAAACCCTCACATGTCATCATATTCGGATACTTTTTTCTTATTTCGTAGGAATTCACATGGAGTACTCTCTTGTTAATTGGAAAACGTTCAGTGTAGGTTTGCCAGAATTATTTTGTATCGTAACCACTGATCGAGACTTTTGAATGTGATATTAATATTTTAAAGACTTGCCTATTCCATTCTACAGACGTTGGGGATTAGATATGATAAAAAATAATCAATTTCAAACGGCAATTGTTGACAGCTCAAATAATGATAAAGTACTAAGGGACATAATTATAAATTAGCTAAATAAGCTAAAAGAGGGTAGAAATATTAAAATTTTATTAAAATTCTATACCAGTTGCCACATAACTTATTAAAAATGTTGGCATCATCTATTTTTAAAAACTACATTGATAGCCATACTCTATCTGTGAACTATGCATAGATCATAATGGCTTCGTGAAAACTAAACTAAAAATGAATTTTTTTTCTTAACAAGGCACTTGTATAGTATTTCTTATATTAAAATTATTTTACTGTTAGACATATTACAAATTGCCACGCTATTTATTTTTCTCAAAAATTTTTAATTAAAGATTTTTCTTAGCTTTAAACTTGAAATTTGTAGCATCTAAAAGCCAGAGTGCAGTAATCTTACTGAGCAATTAAAATGTTTGATGAATAGATTCTTCTAAATGTATTTTTCCTTCTTTCTGCTCTTGGTTTATTTCTTTAACTAACATTTTATTTTTAATACATGGTATTCTAAAAAGAAATATTAACAAGTTTATATAATGTGAAACAGTAATTTTTAATTTAGCCTTTGTTTTATATTTTAGAGATTTTTCGAGAAAGCTGATTCTTCTAGTGATGGTCAGATAGACTTCTCTGAATTTGTTAAGTATGTTGGTGAACATGAGAAGAAACTAAAACTTTTTTTTCGTAACATTGATCAAAATCAAGATGGTAAGTACAATAAAAGTATTGTTTGTTGTTGTTCTGCTATCCATTTAATTCCTTATTTCCTTGCACATCTCACTGGAGTTGAGTTTGTAGATATCAACATGTTAATGATCCTAGCTAGTATTTAGATACAAACAGATCATATTTTGATTGTAGTAAAGTAAACTTTAAATAAATACCTTTACAGTTTGTTTTTTTTTTGGTAATGTGTCTCACTTTTTAAAATATTATTTCCATAATTTAACTCTAGATTTTTAAATAACCTTTTTGATATTAAAATGTATTCTGCTCGATTTTTTTCTAGAACTTCTATTTGATTTCTTGTAGTTGATTTTTAAAATTTTTGCTAGATTTTTTTTTAAGTGCATTTAATATTATGTGGGCTTTCTTGAACAAAATTAGTTGGTATTCAGATACATGTCTTTTCTTGTTCTTTAGGAGTGTAATGTCTAGATACAGCTCATGTATACACATTACCACCAATATGCACTATTTTATTATTAGAGCTCTTAATCATTGAGATATTTTAAGGAAGAGAGAGAACCTATCAGTGCACTTTGTTTTTGCATAACCATTAAAATTTGACTCCAGGTGGCTTTCTCCAAAGAGTCCTTTCATGTCTGAGGTAGCTGTGATCCTGTTTAGGGGATTAAAAGGAGCCATTGTATCATCATCGAACATTAACATACATGTGATGGGAAATAATTACTGACACTTTAGTATATTAATGAATGTTTATTTTTTTATAATTATGAGCAAGATTTTAAAATTAAATCTCAAAAAATAAAGTAACTCTGCATGAATCATCTGGTCTGATTATCCAAAAGGCTCTTGCTAGAGGAGGAGGGGAGAGTCTTCAAATTGGTAAATCCTATCATTTGAAAAGTGATAGATTTTCCAAACAATGGCAATAAGTTTTTAATTATTTGATTTTTAAAAGCATTAGGACTAGAACTTCACATTAAGTCCTACTAAAAATTTTAATATTTGTTGTAATCTTTTGTTCACATGCTTATTTTAGAAAAATCATTGCTATCAGGAATTCAGAGAGGTTAATTTCAATACATTTTTCTTAGTAAATTAGTGATTTCATAGCACTTGGTTGTTGTTGTTATTTTTTTTTCCAATACAATTACAGGTTCTATTGATGTCAATGAGATTATAGAGTCTTTCAGAAAACTTGGAATTCGCATTGACAGTTCTGAGGCACAAAATCTTTTAAAAAGGTATAGATTTATTTTTGTTCTTTTAAAATTTAAGAACTAACTCTGAACAATTTACTACTCAAATGACAATAAGTCTAGAAAAATTGTACACTAAAACCAAACAAGCAAAATGATGGAAAATGTGTTTTGAACAGTAATTCCCCACCCAAAAAAAGTTTATTGAAAGAAAGATTGTTTTGTTTTTTTTTTACCCATATACCTTTATTTTCTAAAAAAATGAATTTTAGTTTGGGAAATTTGGTAGCAGTTATGATTAGGTAATTTGCCTCACCTCTCACCAATGTAACTTTGAGTTCATACAGTAAATAAATCATTTTATACAGGAGATTTAGGAATATTCAGGGGTATAGAATATCTGTTTTTAGAATTTTTTATTACAAAATTGATTTTCAGCAGAAACATTTTGAAATTGTTTCATAGTTGAGAGAGATGAAAAGTCAGGGTTTCAGTTAAGGTGACACAGGTACTCGTCCTAATTTCTTTATTTTGAAAGATATCTGCATGAAACTTTGTGTCCATCTAGACATCCAACAAATTAAAATGTTTGGGGTATTTTTTAAAAATCTTGGCCAAACTATTGCCATGGTAATGGTGGCCATCTTGATTTTGGATGGATATTTATTACAACTCTTTGGTTGAAATGAGGGTGTGTACATCAAAACAAATGCGGCATGTTTTCATTGATGCAATTATTATAATTATGAGAGAATTTTATTTTCTGAGAAAATAAACACTGTTCAGACATCAGTTTGGTGATGTCAGGTTTCAGGACGCAAGGCTCCCAATACATCTTTCAGAATTATTGACTTGTTATGTGAAATCATTATATAGGAAGGGATGTTTACAAGTGTCTCAGCTTGTTCCTTATTTAAAATTCCAGAGATATTGTCTTTCAAAGTTTATTTAAAAACTTTGAATTGTTCCTTGAGTCATTTTTTAACTGGAAAGCTTATACAAAGCTCCAAGTTGATGTAGCCTATTTTCATGTCCAGTTTCACATGAACAAGCCAGGACATGAACTCAGCCAATCTTCTTGGCCCATTCATCAGCTTTAGATTGAATTTGCTTAGTTCATTCAGTGTCCTTTACCTTAGTAGTATGCATTGTATGCTTGCCTGTTTTGACTGTTGTGAAGTCTAATGTCTCTTCTAGCTACTTTAAATTTCTATTGAACTGGATACAATCATGAAAAGCCCAGTAGCCATATGAAAACTGCCAGAGAGTTTTCTTTTTGGACATCCAGATATACATTTCACACTTTTCACTGGTGTATGGTATGTGTAGGTTTGCTTGAAATCTGTAAACAAAGACCTTTTCTTATTGATTTTAAATTAAAAATATGCAGTGTCAGGATCATAACAAAATTCTTTTATTGCATAATTGTTGATTTTATTTTGGATGGGGAAAATTTGGGAGTTGGGAAATTTTTCAGTTTGAATATGTGAAAAACAGAAATTAACCCCCATACATGTATTTTCAGTTTTCCATTGTCACGGGAAGTTATTTTTAAAATTAGTTTTATACATGTAAACCAGTCTGGTCAGCCCTAAACACAGACTATACCATCACCACAAAAAAAAAAAAAAATAAAATAAAACTGGTTCATGTCATGATAAACATTTTTTTAAAAGTAAAACATGCAGATTTATATTATAATAATTTGAACACAATAGGTTTTACATGTACTTAAGTGACATATTATATTCAATAACTGTTTAAAGTAATTTTCAGTTCAGCTATCCCTCGCCAACTGCGGGGGGGGTTTTCAAGATTGTAGCCCCTGCACTTGGCAAGACTAAAGGCTTACGGGAAAATGGGGGTCACGTTCCACGGCCATGGTTACACAACTTGCTGGGTACTTTACACATCCTGTTCATTCAATAACCATATAATGTAGAATACAGAAATAGTATTACCTTTAATTTATCTTTAATATCATGATAATCGTGAATTTGGGGAGGGGGGGCTGGTTAATGATGATGCACAAAACACTAATACCGTTTGTTTGTATATGATTGTCGTTACCAAACCGTATTCTTCGTTGTCAAACAGATTTTTCATTACCAGGTTTCCTTGCATTTGATAATGAAAATTACCAAACAGCAACCCTGGTGCTAGCGTGGGTATAGGCATGCTTGAAGTGCCACTATGCTGTAGTAGCAGAAGCTGGAACATGGAGCGCATAACCCTGACTATCATGGTTGGTAAATCAGTATTCAATAAATTTTGCTCGGATACTCAAAACCGTGGTTGGTAAGGGAAAACTGTATATGATAAGAGCAAATTTTGCATTATTTAGATTTTGTAGAGTGGAATTTACTATATTATCACTGTTGCTAGCTCCATATTTTCTTTCAAATTTGTCGTTGTGAAGTTAATCTTGGTTGTTTGAACAGTAGTTATTCAATAGAGTTCATAATTGCATTCTCTGGAGTTCTGTGGTGATTCTGAATGTATGGAATATTGGTTTCATCTTTCAGTACGATATGATGATTACAGTTGACAAATTTAAACAGGAGGTATGGACATCTAGCTGGCAGAAGCTACACCTCCATTATTAAATGTAAGATCTGTTTTAAACCTCCTTACTAAATGCTTGCCCAAACCATTGGTCCAAATCCACCGTCTCTATTGGATGTGAATTGTTAAAAGTGACTAGTGTGCAAAGACCATGGAACACCAATATGCAAGGGACCTGAAAATATGCATGTTGAACCAACTGCAGCAAAAGCTTCTATTACATGTCATCAATGACTTTATTGAGCAGCATACCCAAATCTTGTGTAGGATTCTTTTCAGTGATATGAATGCTGCAACAGCTTGAAGAGATTGTTGAAAGCTTAGCCAGGACATTGGTATGCAGTGGTTATAAATTGCTCTCTAAACAGACAAGTTATTCACTGTGCCTTTTGAAAACATGCAGACTGGCTTCAGATGGACCTGGGTGATTGGGAAAAATCTAGTTTATTGCTGTGTGCTTTTAGCATCACTTTGGCAACTCATTTCATAGTTGTGTTGATAGTTAGATAAGTAAATCGTGGACAAACTCTTTTGGGGGGGAGGTGTTCAAATTATTATAGTAGGAATCTAATTTAGGAAATAAGCCTTCCTTAGAAAGGTTTTATTATATTTTAAAAAGTGTCAATGCTATCCTAACCATTTGTTTTCTTTCACTTTTTTTGTACTTCTCAACCTGTACACACAAAAACGATATAACTTGGACAAGTTAATCAGTTAAAATTTGTATTGTAAGTTTTTTTTTTCTTTTCAAGACTATATATTGGAAATAACTATGGAGATAGAAGAGAAACTGGGTATAAAGTAAAAATAACATATGATGGAATTGTATCTCAAGTAAAGTGAAATTCTCCATAGTACAGTTATATGTTGATGTAGTACACTGTGAGTGGTTTTCATGCAAGCGCTCAGAAAGTGCCTCATCTGCAAAACTATAAAAAGTATTTGTGTTGATGAATACTATGGCTCATGGGAAGAAAAATATCACCTGACAAGTGCATAGAAATAAGTCTTAGCTAGTGAAGGTCATGGCAGATTGGAGTCAGACTTCATGTTTCAAAATGATGTTAAGTACCTCAGGGCATATTCTTCAATGTTATGAACATTGAGTCAGTAGAGATCTTATGAATGACCCAGCTGCAAGTACAGGTGTTTAGATTTCTTCAAGAGAACTAAGATGTACATTAAAGTGAAGGGGCTTCATTGGGTGTGTAGCTGCTTGAAAGCTTGCTGTAGAGAGCCAGCCAAATGGCAAAATTTAAGTAGGCAGCAAAAATGAAACAGTAGAATGACCAAAACTGGAAGAAGGTACTCTTTTTTCATATGAGTCCAAGTTTAAATGGTTTTGCAATAATAAACAACAGTTTGTTCAAAGGTGGATTTGGGAGTGGTATAACAGCTACTGTGAAGCATTGGTGCGTGAAGGCGGATCAATGCGAGTGTGGGGTTACATAAGGATATTGAAAATGTAAAGATTAACTGCTGACAGGTACAGGTATGTCTATATCCATCATGCTATTCCATCAGGAAAACATCACATTGGATGGGGATTAAACTTCCAATATGACAATGACTCCTAAGCATTACAGCCAATATGGTGAAAACTATCTGGAATATAGAGGCTGATTGAACACTCACAAAAATGCCCTGACCTGCACGGAGTTCTGACATGAACATCAATAAGGTTATGTGGCTACTGATGAAGTCAAACAACAACCAAACACCTAGGAACAATTGTGGGAAGTGCTACAGGATATTTGGAACAACATTCCACAATCATACATTGATAACCTTTTGGGAGCATGAAAACAAGATGTCATGCTGTATATAAAGCAAAGGGCTCACATTACAATTTCTAATGCATTGTGTTTTTAATATATATGTCTCTTAGTTGCAATTACTCATTTGTGCATATTCCCATGTTTCCAATACTGTATAAATTAAGAAAATTGTATTTATGGAATGTAAGATTGCAGTAGAGCAGGGGTCATCAGCCTTGTGATGGTGAGATGCCCTATTTCACTTTGTTCCCCCAATTTAAAAGATAAGCATGCTAGTGAAGTTCAGACTACATTTTGCAAGCAACTAACAGATACGAATGCTACTCATTGAATGTACATCAAAATTAAAGCAATTGCAACACGCTTTTTTTTTTTAAATGGTAATGCTACATATTATACTGCTATTATACACCTTTTGGAAAGTCCACCTAGATTGGAAAGTTTTGGTATGTAAGTTTGATTTTTGTCCTTGCCTTTCCTGAGTCTAGGCTTCCAGTATTTGGGTGTACTTGGATGCTTTTTGCTGAGGTTTTTTAGTAATGGAAGCTTAATGTACAAATATCTCTGGAAAATCTTCCAGTTTTGCAACAAATGACTACAAGCTTTCATGCATATGCAAAACTGTCTGTCCTGACTCCCACAGGTGATGGTTAAGTTTGTTTTACAAGATGCAATATCAGTCATAAACATGGGATTCCCCAGCCACTTGTCATCATCCATTTCAGGGTAGTAGTATTCTTTTCTGAATAAAAATCCAGATGGTATTTTGCAAAGTGATTCATTGCTTTTCCATAGCTAAGCTAGTGGACATCACTGTGCAGAAGAACGTCTGTATGTGTGTAGTCCATTTCTTACAGCTGGGTTTCAAATGCTTCTTTGGCACAAATTCAAATTGCATTGGTTGTGCAGCTTGAAGTGAAAGAACATGTAACCTGGGTTTCTTATGAGTCACCATTTTGACATTCATGCATGTTGCCTTCGTAAAGGAGCAGAAAAAATGCACGCAAGATAGATGGAGAACACACACACAACTGGTAGAGTAGCGTTAAGCAGACTGTTGGCCGTCTGTATGGCCTTTATGTATCTGCATTGACCAATTTCCTTGGGTCTCCTGTGTCATGATTCATTGGTGATAGGGTTATAGATATGTGATTTGTTTGGCTTTTGGTCATTGGTTGAGATTATTCATTGTAGATCATAACCATGTAGCATCTGACTTTTCAGTTGTCAGTTTGCATGAGTCATCATCTTTTTTTGAGCCAGTACATAATTATGTAGCATTTTAAAAAAATTATTTTGATTGACCAAGCAATTGACATGCTATACAAAACCTACCTGCAGTGCTGTAGGTTTCCAACCAGTAGAATATGTAAAAATATCTCAAAGAATTAGTAATTTTAAAATTTCTAACTTTCCTGTTTTAAAATTGCGAAGTCAATGGCTTCAGAAATTTCTTGAAAACCATGGAAGTTATCAAAGATTTAGACTTTAATATGTGCGATAACTTTATACATGGCTAATAATCAACTGCATATAGTTTGTTACTTGATCACTTGCTTTTTGAATATGAAATTTTTATTTTAGATTTAGTCGCAATGAAACTATTTATATAACTTGTGTAAAATGTCAGCTTCACACACACTGCAGAACGTTTTGAAACAACGAAATTTGACCAATAAATTTTAATTTAAAACATACTTACAATTTCATTGTTACACTGAACAACCATCATGTGAAAGTTGTTTATAAATGTAGTACCTATCCATTGTACTTGTATTTTTTAATGAATAATAGGTATTCATTGTAGATAACATTCTGTGCTTTTAATATATACTGACAGCCATAATTGTTGACTCTTGAATGAATATCCTATATATAATGTATATTCAGTTTGTTAATGCACATATTTACATGCATATTAGCATATGGCTTAGAAAATATATGCATCACAAAGCAAATTGGTTTGACCTCAGAAAAAATTTTTCATCAAAATATTCTTTTTTATTTTCATTGTTGAATCTATAGCTATGGCACTAGAAGATTCGTGAGGTTTATATATGGGTCTGTAAGCTAAAGGGTACACAAGCCAGACTAGCAAATTTCCAAATTTCAGGATATGTGTCTTCCTGTCTATTAAGCCTACATTTATTGGCTTTCTACAGATATAGAATATCATTGTTCTCTTAGTAGTTCTTAGAAACTAGTACTGAGTACCCATTTATAACAACCATTTTGAATTAGTCAACATTATTCATGGTATCTATAGACAATGGAAACATGCTGGAGGACTGCCACAATAATAGCAGAATCTTGGTTCACCAGAGGTAAGTATCTGGCATTGAAGCAAATGATTCCGGCATCTTAATACTGAGTCATCTGAATGAATTTCTAAAATTTAGCTCCAAGTGTTACAAAGCGTTTTAAAAAATTGCCTATACTGCTAGTTTGCAGAGTTTCACTTATCAGTTTTTGTTGTTGTTATTGGAAACAAAATTACAAAAGAGCTAGGACAATTTGTTGCTTGTTAATTCTGAAGTGAACTGTACTGAAACTATTAGTGGAGGTAACAGACTTCACTACTGAAAAAACAGTTTTAATTTCCATACCTCCCCACCAGCTGGCTGTGTGATTTTTTTTCTGAGCATCCTGCTTTCCTTTGACATCTAAAAATAAAGATTTTGAGTAAGGAGTTCCCTGCAGAAGTCAAAAGTGCCAGGCCCCACTCACATAGTATAAGATCAGCGGTGCTTCCTAGTGAACAGCTGTAGCGCTATGCTCCCTCGCTTAGGTTGCTTCCCTTATAGGCATCAGCGTATTGGAAAATGCACTATTTTACATTTTTGTTTCAGTAAAGGATAATTATTCACTCAAAACTAATCCAGGAAAAGAAAATTTTTTAAATTCTATTTTATTTTTAAATACATAATTGTCTAAACCACTGACTAGGTAAGCTTTTTAATGGACTGCATTTAAAGCTCAAAACTGTTGGCCAGAGTTTCTTTAAGGTTATTAGTCATTAGTTTCAAGAGAAAGATAGTGTATTAGATGTATCTGGTAGGCAGAGATGCACAGAAATGAAATTGCACTTATGCATCCTTTTCCTCTCCCAAATTCTGGCTTAGCTTGTGGGTAGTAAACAGTTTGCAAATGTTTTTTTTTTTTTTTAAACTTTGAAAACAAAATGTCAAATAAAACTGCTGATGCTACTTTATTTGTAACTTTTCTTCATTTTTGTTATCTTTTGTGGAAATAAATTTAAAAAATGTTTATAATTAAATTATTAAAATAAATAAATCAAGTCAGAAACTCTTACTAGCATGTTTAAATGTATTTTTTTTATTATCTTGTACAATGAATTAAAAGTACTCTTTTAAAAAAATAAGATTGAGGTGGTTGTAAAAGTCCTAGCTTCTGTAACCAAGATGGTGAACATGACAGACAGAGAGACAGGAACTCATAGTTCACAATACCAGAAATTCTGGATGCCATAAGCACAGACATCTGGTTGGTAGTCAAGCAAGAACAAAAGATATCAAAGAAGAGAACCCATGTGATTATAGGTAAAAAGATTAATTCCAGGAGTGACAATGTCACCCACAGCCAATCGCATGAAATTAAATAGTAGTAATTTTCTCTTGGCAAGTATCTTTCATGTATAACTTTTGATGCCAGTCATCAAAATTAATGCATGTTCCCCATTACCTATTTTATATTTTGCTTTCCAGAAATCAAACCTATCCCACACTATTTGCATTAGTCTCAAAAAGAGCCATAAAGTAAATTATTAATTATCTGTAGTTTAGAAACCAAACAAACAAATATGATCTGGACTAACATGAAGCATATTTTTTCATAGAAGAACCTCTGTGCAGACTTAAAAATGATGTAGGCTGATAGTTTTATGTGCACATCAACTGCATGCAAACTGTTTTACCAGGTAATATTTCTGCATTATCTCATTTTTCTTTGCATATCAGTTCTGTATGTTTAAGCAGATATGATGCAAGCTAGGGGCTTATCTACTCGTGTACTGTTTATTGTGCACTTTCCTCATGATTGATTTACATTTTGTTGACAGATTTTCATAAGTTCAATGTTTGAAGTTGCCATTTGTATTTTGATTGAAGTTAATAAAGCATTTCTGTACATCTGTAGTTACAAATGTTTGGCTTCAACAGATGATTTTATTTTTAAATATTTACTTTTTTCTCAAAGTGCTGTTTCTAATTGACTTTTACAGACTCTACTGGGAAGGTATAGTTGTTGTAGATTAAACTTTATTCTAACCAGATGTTACAAAATTCCATGTATCAGTTATTTTAGAAGAAAAATCTTTTTTCTGTTCTAAGGGAGAGAACTTTTAAGCAGTTTTTCTTTTCTCTCTCTTGATTTCTCTCAGCATATCAAACCTTTATATAAATTTTAAACTGAAAAATATGCAATTTCAGACATAATTTATGTATTATTTGATGTACAAATACTAGTTAGCAAAAATAAAATGCCTACAATTAGTAGATTAAAATAAAAAAATTTTATTTAAAATGAAGGCAGGAAAGAAATAGGATGAATAGATAACTGGAAATGCTAGTGGTGACATGGCATGCTTGGAAGATCAGGTAAACATTTTATTTTTGACAAAACAAAATTTTAGGTGAGGTATTGTCATATAATTTAATTGTTGTTTTTTAAAATGAAAATAATAATACCTGCATTGTTTAGGTATGCAGTTCCATGTGAAATATATTTTTAGCAGTTCTAAAAATCAGATGTAAATAGAGCTGTATAGGGTATTGTAGCAATGATTTTTCAGATAATTTTAAATGTTTGTCGTTTTTAAGCTTGTTGGTAATTGTTTTATATTTTAGAATGATTTTGAATAGTGAATTTTAAAATTAACCTTTTAAGGTTAGCTAAGGTCACTTCTGTTGATACAACCTTGTAAGAGGAAAGGAGATCTGCTCATATACGAGTCAGGTGCCATGCTGAATTTTTGGTTTTTTTACACTGCCTAGAGGTGAATGAAAATTAATTTTGTCTCATTTAGTTTAAAGTGGCAGAGGATTCTTAAAACTTTAGGTAGATAGTCTATTGCAGTTTGGAAAGGAATCACTTTTGAAAAGTAAGCATATTTAATCTGAATATAAATACAGAAAAGGTCTCTGTGTTCATCTTTACTGGTGATTGTTATCATCAAGAGTTGTATGTCATGTATAGACATCTCATCATTACAAAACTTTAAACTCATTCAGGTATAAAATTAATTTAAGAAACTTTTCTTTGAATTTTTTTTTTAAATTGCTTGTTTTAATAGCAGTGGATAATTTTCTCAATAATCCATTGCATGTTTTTTAAAAAAATTTTATGTTATAAATACACGCTAAATACTTATGAAGAGAATGGTAAGGGTTTTTAAATAATGAATATTATCTTGATTTAGCTTTGTTCCTATCTATCTACAGTGTCCTGCCATATCAATTTGGTTACTTCCATAAAGGAGTGTATCTGAGTGAAATCAACATTACGTTACCATGCTGAAAACTGCCAATCAGATTCTGCAAAATTCTTTGTTTGCCTGAGGTAGTGTTATAGGAGATTCAGAGTTTTCAACATTTCTCCTGGATCTGTCACCAATATTATAATGAAGTTTACCAAGAGAGACAAATAACCTGAAAGGCCCTTCAACAGTGACAACAAGTACAGCCTAGTAAATTCTGCAACCACACTCCCCACCAAGACACTTTTGTTGACATAACTCATGTAACAGAAGTGAACCAAAGGATGTTCTAATGCTGTCTCCACTGATCTGGTTATAGCGAGGTGTCCAATAAGAAGAAAGTGTATTAAAAGGTTTGGTCACAGGATGTGTCTGGAAAGACCTTCAAATCCTAGCATTGTGCACTCTTCTGATGTCCAGAACTTAGCTATTCATGTCTAGAGATCACACCTGCATTTGGAGAAGACTTAGCAAAGACCTTCAGCCCCCCCCAATATCTTTAGCTCATGTCTGAGTATAGAGGTGGAAGCAACACAATATGGGCTGCTCTGGCCTGGTAGAAAAAACAGTTGGTATTTGCCAAATGAAGTCTTGATTCTTTCAGGTCCATTGCCATTTCATAGAAATTTCTTCAAGAGGGTGGTATCAAATACCGCACTACTAAATTGACTTCAGTCTATAATAATGCATTTATCTTCCCTGGGTATCCAAAGCCCTGATGTGAATCTGATTGAAACACCTGTGGAAGCATTGGAATTGTCAGCTGAATGTGAGATGTCCACATTCTGGTAGTGTGATGGAATTAAAGGAATCTAACATGTATATGGAGGAGCCTGGACCAGCCAGAAACACAAAATATCATTGAGTCACTGCCAAACATTTCAGAGGCTTACTCAATGCTGCAAAAGGTGGCTTGACAAAGTGCTAAAAAAAATTCCACTATTACACAATAGTCTAACATATTGTACTAATAGGTAGCTAAATTATTATGGCAGGGAAACTTGTTTCTATGAATATTAAATTTAGTTCGTACTGAAAAAATGATGTGTTCCAGTATCATTTGTCACTACTGATGTAAATAAATTGTCAGTTCATACTATTCTTTTGCATAAATGTTGATGGACTCCATTATTTATGACTGCTATTGTTTGGAAGATGAAAATGGCATCTAAAAACAAAATTTCAAATAAAAGAAAGTTTTATATTAATGCCCTTCATAAAGCTGGTTACTCATATTGGAAATTTGTAGAGCAAGTTATGTAGGGTTGTGCGAACATCTATAGGATAAAATCAGCTAACTCAAACATGAACTCTGATGGCTGAGGAAGGAAGAAAGGAACTGGGGTTTCTCAAACTACTTTGGCTTATGGGCTCCCCTTTTTAAACTCCTTGTACCACTGTCGCCCCTTTAAAGTCTAAATAAGAAAAATAAAAGGTGTGATATGATGTGTAATTGGGGCCAGCCATTAATACCAAAAAGGAAATTGTGCATCTGACAGTAAGAATTTGTGGGGCCTCTTGACATGTACTATGGCCTGCTTTGAGAAATGCTTTCAAACTAGCAATATTTCTTAACAAGTAGTCAATTAACTGCTGACCACAATTTTCCTTCAGTAGTCAGCGTCTCAATCTCAACCACTAAAAGATGGTTAAGAGGTTTGGTTAATTGGCCAAATAGCAGCTACAAAACCTTTGGTTAGATGTGGTTGCAAGAAAAAGTAACTTGTCTGGGCTAAACTTCAGAAGTATGCCTTGGAGCAGTGGTGCAGTTTGTTGTGGTTGATTGAGAGTGAGCTTGAAATATTGGGTTCTAAGTGACAACATTGTGTTAAAGAAGGGTTGGGGAAAAGAATATGGAAAGCTGCAGTTGTCCTACAGTTAAATGTGGGGTTGTTTTCTGGTTATTTATTTGAATTGATAAAAATTGATGAGATTCTCACAAAAGAGAGGGGATCACAATATTCTGCATCATTTGATAGGTGACTGGTTTATACTGCAACACAATAATGATCCAAAGTGCATTGCTTAGTTCAATGCTTAATATCTTGCTAGAAAAGAATCATAAAGACTTAAAACCATGGTTTGGCCTTCTTACAGAACTTGTGTGGGATGAACTAGATCAAAGAGTCAAGATAAAAGGCCCAACCAATGTCAATCAGCTATGGAACTATTTACAAGAGGAGTTTGGGGGCATTACTTATAATATTCCACTTTGAAAATTTACTGAATGGGATGGCCACTGATACATGGTTCATCTGGTTTCTCATGCATGCTATTTGCTGGAACAATACATTTTCATTAACAATGAAGTGCTGAAAAGGCAGAACTGTTTTTGCATGTTAGAACAATTTTTGATTGTATTTGTACATTTATTTAATTGAAAATCTTGTTTAAATCTGTTATTCTATGATTATTGATAAAATTTGAATACATTTTTTGTTTTGTTTATACTTTTGTTGCATGCATATATGAATACATACCTTCTGGGGAAAGTTTGCTTTGCATACACTCACTGTATGTACTTGCAAATGTGAGTCAGAAGGCAAACTTTCAGAATCTCTCTCTCATATCCATGAGGTCCAATTTACCAGAGATTCTGCATCTAGTCTTGTTTTTTTTTTTTTTAAATATTTGATTTGATTTTTCCTGCCTGCTTTGATAAAGTATCCCAGATAGATATTATACAATTACTAAAAGAAAATAATAAAACTAGAGTATAAGCTGAAATAGTCAAAGGCTTCTGATGTATATGCTTACCTCCATTTTCACAGCAACAAATCTTGGTGTAACTGAAAATCTGTTACTATATACAGGAGTATATAAACAATGGAGTATAAGCCCATCTCACTTTTCACAACTTCAAGCAATTTTTAAAATTAAGTAGTTTTAACAAATTAACCAGAAACTGAAGAGAGTTCAGTTACAAGGATTTGATTTTCAAACTAATGATAAATCAAAACTGTATGCTCATGTTTGCTAATGGAATAAATCCTGCATAAATAAAAAACAATTAAATATATATCCATAGTGCCATACACTTTAATCCAGCATGTGTAATTCATCATAAATTTTTGTTTGCCTTATTAAAATATTATATTGATTAATGTCAGGGATTAATTGTTTTAAGATGGGGTTTTCTGAAGTATAAGCCCATTCCCTATTTTAACCTGAGTGATTTTCTCTTGGTTTATATGCCAAAGGACAAACTAGCCCTTAGAAACTGTCGAGATGGAATGAAAGCCATTGATGCAGTATTGAAAATTCCTTGAACTTATGAAATTCGTACATCAGGTTTATTTTGTGTTTCAAATTGATATTTGGTGTGAATTATTACTTGTGCATCAGATTTACAATTCATTAGTATTGCCTTTATGCATAATTCATAAACATAATGAATGATAAATAAGCACACCCTGTAAGGACCAACACTTACAAATTTTGTAATTTTTTTTTAAAAATCAAGTTGTCATCCCAAAATCAACGAATACTTTTCTTTCCTGAGTTAGTGATGATATTAGACTTTCTCTTTGGTTATTCACAGCTAGTTTAAAATCTGATAAAGCATATAAAGCATTACAGGTGAAGACATAACAAGGTTTAAAAAAAAAAAACTTGGATGTTTTCTGTTGTGTACAATCTTAGAGAGTTTGTGCCTCTGAGATGAACCTTTAAAAAGGGGGTGGGTAGTGTTCCACCAGGTGTTTTGATGAAATAGGAGTGAGTGCATGGGCAGGATTTTTGTTGCTCTCAGAATGGTAATCATAAAATCTGTTAGTGAAATTCTTGATTCTACCAGTTTGATCTCCAAAGAACACTAAATTCAAAGAATTCCAACTTTTTACTACTACTACTACTACTACTACTACTACTACTACTACTATCTAGATCAGGGAGGGCAAACTACAGCCCACCACAGCATTTTGAATGGCCCACCAGCTGCTCTGTGGCAATGTGACCATGGCCCTTTAGTGGTCCCACTGCTATCTTCTACTGGCCATCAAATAATATTTGAGGATGAAAACTCAGTGGGTATTTAACAATAATGCACACACAAGCCTGCTATGGTTTCAAATGGACTAAAATGTGGTGACTTGTGTGAACCAACAACTGAAAAGCTGGATTCCACACAGTATTACAAGGTGATTCATGTCAACCAGTGACCAGAATCCAAAGTGCTCACATACCACATCCAGTGCAGTCATTGCCAGAAATTAGGCATCTGCTGGGTATATATAAGGGCCATACAAGTAGTCAATGGAATATACTTAACACTTCTCCACCTGAGTTTTTGTGTTCGTTGTTAAGGTTGATTCTTCCTTCTGCAGTGATGCTTTGTGTTTGTGACGTTTGTGAAAGATTAACGTCCTCAAGAAGAGAAAAGTGGACAGAAAATCAGTTTATGATAAATTATTTGTATATAATCCAACATTTATATTAAATTTGACTTCCCTCAACCACCCTCCCTCCTCCCAGGTGGGAGGACGTTATTTGCATGCCCATTTAGCCTGCAATGTAGGCTTTGCAGTTTTACATGGCTTACAGGATAAAAAGTTTGTCCACCTGTTATCTAGATTCACTTTAAAGAAACTAAAAATTAAACACATTAATATTTTGGAGACTACCCGTTCATATTTTTGGACTCTAGAAGTAAAAGTAGTGATGTCAAAGTGGATAAGAACACCTTGCAGCCCATCATTTTGTGCATGAAGTTGCTTGTGGTTGTCTTTACAGGAGAGCTCTAAATATAAAATATCAAAAGTTGAAATTTACAAAAATTCTGTTAGAATTAATAAGGGTGAATTATCGCAAACCTGTTTTTAGCAACCACAATAGTAAGGATTAGTTGTGAACTTTTTAACGTGACTCACTGCAAAAGGAGCACCTATTTTACATGCTTCTACTTAGATGTGGGAGAAAATAAAGATACATGGAGAAAACTCTCATGTAATCTTGGTAGTGGGTTTGGCTAGACTAGAGAATGCGTGTTGATAAAGTGGATTGTAAATTATCACAATCCACATTATAATAACATGATACCATACCTTAGTCAGATCTGCCACTTCATTGAAACATGGCATCAACAAGTAAAAGTGATCCCTCTATTTATCTGATCTTAATCTCAGAATTCCTTATTAGATGTAGTTGATACACAGTGGGTCACAGTACAGTAAGTTCCAAATGGTTTCCAAATATAAAAATTGTTGAAATCTGAAACAATTTTTTTTAAATTCATTGATTGGAGCTTAGTCTGTTTTGTACTTTGTAACTGCCATTAAAATAACTTAATCGGTACTGGCCAATGTGTGAAATTTAATTAAATTGTTATAGTTTTCACGAGTAACCATTGAACTACTCACTGCTGGTAAAATGATTGAACCTCTAAAGCTGTTGGTTTACTCAACATGGTGGGGGTTACTAATAGACTTTCTTCCTTATATTCAGATGGGGTTTCATTGTTTTCTCTATAAATATTGAAAAGGTTGCCACAAAACATTTCTCCATCCCAATAAGTTTGCTGCCTATAGTTATTTCCCCTTTCTGTGTTATTGATTTGACTGCAGAGGTTAAAGAAAATAAATGACGGCAGGCAGACAGAGGTAAAATGAGACTGATTTCCTATCTTCAGAGGTATAAACAGAACATTTTTTTATCTGCATTTTTGTAGGATGGATAAAGATGGAACACTGAAGATAGACTGGGATGAATGGAGAGAGTTTCTGCTGCTACATCCAGGCCAGAGCATCCATGATATTATTCATTATTGGAGACATTCAACTGTAAGTTATCATGCTTACTGTAAATATTTACTGGTTTATAATAACTGTTGATTTATGAAGGGGGGAATCATAACCCTTATTTTTTAAATCTGATAAAATGAATTTAAATTTCTTTGATCTATTTAACCTGTATCTGATAAATATGCAGAATCCAAGAACTGAGAATCAGGAAATGATTAGAACAGCTGGTGTAAAATAGCTTGATTGGTTTTTATTAAAGAAGAATTAAAAAGGTAAAAAGCATTAACCTGTCAAAAGCCAGCTTTTATTAAAGCTGTATTAACTTTAAAAGGAAATTATTCACACTAGATATAATAATCATTACTTATGTTTTCCATATGTGATTGATTTTAACCATTTGAGAGCTGTAACCATGATTTTCTTGTGTGCCAGTAACAGCCATCAAATATCTGTGGTGAAGAACTGTTGCTTTAATATGCAAATTGTATGCAGCAAACAGAGATTATTTATTCTCATATTAAACATTAATGAGAAATAAGAAATTTCACATAAAAAATAAACTGACTTGAATAATTTTTTGCATTCAAATGAATACATCATCAGCATAAATTACAAGAGAAGAAAAAAAAAAGGTATTACATAATTATAGATAGAGAAAAGGAACACGCAGATTATTAAAACAGAAAGCTGGGAGTACATGAACTACCATTGTTGAGGGTTTTTAACTGTTTTAAGGAGTGACAACAATTTTACATTTGTGTAAAAAACTTAATTTAAAATTAACTGATAGTCAGAATTAAGACTAATATGTATATAAAGAAAAACAATTAATTAAAGACCTTTTTATTTTTAAAGAAAAAAAAAGTGAATAAAACCCTAAAAGGGGGATGATTTATTTCAGAACTTGCTCATATATACAAATGATGGTCAGGTAACAAAAGATAGATGGATATGTTATGAGCAGTAGTCATCAGGTTGAGTTTTTAGCACTAGCAAAATCTTCAAATGGAGATAAAACTCTCTCCCTGTTTAAAGATTCTACCAGTGCTTTGTAGCACCAAGAAAGTCTCAAAATATCTTTTCATCTAGTTAAGGCGTTTTGCAGCAGAGAGATTTTGAACATGATAGTGAAAGTTGATCATAACCATTTTTGTAAATAACACCATCTGAAGATAAATTGAAGCTAACCCTCTCAGGGCGTTTAGCCACAAATCCATCAGTGATGTGGAAAATAACTACATCCAAAAAGTAAATTCTTAGTTATGCATTCAAGTGTAAGATTGCTCAGGTAGTAATATTATTTAAATGTATGCCACAGTCCCACAGCAGAATTTACATTCACCGAGGTAGAGCATAGTATATGTAAACATTTTCTGTTGATGTGTTTATTTTCTATCTCTTGCATGCTTTGCTTTCTACAGTGAGTCAATGTTTTTGTTTTTATTTGGCTTAGTCAAGAAACAAGAATCCCTGATAGTGTATGTAATGGGTCTTAGTGAAGAGTAATGGCCATTAATGATTTTTGAATTGATTTATACTATCACTATCCACTACCTTTGGCAGTAATTTATTCCACTCATTAACAATTAACAGTTATATTACTAAAAGCATGTTTAATATCTAACAATGCCATAATCTTAGCTAATTTGTAATTATGGCTGTTGATATACACACGCGCATGTGTGTGTGTTCAAAACTCAATTATTTTGACAACTTGTTATGTCTTGTCTTAAACATCTGAAATTCTAACTCTGGTAGTGATAATTTAAATTGTGCAGCATATTTCAAATGCTTAAGACCAAGACAAATTCTAGTATATCTCTGGTAAATGTTGATAAATATGCATCCTTTCTTAAATAAGAACCCACATCTGCTTGGTGTATTAAAGATATGGATAAACCCAGAATTTAGACAACAAAACCAAAACTACTTTACCTTTGTTTGATACTCTAGTTAATTACTTTTCACATTTGAGCCATAGATTCTTTTCTGAAACTGTGTTTGCCAGTTCAGTTTAGTTTATTTAATGAATTGTGGTAAAGTACCAAGAATGTAATAAATAGGTCTTGATTTTAAAAGAGAAACCTAGTTTAATGGAGATAAAGTTAAATTAGCATTTATGTTGACCTCGTCTCAAATTTCTTTGTTATAGCTGTTTGTTTGACCAGGATATAAGGTTGACAGTAACCCTTCTATTTCTGTAGAGGTAGGGCAGGGTCATATTTAATTATCTTTTATCTTTGATTGGGGATAACAGTGCAGATGTGTTTTAAAACCCTTTTCTAGTGAATTATTAGTTGCTAAAGGGGTGCAATTTTTTGTCAGCTATTTAAAGTTGTATTGTCTGTTTTAATTCTAAGAAAAGAGTTTGTGAAATGTATTTCATGTTTAGATTCTTATGCCTATATAATAATTATGCACAATATTTGTCTATACAACTTGTCATACTTTTAAAAAAATGAATTCACATGTATACAAGCTCTGTTCAAGTTAGTTAGGCTTTGTATCCAAGGAAAAGCATTAACATTATCTTCGATAATACATGCATTTGCAGATGTAACCAGTTGGTTGGTATTTTCCTTTTATTGTATTTCTCTACAAAATTTTACTAAATGATGGACTTATGACAATTTTAAAAGAGGCTTCACTCACATAGAGGACATTTAAAATATACTACAGAGAACAAAGACAAGTATCCGAGTCCTGACCAATGACTCTGTGGATCCAGGCAGGATGATATCAAGTACCTGGATGGTATTATCACAAGAACCCAATCAGAATAGTCCAGCAAAACTCAGCTGTGATCTGTTATGAGTGACATCAGAAACATACAAATCATAGCTACTTATCTGTTATGGAATAATTTCAAGGCTTAGGAAATGTTACATCTTTCTTTACTGTGAGAGGATTTGATATATTGTATTATTTTGACATTTAATGTTTATTGACCAGCAGGCATTACATCTTTTAAAAAAAATTGCTGCTTTTAGTTTAGTTCAAGCATTAATAGACTTTTATGGACTAAGGAATGTTACTAAAAAAGTTAATCTGTTGAAATCCAAGATGGAAGTTGATCTTTCTCCCTCTGTTTTTCTTTGCTTATGCCACTCACTCATTTATTTTTTCACACCTTTCTTCTCACCTGATCACTTTCACTTTTGTTTTCTTGTTAGCTGGGGAAAGTTGTGGGCCATTTTGATTTACACGAGAAAAGTTGTTTGTTTTTTTTAATCACAGCCATGAAAATCTGTAAAAATACATTTTGACTGCTTGCCCGATCATTTGGACACCAGCTAATGAAGCCATGCCGGTGCTTGACTATGTGGCCGCTGATCTAGTGCCCAGTCTACAAGTAGCCATTGCTTGACAGGTTATGCCATGCATTTATTTAAAATAGCTTGAGCAGCCTCTTGCTTCACAGCTATGAAGATGCATAAAATGTTTTTCCTCAGCTTCCTGCCAAATTCCTAGTGGATGGGGGGAGTCAGACCGATATGAATGGCATTTTTGGGGTCACCTTTTATTTTCTTAGGTTTAGTTAAGCTTTTTTTTTTTTATGCTTAAAGTTTTTCCAGTTTTCTGTCATTACTGTTGATGGTGTTTACAAATACTTAGATTTGACTAAAAATAAATAATATCTAAATGAATTTTTTTACTTAGTGGTAGTAGAAACAATTAAACTGATGAGCAGATACTAGAGCTCAAAACATGAGCCCAAAAATAAAACAGAATCCCATAATACTGACAAAAAAAACTGCATGAAGTATGATGATTTCTTCTCAGCCTTAATTAAAGTCCATGTTGCTGTACAGAGACATCTATAAGGGAGAGAGCCCTGGTGAAGCATTGTCTAATCTGCATGGGCCTGATACTTCCAAATTTGGCATGGAAATCCCTACCAGAACTTTTCCTTTTTTAGATGTGGGAGGGAACCCATGTGACCAGCTGGCAAAGAAGAGCAAGAAGGAACCGTAGTAGGGAAGTACTCCAGCCCTTAGCCTAACAGACTACCACTAAATCACCACACCATCCAACATGTTCACATTTCGAACCACGAACAGTAGTATGCAGACTGAAAGAAAAAACAACAAATTTCTTCTTTCTTTTTTTTTTTTCACAAATAGATTTTAGAATTTTGTGTATATTCCAAACAATCCAAAAACAAATTTTGTTAAAACCTGGTTAAATGATTATTTTCAAAAATGTTTGTATTGTTTTTTCCAATGTTAAAACCAAATGAAATCTACTGACTTTCTAAAATTACTGTGATTGCTTTAAGGAGACTTTTTGCTAGTTTTTCTGGAGCTGCTACCCTTTGCACCCAAACTGCAAGTATTCTTTTCAGCTTGGGCTCAGTGCTATCAGGCCCATTTTAAGGCAGAAGTTGTTGGTACTTTATCCTTCACTGGTCAAGCATTCAGTTTTGTTTTTTAAATCTATTAAGTAGACTGCTAAAAATGTTTAACATTCTCAGGTGGTGGTCTTTGTGCTTTTTACCAGCTAATACATGGGTTTTCTCTTTGCTGTTGCTACTAGGAAGAGTTAAACAGTAAAATGCCAGTAGCAGGCTAAAAACATTTGATTTTTCTCTTACTAAAAAAAATTTTTTTTGTCTATTGAGTAATCTTTGTATTAACTCTTTTACTGCTATTCTGCAGATCTCTATATGCAGAGTATGGTATACTTATTAGCAGTAGAATGTTGAGTAGAAAATGAAAGCATGCACAATCACCATTATGTATCAGGGAGAAGCAGAAAACAGTTAATATGGTACTATGTGCTATTGTTAGTGCATGCATTGTATGAGTAACTTTAGCTTGACATCCAATGAATATTTATAATAAAACTAGTAAGAAATGCAGTTATTAACATAATCTTTTAATGTGTAACAGTAGAGGGAAGCTTTTGTTTTAGAAATTGATTTTGCACCAGTATTTCATTGTACATTTAAAGAATGAAATACTTTAATATTTTATGTGTGTTTTGGGGCTGATCATTCTTTAAACCATATTGTATGAAGGGCAGCAAGGATGAGGACTTAATGTAGCAATCTGTCATGGCTGGTGACCCAATTATTATCCCTCTATGACTTGCTTTGGCAGACCTCCCATGTCATGGTCTCTTCTCAGGCTGGTACAAAAGAGTGTCGTGTGAGTTAAGTACTTTCTTCTAACTGATGTGATCATTCTAGGGGTCTGTCACAGCTATTAGCAATTTTTCCCCTGCACTAATCATGATTTCATTGACAACTTTTACATTTGAAGATTCCACCTGAATAGTGTATCATCAAGAACAATTTAAATCTGACTGATATTGGAAAGATAAAAGTCCAGTTTAGGTTTTGCTGTTGAAAAGTTTAATGATATGCTGAAAGTGTTAACTAGAGAATCAGAATGTTACTTTATGGTGTGCATTGTTTACTTCGAAGTAGTTGTGATCAATTCTTCTGCTATAACTTCCATTTTTAAGGATAATTAATTGAAAAATATTACTCTAAAACAGATCACATCTGCAAAAAATAAAAAGAAGCAGCTAATCTATATTTTGACAAAGCTTTATTTCAGTATTTTTGAGTAGTGCATTTTAAAATGTTTTGTTGATAAATGTTATTAGGATTTAAATATACTATCAGATAAAATCCAGGTTTAAAGATAAAAGAATTGAAACTGCCTGATGACCTTACCGACTACTATCTAATATGAGGCTGATTGTATAAATTGACAAAGTGAACCAAAATATTTTTTCATTCTAAGTAAAATTATTGTCAGTCTATTTTGATAAGAGTCAGGAAGCCACACAGTTAAGCACTGGATTTTGATAGTGGCAAACAGACCCAGTGAACCTTGCCACAGTAGGTAGACATGTGCAAAGTGGCATTAGAGTAGGAACCTCGGGATCAGCAGGTTTGGTATGTGTGAAGTATATTGTTATGAATCTTGGATCTGTGGAGTGCATTGTGGGGATCAGCAGTGCCGAGTTGCAGAAGGAGGTCTATGCTAAGTCATGGAATCGGCTGCAGAAAAGGCATGTTGCTAAGAGTGATGACTTAGAAGTTGAGTTGGTGAGTTATACAGTCTTTTCTTGAGATACCACTCCTATCCAAGCAGCCAAAATGAAGTTGGCAAAAGGACTTCCTGTTTAATTTTAATGTTGCCAATCAATAAGTAGATTATCTAAAAAGAAGCAGGAAGAAACACTCCCCCAAAAGTGAGTAATGATCGCACTACACACCTGTTTGTAGATAGTTTTCTTTCAACAAAGCAAAAAAAAAATTTTTTTTTTCAAAGTTCCATGAAAGAAAAATTGACCAACTTATCAACAAGTAATTTCTCCCTTTTCTTTGTTCCTTATGGTTAATAAGTATAATGTGGGAGAAACTTAAAACAAATACGTCACACATTGTATAGAATATCTTTGCAGCTTGGCGGACACTAGATCACCTCATTCATTTTATATGGGTAATCTTTTTGGTTGCTTTATTTTTCTTTTCTCATTTATTTTGGTATGATAGTCTTTTTAAGGTTTGATAGTTTGTTTTTCTTAAAGTAAAGAGAAAGGGAATGGACTTTCCTGAGAAGTATGGATTTATATAAAAATCAAAATTAATTTGATCTTATTTCCTATATAAGTAAATTCGTGTGCCTGCACTAAAGGTAGTGATTACATATGGAAATTCAAAATTTGAATTGTTAGTTTTTTGTTTTTATAATTATATCACACCACTTCAAGATAATAACAACAACAGCTTTTCACAGACGACAGTTGTGATATAAATATTACAATAATCAGAATACATCATTTGTATTTTTTGTCAACATAAAAAAAAATGACACTTTATTTATTTCTTATTTTTTAAATATTTATTGTGCTAATATAGAGTAGAATGTATAACATTTACAAATAGAAAAGAGAACTGGTTTGGCCTAGTGGTTATAGTGTTTGCCTTATTCCAAATAAAGGTGTTGCATATATTTTATACAGATATCAGATAGAAACAGTGGCTATGCGTTTTGCTTATGTATGTTATTACATTTGTGCTACTATGCATAAAGAAATTACTGTAGTGATAAGAAATATTGTATTTAAAACCTTACTTTGTTTTCCTTATTTTAAAAGTATATTCAACTAAATACACAATGCCTAGCTATGCTGGCTATTAAAAGGACAAAAAATAGACATTTGAAAATTGGCAGAAATGGAATTTGAACGCTGCAGAGTAGCCATGATAATACAGTTTATATATCTGTTCACATTTCTATAATATAGCATCAAGCACCAGAGTTTCAGAAAAAAAAAAACAGTACTCGGTGACTTCAACATGTGTGTTGGGAGAAACTACAAAGTATGACATGACATGTTTCATGTTTACTCATGACATGCATATAGTAATGGACTACTGTTTTTGGCAAATTGCACTGAACACCAACTAGCAATAACAGACACATTCTTTCACCTTCCAGATAAAAACACAATTTCCTGAATGCATCTCTATTTTAATCCTGACTACATAATAATGCACCAATGGGATTTACAAGATATTATAACAAGAGCCAAGCATGGTGCAGAATTTTGGACTAACCCTTGGCTTATCCTGTGAAAGCTTAATTTACAGATTGATAATCCAAGAATAAAAAATTTGAAACCAAAGAAACCTAACACTACATGTTTACAGGACTACAACAGAAGTGAAGAATTCTAAAGAAATACACCATAAACCTCATATAAATTTGATCAATCTGAGTCTAACATTGAACAGTGCACAAGGAACTTGAAAGAAACCTATATATCAGCCAAAGATACTGTTGTAATTATTAAAAAGTGTAATCAAGAAACCAAGACTGGTTTGATGAAAATAATGCCCAGATAATGGATCCCCTAAGGAATGTGCAGATATGTGCATTTATCTAGCAGACCTCGCACCAGTATCCAAGAAGTGCAAATATTACAAATTACAAAACAAAAATCCAATCTTTACTTTGTATGATGCAAGATAAGTGGCAGCAGAAGGTACCTGAGATACAATTGTATACAAATCTTTAACCTGAGAACTTCTACAATGTGCTGAAGGAAGTCAGTAGCCTAAAATACTCTCCTCAATGTCTCTTTGTAGTTCAGAAAATGAGAAACCTATCACAGCACACATGCTGAGCTGCTAAATAGACCATCCAATGTCATTGATGAAACTATCAGTTTTGTATACCGTCTCCCAACTCTAGAACATCTTGTTGTACTACCAACATTAGAAGAAGTGGAGAAAGTCATTGAGAAAAGCAGCAGAAAAGTACCGAGTCCTGATGGAATATCTGCAGAAGTATACGAACATGCTGTACTATGCCTTAGAGAAGAGATAACTTCTATTTTCTATACAATTTGGAAAGAGGAATCTGTAGCTAAAGATTTGGAAGATGCACTACTAGTCATAATATGCAAGAACTCAAACTGCAAAAACTACTGAAGCGTACCATTGCTATCATTTGCTAGTAAATTCTTGGAAGAATACCACTAAACCAAATCATAGTCACTGTATCCTTCATCAGCACTTCCTGAATCTCAATGTGGATTTTTCTATGGAAAAAGCACAGCAGACATGACCTTTTTGTTGCATGAAATACAAGAAAAGTTCCACAAACAACACAAGCATTTCTATGCCAGCAAGCTATCAAAATCCTACGATACTGTTAGCAGAGAGTGCCTCTGCAAACTTCTTGCCAAATTAATTCAGATCACACACCAATTTCACAACAGAATGATGGCTAGAGTGAGTGCTGACTGATGCCTATACAATTTTCTGGCACTAGCACTGTTTGGACTCTTCATTGCCATGCTAAATGATACAACAGATGGTAATCTGTTCAGTCTCTCTCATCTGAGAGCCACGTCCAAAGTAAAGGAGCAGTTAGTCATGGAACATTTGTTTGCAGATGACTGTGCCTGGCTTGCACACACAAAAGTGGATCTTCAGATTCAAAGCTGCCAAATGATTTGGATTCATCAATTTAAAGAAGACAAGTTCTTTACCAGTTGATGCTGCTATCTAGAAACTCCTTATCTATGACTATTGACAATGCAAAGCTTGAAACTGTGGATAACTTGACTGATCTTGGAAGCAAGATTTCTAACAACTGCAGTGAAGCAGAAAATTACTTTACAGTTGCATAAAAAGCTAGCTAGCTTTGCCCTTGGAAAATTTCAGAAAAGAGCTTGGTGCCAGCAGAATATATGTTGAGCCACCAAATTGAAAGTTTATCAAACCTTTGTTTTAGCATCACTTCTTTACACCTGCACAACATGAACATTTTATAGAAAGCAGATAAAGGAACTGGACAAATTTCACATGCTAAGAAATATTCTCACAATGAAATGGCAAGATAAAATCTCCAATATTGAAACTTACTAAGATCAGCCAACATCTCTGGTGATGAAGTGATCATTTGTGAAAACTCAATTTCAATGGACTGGGTACATCATCAAGATACCTGAGTGCGCAAACAAATTCTCTACACTCAACTGTCTTCAGGATCATGCACTCAGGGAAAGCAATATTAATGTTACAAGGACACTGAAACAAAACACGAAATTTTTCATTTTATTTCTGCATGACATGACAGCTGCTGTTAAAGACCAAAAGAATTTTTGCTATATGATTTTCAAAGCTACCAACCATTAAAAAAAAAAAAATTATTGTCTTGAAGAAAACTGCTTCAGAGAACAAATCAACAAAACCAAAGTCAAGCATATTTCAGATATGATTCTTATAGTTGCTACTGTGGGTACAAAATAAGACTGGCAAGCCATAGAATATACCTGACCACTTCTTGTTGACTATCGATGTGACAACCATCATCATCATCATTACTGTATATTCTTTCCATTTCACATAGCCTAAGTTCATAATGTGACATGCATTGTATCTTGGCTACAGGGATCTGGTACAATAATACCTTGGTAAAGTCCCCTCTATTCCTGGATAATTCTAACTATGCTCAATAGAATTGAGATCAGAAGATGTGGATGGCCAACCCAGCACATTGATAATGTTTTACTTTATGAAAACTTGTTTCATCATTTTGCTGCATTAAGACAAGCATTATCACTCTGGAATTTCAGATGCAATCCATGTTATAGAAGAGCAAGGAAAACCTGGTGCAGAATGTTGTCCACATACTGCTAGACTGTCAGATTTTGGTACAGAAGCAGACTGACTGATAAACTCAAAATTAGTGTCCATGACATTGCTAAATTAGTAGTTCAGTCTGGCACAACAGTCTGCAAACTATTCATGTGGATGGCAGTAAACATGGACCCGCCATCAACAAATGACCAAATTGATGTGTGACTCATCTGAGAAAACACTCCAAAATCTGCAACAGTGACATTCATTAAAGATTATCTCATTGTAAATCTTTCTATACCTTACATTATTTATTCACTGCCTTCTGATGATGAATGTACTGAAACATTGCATTTTTATACATTCTTTGGCATTTTCTAAGCTGCTGCTACGTAGGGGTATTATGCTATAATATAGAGTTGCCCGTAGCTTACAATTGCATTATATGGAATTTGTAGAAAGTAAAGGGTTAGTTCAGTCATTTTCCATCACCTCATCAGTAATGAATGAATTAACTAAAGATTCCAAGTATTTGGAATGTGTAAGTGACCTAAGCCTGAACCTAAGTTCTATTATGTTATTTTTTTTTTAATGGTGTTTCTGTACACTGTTTTGGCCCACTGCACTACTATGGGTTTTTGAAATTGTACTTTGTGTAGTTTTTTTTTTAAGTTTACCAACTGTTAAAAGATGTTTGTATGGAAAAAGAGTGTGCAGTGGCCACCAGATAAAAGACATCACTGTGACCAACTGTGTTTGGAGATAACAAGCTAGGATTACTCTCTTTTCTTTTTTCCAGATTATTGATATTGGAGAAAATGTCATTATACCAGATGATTTCACAGAAACGGAGTTGCAGACTGGCATGTGGTGGCGCCAGCTGGTGGCAGGAGGAGCAGCAGGAGCAGTTTCAAGAACTTGCACAGCACCTTTAGACAGACTAAAAGTTTTACAACAGGTGAGTTATTTTGATTGTTCCACTGTTTTGTTTTCATTTTTTGAATGAATAAACTAGAGCATCTTATGTTTTAAAACTTTTGGGATACACTGAAATGTAATATTGCAACTTACTTGAAGAACACCGGCATTAACTCTAATGTAAGCTTATTTTTTGGTGAAGTTATTCATCAGAGATTTCAAAACAAAACATTTTTTACAGTCCAAAATTTGTGAATTGGCTTGCATGAAACCCAGAGGCATTCATTGAATGATTTGATTAATGTTATTGTAAACTAGATAATTTGAGCTTTCGGTTAATGTATAATTTCTCCATTGCAAAAAATAAACAGGTTTTGGATGGAACTTAAAATGCATTTTGTAAGTAAGTTTAGATATTTCCCATCAGTAGTGATCAAATCATGCCAGACAACATCTGGAGTGACTTCATTACCATTTTTGTCACATTAGTAATGACAGAACTAGTTAATGCACTTACATTTTGGTGTTGTTAACAAACTGTTTATGAATGCAATAATGTTAATTTGGAGTATGTTTCTACTTGATTGTGCAAATGGCTTGAGCTGGTCTTGAACCCACTGTTACAGCTACAATCAGAAAACAAACAGATGAACTTCTGAAACAATTTGAGTCTAAATTACACTGCACAAATACCAAGATAAATTAAAGATAATGTATTAATTGTGAAAGACCCTTGTCAGGTCAGATCCAAACTAATGTAAAAATTCTGGTAAATTCAAGTAAAAAATTATATAATGGAAACAGGGATCAAAATAATAATCCAAACATGATCCATGAAGGTTACACCAAAGAATTTGGATTCTAAAATACTTTTAACCTCAATGCTAAGTATGCAGTCCATAAAATCCTGCTCTGTTGTTGTAAGCCAGTGAATAACTCCCAGAATAAAACTACATGTGGTCCATTGTTAAGCTTGGTAATCCAAATTCACAAAATCTTTCTATGAACTGGCTTTAGTTTAAAAAAAAAATGAAGGGAATGTAAATGAAAATCCTTTACATAATCAAAACAGGGATCTGAAAGTCAGTATTCATTCATGATAGCTCAAGGGATCAGAACAAATGTAGAGTATCTCATGGGACATGTATGGGTTATTGCATAATTTAAATATGCCAACCACTTGACTACATCACATAAGAAATTGACGAGGAATCACATGGAAGATCAAATAAACTTGAAGAAACACCAAACATGTACAAAAACTAACATGGATTCAAGGGAAAATTTGATAAAAACGGATGATGAATTTCTCTAGTGCAGACATAATTAGTTGCATCTTTAAATTAATCTTCTCAAGAACAGCAACAATGAACTCTAGAAAATGATGACATTAGTACAGTACTGGATAGGAGACTTATGGGGAGTGAACCAACAAGTTTTCAGAGGAAGAGAACCTCTCTGAAGCAAACATTTCGGTCCTTAATTTCCTTTATCTTTATTTAAATTTGGCAGCAAAATTTTAAAAATAGCTTGTTTAGCTAGTCTGTCACATGTTCATGACTGAATAAGCATACAATAAAAAAAAAAAGATTACTGTAAATTAACATACTTGCACTAAAAATGGTCCATAGATCTATATCATGGTGTTAGTGACAGAGAAAGGTCACTGAAATGTAGGTTCACTAGTTAGTTCTGTTGCTACTAATAAGATGATGGGAAATGCCCAAGCTAATCCTTTACTTTCTGTGACTAATACATCACCAATATCTTTCTGATCCTAACTGGTCTATAACTTTTCTAGTTGAAAAGATTGACCATCTTAGTGTATCTTAGGGTTGGCTAATTCCAATTTGTTATCACTGTTCAAGATTCATGTTTCTTCTTTGCTTTTCTGGAGACTTCCATGTGGTTAATCCATCAACTCAAAATGTAAAGTGTGGAGAAAATACTGCATCAAAATAAATGTTTAAAAATATTACTTTATAAAATAATTTTCAACTGCAGGTTCACAGCAAAACAGGAATTGTAGAAGGCTTCAAGCACATGCTCAAAGAAGGTGGTATCCAGTCTCTTTGGCGTGGTAATGGCATCAATGTCTTAAAGATTGCACCTGAGTCTGCCATAAAGTTTATGTCTTATGAACATGTAAGTAGTAATCTTTTTTTACACCTTCTAGAAATGTTTAAACTGGAAAATTTGGTAAGGGATATGGGATAATTAATGAATTCTTCATGGCTTTTTCACTCTTAGCATAAAAAAAATGTGGCATGGCAACTGAAGAGATCTCAAATTTATAATTTTTCTCTAAGCTTTACCAAAACTGATTAAGCGTGAGAAAACTAACTTGAAAGTATATAAATACAGACAGTCGTTGACTTACGACCGCGCTCTGTTCTGACTGATATGTCTATAGATTCCACATTACTGTATGTATAGTACTGTATAATAAAGATATCGTAGAGGACTTATGGGGTATTGAAATATAAATAAATGTAGATGAAACCGATGCTGGTGAATGACTGAACGCGGGAAGATGAGCGTTGCCAGCCACAGTGCGGAAACTATTGTACACCCAGCTGACTTGGGCTGGGCAACACTGCCAGGCTCGCAGTCGTGGTTGTAAAGTCAGACATTTGTAAGTCGCATAGGTCGTAAGTCAACGACTGTCTATATAGAGTGAGCTAGTAATATGTTTGTTTTTTTTTCCCCTCAGATAAAAAGATTGTTCAAAAGAGACACAGACAGAGAACTAGGAGTATTAGAGAGGTTGATTTCTGGGTCCTTAGCTGGAGCTTTTTCACAAACAGTAATCTATCCAATGGAGGTAAGTAATGGACATGTTTAATGACCAGTAGCTTTCTAACCCTGACCCATTTCTTATTGATCTACCTGGCATCCACAGTTCTTTAATAAAATAATATTTAGACTGGAAAATCTGACTAAGCTGCCATGTATTGGGTTTTTACTTTTGGAGAGCTTTTGATAAATGCTCATTGAAAGAGCTACCATAATTCCATTTTCCTCCAATCCTTTATCCCTCTTTAAGAAAAATGCAAGGTATCAGCTTGTAAAATCAAGATGTGGAGCACATCTTAAATTTTAAAAAAATTACTTTTTTTTTTGTTTTTAAATTTTGTGTAGGTACTAAAAACAAGAATGGCTGTGCGCAAAACTGGTCAGTACAGCGGTATCTGGGATTGTGCTTGCAAAGTCCTGAAGAATGAAGGAAAGGCAAGCTTCTATCGGGGATATATTCCCAATCTGCTTGGCATCATTCCATATGCTGGTATTGATCTGGCTATCTATGAGGTAAGAATTAAAAGTTTAGCTGTGTTTGTCTGAGCAGTAAACCAGCTGTATAGGTTGGTGAGGAAATAAAGTTTTACTGTGACGTTTAAAATGGTTCTATTCTTTAAGTTAATTCTGTCACCGTAGAAATGAAAAGTTCATTGTGAGGTCAGTCTCTGAGGTTCTGCAAGTGTTTCATCTAATACTAAGAATTTAAAGTAATGTTGTAATTTACTGGCTGTTATCAGTTATTAACTGAATGGGTTATTTTTATTATAATTTCTTTCTCTTTTTGGCATGGAATTTTTACTGAGGATTTCTTATATGTATAATTACTACTTACTTTTTATAGACACTAAAGAAATTTTACATGACAAAGCACAAGGAAACTGATCCTGGTATCATGGTTCTGCTCTTATGTGGTACTGTAAGCTCCACATGTGGCCAGTTGGCCAGTTATCCTCTAGCACTGGTGCGGACTAGATTACAAGCACAGAGTGAGTATCCTAAAATAAAACTAACAAATGTATGCTGCAAATTGTTTTTTTTTTTCTTTGCAGTAAATTAATTACAGTTAGCTGCATTTTTTAAAACTATTTATCTATTTAAAGAAGCTCAATAACCCCCACAATTCTAATTCTAACACATGCGGTGCTTATGAGTTGGTCTTAAAGCTAAAATTGCTAATCGCAAATTATCAGTCATGTAAGAAATAATTAAACATTTGATATCAGTACTTCGGAGTCTTTCATATCGTTTTTGAAGGTTTTTTTTTGTTTTTACTCTTACTTCAGAATACTGCTATAACTCTCTTCATTCAGCTTCAGTAAAGAGCAGAAAACCTATTGGAAGTGTACCATCCAAACCTCAAACCACACATAACAAATGGTGCAAAAAAATGCATGTTAAATTAAATGATGGCCACAGAAGCAATTCCTGATATGGGAAACAATTTCTATTTCATTTCAATCTTATGCTGAATTTTCAAGTCACTAGAGAAATTAGAAAGATGGGCATGCTGTAATCACTGAAATATTTGTAGTCTAGCCAGTCAGATTGACTGTTGTTAAATCTCTGCTACTGCCTGAAGAATTACTAAGGATTATAACTAGATACATTTATTACCATTTATTTTTATTTTTTGTGATGTGTATTACTCCTTTTCTCTGAGATATAGTTGCTTTGTTTTAGTGGTATATCTACAGCTGGTCACACATCAAGAGTGAAGTTATGAGTACTAAATGGCAGTAAAACTGCTGCATATATTGTACAATTACTTAAATTATAGGGATACTTAATTTGTTGTACATTTTTAATATCATTAACAATAAAAAATACATTTCTAGAAAAACAAAAGGTGAACTGATTTATATTTTTGATGATGTTGCCTGCAATAGTAGATGACTGGTCTGCTAAGGGTCCTCAGTTTGACTCTCATGGGGGTCATCAGCTCAATTTTGTGTACCTCTCTGGTATGGTTTCTTCCCACTCCTCATCAGCAGTTGGTTGCATGGGTTTCATCCCACATCTAAAATGAAGGTTTTTAGTAGGAACGTTTGCTACATTGCCCATTTTGCACAAGTACATGAGTACTGCAGTGAGAATTGCAAAATTTGTATGAACTGCTGCAGAAGAGATGAGTATCCATCCGTGAAGCTGCCATCACCACAGCTCTTCTGATTTATAGCAATACCAGTTCATTAAATTTGTCGGATTAATTTGTATGATCTGCAAATAAAAGCACATTTAATTAATTTATATACTTATTTTACAAAATTATTTTGGTGGAAAGATTAATAGGTTTTTTATAATATTGTTTTGCCTCTTTCCTTCAAGATGTTATTTTTGATTTAGAAGTGAAAGATAAAGTGTGAAAAAGTATTTTAAAGTACAAATGAATGTAAAGTTCATAAAATATATATTAACTTTTAAAAAGGCTGGTACTTCATTTTTCTGCTTTTTAAAAAAAAAAAGAACTTGGTCCATGTTGAATTTAATTTCAGTAGCCTTTGTTTAATATTTTTTTTAGAAATCTTGCATGTAATGAATTGTTCTACTTTCAGTTGTTTCAGAGAAAAGGAAGTGCGATACAATGTCAGTAATGTTTCGGCATATACTGAAACATGAAGGCTTTACAGGCCTCTACAGAGGAATCACTCCAAACTTCATGAAGGTGGCACCAGCAGTCAGTATAAGCTATGTTGTTTATGAACATATCAGAAAGTCTTTAGGAGTAAATATGTCTTAACTTTATTTTAATGAGTGAGACTGGAAAAAAATGTCAAACCAAGGGTGTGGAGTCCATGTTAAGAAAACAAAAAGGAATATTGATGGTTTTGTTGCAAAGATTATAAAAACTATGGACACATCCTTCCCCTTTTCCTGCTTAGCCTGAAAGGCTGTGATGAAATTTATTGATATCACATCATGAGTAACAAAGCAATTGCTGTATCCTCAATATCTTTTATGAACAACTTTCATATGTTTTGTAAATATATTTGTTGATTCTAAAACAACTCACTGTTTGTACGTTATAGCTGCTTTATGTGACTGTTGAAGATGTGGATGTTTCTTCTTGCTGCCTTATCCAGAAGAAAGAGGAAAAGGCTGATTACTGGATCATGTTTTTCTAATGCATTCAAGCATTTAGAATTGTTTTCTCTAAACAAATAATCTGTTTTCTATGTACTGAAAAAGATGCATTTATTTAACTTTTATATACTCTACTTTGTGAAAAAGTATTGTAATTTAAGTTCTTTTAATGACTTAAACTATTTTTGATTTACTTTAATTATTTAGTACTTATACACTTTTAGTTACACTGAACTATTTATAGTGCAATATGATGTTATACAGATTAAGGCCTTTGGGTTTTTTGTATCATAGTCTAGTATGTGGAAGTTATCATTATAGGCATTAAGATTGAGACTCTCAATAATTGACTTGTTTCAATGGTTAGCTTTTTTTTTCACTATTATGTACAAGTCCTTCAGCAAGATTTCAGTCTACATGAGTAGATATTTTTCCTCAGTTGTTTTTTGGGAGGACTGTACACCATAGGGCGGACTAATTTGGTAGACCCACATTTGGGTTTAATTTTATCCTGCCAAAAGGTTTTTTAAAAAAATAACTTTTCCCATTTAAATATAATGCAAATTTTCTTAATATTAACAATCAAAAAAAGGAAATACATCGTCTTTTGCCTATTTCTAATCAGCATCAGCTATCAAAGTCTATTGCTGCTCTTTTCAAAATGTCCAAAGAGAAAACCTGAAAATGATTGCTTAATAAGATGTAAAAAATTAATAATTTTCTTTTTTTTTTTGAAATTCTAAACAGTAATTCTAGCTTATATTTTGTATAATTGGTGGTCTAAGTTTCTGAACATGGCTTTAACCAGTTTTTCCAGTTATACTCAACCACTGAAGTGGTAACTAGTTTGTTTTTGTATACACTTTTTTCTTACAAAGTTTATCTTTTCAGAAATGTAATTCTACTTTGACATTTTACTTTTTACCTTGCTATCAGAGATGTGAAGAACCAGAATGTGGTGTTGTTTTTTTTAAGACAATTTCCAGACTCTAAACAGTTGACATTTTAAGAGAGAGACTCCAAATTTTAAAAAAAAAGAATACTTTAACAGGTTTAGATGTTGGCTCTTTCTCTTAGAAATTTCCCAGATGTGGCTTATCTGGAACTCTGTTTTTGTTTTCTTATGTAAAGAATTGATAGATATGATAAATGTGGAATTGTTGTAGATAGATGGTGGCTATGCAAGGCAGAGCTTTCAAAAATTATGATGTCAAAATAGTCCCTTGTCAGTCTCATACATCTCAATTCAGTCTTTAAGTGATATTCTATTTGGAGAACTCTATCATTTTACATAGGTTGTTGTAAATTAATGGGGCATTTCTCTTGTGTGAGACATTTTCCAACTAAGAAAAAAATATCATTTCTTTGTTTGGGCAAAAGAGATGTATGACATACATTTGCCTTTGCTTGAAGAGAGTCTACCATCAGCCAGCTAGGTAAAAAAAAATTGTTTGTATAGAAGAACTATTCAGAGGCCAGGTGATTAAAATGTATAGTTGTCAAGGAACAACCATGAACAAAAGATTCCATTGTTTAAAGTTATGGACTTATATGTGCAGAATGCAGTCCATAAATTTCCACCACTTATACTGGATGCAGATTGAGATTCAGACAAACCTTAAAGAGTAAAAGAAATTAAATAACCCTATAAGATAAAATGATATAGAAATGGTTAAGTTTTTTTTTTTTTTTTTTTTTTGTTTGTTAGCAGCGTATGGTATACCAACACCAACTTTTGGATTCATCCTATCCAAGAAATTAAATGGAATTTTACACATGCTGGTAGATTCATGGAGCCATCAGAAGGTTTTTTTGATAACTCCCATTCTTATAATCAGTGTCTGTGGCTCCAGGCCTTGCTTACCACTTTAAATTCTTTCTTTTACATTGATTGTCTGTCTTCTGCAGCAATACATCATTTAACAATACAAGAAATACCGGTGCTGTATCAATCTGGAGTTGATTTTAATGGGCTGTATGAACGATGTAAGTTACCTCAGAGTAAAGGTTTGATAAGCTCTCAGTTTGTGTTTTCAAGTCACCTAATTACCTGTATACTTATAGATGGGAAATCCATTAAAAAATCTTTTTTTAAATAGATACATGGAATTAACTTTATTTAGACCTTGTTTTGTGTATATTTCCCATTAAGATAAGTACCATAAAAACTTATATTATTTTGGAAGGTAGGTTTTTTTTTGAAAAAAAGAACCAGTATTTTTTTATGCAGCTAGCAAAGAATATTTTTACTACTATTTATTATCATTATTGTTGTTCTAACATCATTTTGGACTCTATGCATAATTCCACTGAACCTTTCACTAATCTGGCAGGCTGGTAGCTATGGAGTAAGCTTGGAATCTGATGGCTGCACAGGTGTTAATTTGTCAATTCACTAAAAAAAATATATAACATGGTAATTATATATAATTTTTGCTTGATTTTCTGTTTCAAATTCTGATGACCTTGGTTGGTTTATGAAAAATTTTCTCAATTTATGGAAGCAGCTGCTTGAAATAAAGTTCCATGAAATTTAATTTTTAGAGAAGAATTTCGAAATCTGTATTAGCATTAAGATGTTTTTCTTGTAGATTAATCTGTGTGGTGGGCCATACTTCAGATTTGTTTTCCGAGAAATTTGAACAACTCAGCACGTTCATCAGAAATTGTAATTGAAGAAACAAACTAAAATTAGGCTGTCATGTTGCTGTTTTTGGTGTGGGGTTCTTTAATATAATTTTAACACCCTGACTCAAGAATCCAGTTTTGAGAATTAACTTATATAGTTTATAATAACTATTATGCATCAAAGCAGTTATTTGAGAAAATATTTAATATTCATTGTTCTCAAAGAAAATGCCATCACCAGAAAACAATATATTAGAGATATTTTCCAAAAATTCTATGGTATTTTATAAAACTGGATAAAATTTAATTTTCCTATTTATTCTATTTTCTGAAAATGGAGGCTGCCACAGACTTTAATTTGTGCCCCCTCCCAGTGCATACTGAGGAGTGGTCATGCAACTCAGTACAAAAGTCCATGATCTCAAATCTCATCATCAAGATAGGGATCTGTAACCTTCACACATGGGAAAGTGTATGGTGAGATAAGACAATTGTTATTTTTAACCTGAATTAACTTTTTATAATTTTGTTTTGATATTCCTCAGAATTGGAGCATGATAGTTCTTAATTTCATAGCATTGTCTGATTAAACAATTATTGCAACAACCAAAAAAAAAAACTTAAATAACAGGTGTTTTCATTACAATAACAAAAGCATTATAATAAAGAAACCAAATGGAAATTTCAGGTAGGCTCAGTTTGGATGCGACCTGTCTATAGTTCACATTTAACTGAGTTTGTCAGGATTTATCAGACGTGACTTGGTTGAAGTTTTATCACTACTGAGATGATCTTTCATGACATTTCAAAGTAAAAAAAAAAAAAAAAAAAAAAAAAAAAAACAAACTTTAACTGAGACTCTTCACTATTGTCCTGGCAATAGCAAGGACTGTTTTGGTTTTGAGTTGAATTCTTATTTATCCTCTGCTTCTCAAAACATAATCTGACTGGATTTAGGAACCATCATTCTTGCGAAGCTGAGGTTAAATGCGATTTTGTAGATGTTATGGTTATTGTAGACTACTTTTCTGTTTATTTTTTCTGTTATTTCAGTTCTGGTACACATTTTTTGCTTGTGTACTGCTAGAAAAGAAAGAAAAAATAAAACTGCTGCAATACTGGCTGTAGATTTGTGGCACAATTTGATATATACACCGGATGTCATAATTGTGAATGCAATGATAAATAATTCACCAAATGTAAAGGAGAATTTTTCTCTTGGATGTGGCTTCCAGTACATATTTTAGTAGTCGAGGAAAAGAGTAGAGTTTTATAGAAGGAATGAGATGGAAAAAACTTAGAATGGATTACTTGTAGTTTAATCAGTGTAGGTTATACTTCAGATTTGTTTTTTTTTTTTGAGAAGTTCCAACAATTGAGCATGTTAATCAAATTGTAATTTTAAAAAAAAGGTATAAGAGTAATGATGGGCAGGGTTCACCTTTTGGATGACAAGGTAAAGATAGTTTTTAATTATTTCACTCCCATTGCAATGTAGCTTTGTAGTGCTTGCCACGCCTAACTGAAACTGGTATTGAAATTATTTTATAACACACTTGATTTGTTTTGCATCATGTGCTTATTGGATTTATCTACATATATGCTGCTTGATAGAAGATGTCATGCTGACCAAGAAATTTATGAACCTGATATTGTTAGTTTGCACTTGATGCATGGAGTTTTTTTTTTTTTTAGTTTTTTTTAAACAGTTTTTGAATACTAAATGTTGGGAAATTATCTGTATGCAAGATAGACACTAATTCATTTGCTTTTTAAATACATTTCTCAATATATCTGTTAATATTACTGTAAAATTATGCATCAAAATATAGTAGTAATTTGATTATTATTATTGTTATAAGTTGTACGTATATCTGTAAATATTTAAGTATGGAATCAACTTTTGTTTGACACAAATCGTGACTTGGTTGGTTCTGTTTAACCACCATTGCAAATAAGACTTGAAAGTTTTATCATTCGATACAATCGCTTTACTCACATCATAGAGCATTTACGAAGAGGCTATCAAATTATATTTTAAAAAATTTGCTGAGGACCAATAATAAAGAATAGAATGGTCTCTCTTGCTGTGTTTCCATACTGGCTCAATGGGAACTGCAGGGGAACAGTTTCATGCACATAATCTGTTATTGATTTAACCTCTAGTAAACTACCTGTCGTCTCTTGGTGATTCCTTTCTTTCTTTCTAGTAAATTTGCATTGATAATTGTTATTACTGAATTTTGTCTAGTAGTTTTATATTGTTAATACATTTATTGAGATAAATGTTAACAGTAAAATGCAGTATCAGCAGTTAGAATGATAACTTGTCTGCAGGAAGTTTTATAAATATAGCTCCTTTTGCTTTGAAATGGTCTTGTAAAATTTGCATATAAATATAGTAGTTCAAAAACTTGCTAAAACTTTGTGGTGATAACATTTCATGTTAGAATAGGCTTTCTTAATAATGGCTGCTTTGACTAATATTCACCTTTTTCTCTCCCTTTTAAAATTTTACAAAAAAAAAAGTCTGCATCATGGATATATTCTTGGAGGTTTCTTGGCATTTCTGAATATGTAAAATCGTATAGTAATAAACTGATATACTGTGAAAGATATTGGTGATGTTATTTACAGAAGTTGGAGGGTTTATTTGAGCTTTTCCCTAATAAGAGATTGGGGGAAAGCCCAGTATACCCTTTGATGTGCCATGACTTGTAAAATTTCAATTGTAAATAAACACCTTTTCAGACCAAGTTAATCTGAAATACCAATGCATTCATATTTTAGTTTGTTTTTCTTAAAAATGTCACTTAATTCATTCCCTACAGGATCTTCATTGGAAAGTAGTATGTCTTCATACATGTTGCTTTATATAATACCAATGATGATTTAGTTGATTTATCATGATAAATAGTAGTTTACGGTTAACCAGCTAGTGACTGGTTCACATTGACAAGGTTAATGATGTGTTGCCTGATTGTTCACTTCAGTTTTAAGGATGCTACAAACATCACTTTCAATCAACAGACAATGAAGCAGGTGAGCTGATCATCCATACAACTGGTCTGATGCTTTACTACATGTGTAGAAAGAATATAGTCATTTACTATCTAGTTTAAGTGAACTTAATTGTGCAGATTTCAAAAATTACGTATCTACTATTTAAAATTCTCCTTGTTTTGAGTAATCCGCCATCAATTTACTGTAAATAATGCTTTTGCTGCTTTTTTTTTTTTTGATAGTCTGTACCATTAAGATCTCTAATTCTATAGGATAGCTTTGAACTTCCTTACATGTAAAAATCAATTACTCTTTCAGAAAAAATTTGAAATTAATTTAGCTTTTAAAAAAAAGAAAATTAGACTTTCTTTTCACAAAAAGATCAAAACTATAGGGGAACAAGAATATTTATTTCTATTCTAGAGAGAACAATGAGAATAAGAAAATTCTAAAGTCAGTTAAAGAGTTAACTTAAACTTTCTGTTGAGATATGATTGCCCCGCTATAAAGCTACTTTAAAATTAATGAAGTAGATTAAATACTGTTTTTTATATCTTTAAACTTCAAATATAGAACACCTTTGGATGGGGTACACTATAAAACTATTACCCATCTCACAAAAATTGGAATGGCATCATTTAAAAGTTTTGATTTTAATATTAAAACAAGTGAATATTACTTTTACCATGTTTACAATTTTTTTTGAAAACCTTTTTTTGTCATTTTAGTATCTTATTCAGTTATTGAGTGAAAGCTCTGTTTTCACTGTCTACAATCAAAATATCGCAGCGCTGCACTAGTAGAAGTGGTTTGAATTTTAAAGATCTTTCCCATAGGAAAAACAGCATCTGACTTGGGAGGCACAAACACTGTTTTTTACAAGGACTAGTTACCATACATTGTATTATTGCTTTAAGTATGCAAAAGACATGGGCTGTCAACAGCTGATTTAAGTGGAGCCTCAGCCTTAGGCTTTTTATATTCTCTTTCAATTGGTCTTATGCTACATGTTTTACTGGATAAAATAGTTTTTTTCTTTGTTAAACGTCTATATCAAAAAGTTTATGTATGTATGCTTTCATCATAGCAGAGTAGCATTTTAGCTGAAAACAACTAATTTTTAACATTTTACATGCTTTTTCTTTCATTATTCATGTTAATTCACTTTTGATGTTCATGAGGACAGGATCATTTTAATCCTGAGTCATCGTACTGTGCAAGTTTTTGATAAGCTTGAGTTTTCTGAATGATCGCTTAGTTGATGCAACGTATTGTCTTCAGATGAAGCGTTACTTCAGTAGACTTAGAAAAAGCTGCATTTTGCAAAATCACCACATGTAGTTCGAACATTTACCTCAGATAACTTCAGATATCTCCCACAAAAATGTTGAACATGTGGTTATCTTAAGCAGTGGAGTAATGAGTTAATTCCTGCAATCACACACGGTTGATAACGGTATGAGTCACTTTTAAATTTACCTCCTGTTTCATCGCTTGCTTCAGGTAATGGTTCATCTGACAATTCATCACAAATTCTTTTATTTGTTCTGCTTTGGAAAGTCTGGTGAAATATTCATTGCACTGGCAACATGCTTGGCTTAATTCAAAATAGTAGAATTTAGTTGTGCATTTCTTTTAGTTAGTGTAGCAGACTTGATTTTTGGCAAGCCGCCTGTTTCTCTGACCACCTTGGATGTTACTGGATTAACTTCCCTGGCTTCCTACCCCATCATGGCATTACTGCAATAGACATTCATACATTCATTAGCACCTGTCATGGATTTAGCTTAGAAGTTAAAAAGGCAGTCATTACTTCCGCAAGGTCCCCAGGGTAGAGAAATGGTGAACATGATTTGTAAGTTTTACTCAAGTTACAATTCATAATCAATTACACTTGCCAATAATCTATCACATTTATTAAATTGCACTGCTAAAAAGAATATTTTGGATTCTAACCTTGGTCCCAATCCATAGTTCAAAAAAAAAACTTTAGTTTTTCTGAAGGTCTCATCTCAAAAGATCTAAATTTCAAACTTGATAGATGTACTATTTTTAATTGTTCAGCATGTTCCAAATGCTTTAGACCTGAAAACATTCTAGTAAATCTCTGCTGAACTCTCTAAATAATCAATATCCTTTTCCAGATAAGTACTCCACACCTACACAGCATATTCAAGATGTAGAAAAACCTAGGATTTATACAACAGAACTCAAACATTTGTTTGATAATTGGTTAATTCTAACATTCTATTTTCTTTGTAGTAGAAGTTACTTTAGAATGCAAAGAGATTTAAGACTCGTATAACATTTTACACTAATGTATGGAGCCATTAGGCAGTCTCTCTTATTTACAGTCATCTGCAATTCATCAGTTATAAACATCAGGTTTAATTTTGTTTCAAAATCACCTCTGTTAGTAGATAGCAGTAAACCAGTTATCAGTACTGACTCAAGGGTGGGACTAAAAAGTTGACAAATACTTTCATTATCAATGTCAAAATCTAATTAATAATCAGTATTTTTAAACTTGTTTTAATTAACTATTAACGTCTGAAAAATTTGTAAATTATTGTAATTTATCAGATCGGTTATGTTTAAATTTGTTACTATATTTTTGACAATATAACTAATTTAATTATTATTATTATAATTAATTTATGTTGTATATTAAGTTTAATGTTTTAAAAATTTTGTTTTTTAGAAATTTTACGGAATATGAAGCATATACATTTGTAAGTAACTGCACAAGTTAAATTGAAAGATACTATCAGAAATATTTCTAAAAGTAAAGGAAAATTAGAAAATGGCTTTTATCATTATTTTGTTTCTTTAATTGGTATGTAGAGATATCAAAGTAATAAAATAAAAAAAAATATATTTGAAAAGAATGGGTATTTTGTGTAAAATCGCTGTTTTACACAAAGCATTGCACCATCTTGATACCATACTAGAATATAATTTGGTGATGTAAAGATTGAGGAATATTACTCTGAATTGTCCTGAATTACTTCCTATAATTCACCTACATTGTTTGGCTGCTGTTTAACCTTTTTCGTAATGATACAAGCTTCGTAGTGTTCATGTTGGCATTTTGTGCAGGCCAAATCATGGTTTTAGCAGGTCACTTTTTTTTTTAAAAAAAAAACTTTTTGTTCAGCCAAGTTCTTGATAGAATTTCATTTAGCAGTACAGTGTCTTTAATCTTGTAAAGATTTCCCGCCCATTTGCAGAGATACGTCCCCAGACCTAAATTGATCCACTTTTTGTGCAATAACTTGTATGTACCATTCTCCTTTGTGTTGTCAAATAAAATTGAAAGTTTCTAATTAACTCAAATTCTGATTTATCTGTAAATAGGAGCTTTTTTCCAGTGTTCTTCATCTCGCTGGACATTGTTTCTTCTCCTCTCAGAAATAGCTTCCAAAACATTGACACATCTATTCAGACCATTATGTGCTAATTTATAATGGTTCTTGGCATAACAAATAACTCTCAATTTACAGCAAAATCTTTGAGTGTCATCAGACATAAAAAAAAAACATTTAGCAACATTTTGAAATAGTTTAGACTTTCTGCTTCTGTCTGTCTTATTGTCAACGCTTCAGAATTTATTTTCAAATTCTTTCTTGTACTGCTTGGGGGAAAAAAAATGGAATTTTGCTGCAAGTTGCCTTATGGAATATTTATCAGCCTGAACATCCATCTCTATATGTTTATGGCTCTCAGAAGAAAAATATTTTATGATGTCTGCATATGCACTATATATGGAGTGGTTACTAATCTTAGAAATTACCAAATGTACCATATCCTTGCTAATGCAGTAGCAAAGACTAAATTATGAAATATGGAAATGTTTTAATATATACAGAATTAAAAATAATTATGGATACAGGAAAAACTGGGTATAAAATGCAAATAACAAAATTGCATTTTGGTAAAAAATGAAATGCTTAATAGCTCAGTCATGCATTGATATAGTACCCTGTGATGGCTCCTGGAAAGGAAACTTCATGTGACAAGCATGAAGAAACCAAAGACTTAGCTAATGAAGGCTATTCCATGGAGCAGATTGAGGTTCAATTTCATGTTTCAGAATGAGTTGTATGCATGACTGAGGAGGATATGTGAAAGTGGTACTGTTGACAATAGATGTGGTTAATGAAGAAAGACCAAGCTCTCCAAAAGTGATGTTTAGTAACTTAGGGTATGTTCTCTACATAATAGCATAATAGACAATGAGCTGATAGAGATTCTGCAGATAACCTAGCTGCAAGTACAGGTGTTAACATTTTTTTTAAAGAACAGTAAGATACATTAGTGCAAAGTGGTCTTAACAGATGCGTAGCTGTCTGAAAACGTTTGGTTGCCTCCTCAGCAAAGAGCAAGGCTAAAATAGGCAGCAGAAATGAAACAGTGGGATGACCATACCTGGAAGGTGTCCAATTTTGAACTGTTTGGAAATAATGGCAGTTCAAAGGTGGACTGGGGAGCAGTATAACAGTACACAATAGCTACAGTAAAGCATGGGGTGGATCAATACAAGTGTGGGGCTGCATATTAGCCAGAGTGTCGGAGAATTGCATAAACTCAAAGCCACACTGACTGCTGATAGGCATAGGCAGGTTGTCATCCATCACGCCATTCCCTCAGGAAGATATCTTATTCTTATTGGCTAGGGATTCATATTCCATCCTGACAATGACTTAAAGCATGTAATCAATGTGTTAAAAAACCATCTGAAATATAAAGAGGCTGATGGGAAACTCACAAAGATGCCCTGACCTGCACAAAGGCCTGATCTAAACATGATTGTGGTTATATGGCTACTGAGAAAATCAAACACCTTGGATGAACTGTGAAAAGTGCTCTAGGATATTCTGAACAATTTTCCACAGCCATACATTGATAACCTGTATGGGAACATGAAAACAAAGGGTAATGCTCTTTAGAAAGCAAAGAGCTCATGTTCCAAATACTAATGCACTGTACTGTGCAACATATTTTGTTTTTCGTATATGTTTTGTAACGACACATTAAGGATTGTGTGTGTATTATACACATCTCTCAGTTGCAGTTACTCATATTTGTGCATATTCTCTGTTTATTTTTATAATTAATTTCAATACTGTACATTTGTCAAAAATGGAAATTTTTTTCTTTGGTGACTTAATGAATTACTTTTAAGGAAGAAATAGGTAAGACCTTGACTAACACTATCATATCTCTTCCAAAGTAAACAGTGAGCAGCAGTGGGAAACTGCTGATTTCTGAAAGCAGTGGCTTAGGGAGAAACGTTTTGGGTATAGAGGTGGTTCACATGACATCGTAAAATTGAAATTCATCTAAATTGGAGGGTTCCAGAACACACAAAAACTGCTCATTGATGTTAAATTGGCTTATTAACTTTGGAATTTTTCATTTTTTTTTTAACCAGCCAGTCATGTGGGGTTTCTCCCACATCTGAAAATGAAGAGATCTGATAGGGACTTTAGCTGGTGGCCTCCCACACTGAAAAGTGGTCATGCAATGCATTCAGTATGTTAGCACATAAACCCTAATCTTATAACCAAGGACCTGCAACTGCTGTAATCAGGGAAATGTAGGATGACAACTATATGTGAGTACAAATGAAAAGAACTTTCCAGGTATCATGGTAGACTTTCAGATGTGGAGAAATTGTATTATAATGCAAATTTATTAATAGATGGAGATTATGGCTTGTACATGGTGTCCAACTGGCCTGATGGTCTGTCAGTTTCTTCAGTACCAATAGTGACTAACCCTGACAGTGAACTACTTGGTTATTACTCCAATCATACACTTACCTAGATTTTAAAGGTTAGAAGGTTTTGCAGGTCTTTCATCTGTCTGTCTGTGGTTGGGTGAGAACCAGATCATCAATTATCCACAATGAGCAGCACTGTGCTGTACCTGCCAACTTAATTGCAGGTTGTCATGAATTCGAACAACCAAAAATAGCATCCCTGATAGTCATTCCATTCCAAATTAAACCACGGTGAAGATATTCTTTTAAATCCATGTAAATAATAGTCACAAAGTGAATGCCTCCAATCTTGTCACCGGTTCTATCATCATCCAAAATAAAAGTAAAAAAAAAAAACATATGCAAATACAAACACTACATTAAGCATAGGTAGGCTTTAGTCAATCTTATCGGTGACAAAACCTCAATCTTCTGGAGAAAGTACTTTTTCCAACCTTGAAAGGAATATTTGCTTGAGCTAATTTTTCTCTCAATGTGCGAGTGACCTCCCGGTGTCAGGTGGACCGGGCCGCTTGTCGGCTCGACGAATGTCTCTCAATCACGAGTTCAGAAGTCCAACTCCAACTCGCTCATCAACAATAACAACACCAACAGCAGCAGCACTAACTTTCAGCTAGGCCAGTACTGTTTCTATGGAAGATCTCTGGACTAAACCATACCATTTCAAAATCCAAATCTCTCTAGTAAACTGCCTCCATAGGTGGATTTTATTTGTGAGAGCGGATGGTGTAATTTAGTCTTTTGTAATCAGTACTGGTAGGTAAATGAGTCACAAGTGAGAGATTTTCTCTTATTTCTAATGAGCCAGTATAGTCAGCTGCATTCATAACAAACTTGTGCTTAGCTTACTGTACCTTCATCTGAAAGGCTTTTTTTTTTATAGGTATACAAATTTTCTTATTAATGATTTATTTACATCCCCAAAGTGATCTCTTTTCAGTATTTATAAATGAAATATGCTTGAAAGGGTTTCATAATACCATGTTTATGTACAAGTACAAAATTTAAGCAGTTAGAAAATTTTGTGTAGTATAAATTTAAGGATCAAATGATTATTGACAATCCATCAGTATTATATCTGATACTAGTACAATTTACTTTTGGTCCCTAGCCCTCACCCTCTTTGGGAACCTTGATCACAATGCAACTGAATTTCCTTCAGTGCATCAAGGTTTGAGATGCAAGTTTAATATAGGGCCACCCTCTGATTTTCATCTAAACGTCTGAGTTGTTTGCTGTCATTTTGGCATTTATGAAGTATTTCATCACCAGATAGGTAATTTTTTTCTAATGGTAGTTGGCACAGCAGTGACAAGAATGGCATTTGATGACTACAGAATTTGTCATTGTTATTTCTAGGGCCTGGACTTTACATCAAACTTTTGGTGGTGCTGCTAGATGACATTGTGGGACTGATCCAAATCAACAACAACATTGCTAGGTTCAGTATTTGGTCTTGAAAGCAAGAAGAAACCATTTTTGGACAGCTACTCAGTTGAAATCTGACCTTCAAAATGCAACAGGTGTCACTGTCTCAACACAAACTCTAATGTAATTGACTTTGGACTAATGACATGCTGTCAAGGAATGTCTCTGCATACCACTAAACATGGGCTACTGCAGGGTGCATTTGGACTGGGCTGTAGACTATGGGAGACTTTACTTTTCATGGGTGAGTCCAGACTTTTGTGGACTTCACAAATTGCCTCAGCATGACATCAACCAGCCATGTTAGTCTTGTTAATTTTAAAATAAATTTCTTCTGAATGTAACATAAAATGGCAAAAAAGATTGACTTAACAAAATGAGTTTATTGAAACAAAATTTTATTAACATTTTTTTAAGCTAGTTTAACTCAAACTCATTACAATAAATGTTTGCTGCCATTCTTAGAAACGTCTTCCAGACATTGGAACATGCAGTACATGGCTGACTACTATGATGGATGGCAAGAACATGTTGCTGAACGCTGTTCTCAAGATCAGTGGTTGTCTGCTTACAGATGGTTGTGGTACACCAATGTTTTTAAACATCCCCATTATTTGAAAGTCACAGGTGTGACCTCTGCTGACCATAAATGTGGAAACGTAATGCTGGTGTTTGTTCAGTGAAACCATTATGTAGCTGGTTATTCAGTGTTGGTAGTATGATGGAGCACCATTTTGCATGAATGTAGTTTGTTGCTAAATGCCCCCATTCAGATGTAGTGTCGCATGGCATAAGTGGTGCCACTAATGGCAAAATCTGGGAATGCATTCGTCATGAGTTGTGTATGCTTGCTTGCTTTTAACACACTATAGTTTGCGAGTAAATAAGCATCAGACTGCTAGGAGTTACTTCATGGTCATCCAGTGTACATGTACTTAACGTTTTGTTGCTAGGAAGTTATTTCCAGCCATTTAGGTCAAAGCTTAAAAGTGCCTATTGCATATTTTTCAGATTTTACTGCAGTACTCTAATTTACTAACCCTGTTTAAAATTATTTAAATATAAAAAAAGAAAAAGGAAATTTCATGCATGTTGCCAGTAAATGTGTCTAGAACCCTGCTGGCAGAACCTCCAGTGGTGTTGAGTGAAAGTACTAATGTTACTTTATGTTAAGATTAGACCGTGGAAATGATGATGGCATACTGGAATGGTGTGAGTCAGGGTTTTAATTGGTATGTAAAGATATAAAACTTATCATGATAATTACCTTGGATAAAATTCTTTCCAACCTAACTTTAATTTTCAGTTTCCTTTTTAAATGTTTCACTGTTTTATATCAAACATAGCTACATTATTGTAGATGATATATCTTTGTATTTTAAAAAAATCTTATTAGCTGGCTTAGCTGATTGATATACCTTGGAAAAATCCAGAGAAAACATCAGTTATGGAATCCTTTGATTTTTACCTTAACCACCAAAAAATATATTTCAATGCAGTTAAAAGCTAGGAATAATTAAAGTATTTCAACATATTATATTTTAAACTGGTAAGAAATTGAAGTCGATAATTTTCATTCTTTTTATTTGTTAAAATGGTTTGTTTCAATGGAGTCATAAAATTTTTCAAATCTGGGTACACTGGATTATCTTATCATCCCAATTTTTGCTATTTACTAAAATGGGAAGCAGATTTTTTTCAGTATTTATATATATTATTATAACTTTTTCAGTGCTAATCAAAATGTTGAGATTAAAATAAATTTTACAATGGCTGATCATGCAATCTGTATTTAGTTTCTAATGAAAATTTAGGAAACCTTCCCACAATGCAATGCTATGAAAACTCATTGTCTATGAGTATAAGTCAGTAAAATGTCTCAATTTTTAAAAGCGAAACCCATGCTAATTCTTGTGCTGTTTTACTCTTTTGAACAATTTTGTTAGTGTGATTTATATCTGGCAAATTTCTGTATTTTAATTTTTTCAAACTTTAAATTTGGAAGCAATAGGCTTTTTTTAGCACTGCATTATGGGAAAGTTTAATAAACAGGAGGTACCTTCCAGTTATTTTATGACTTTATGAATGCATATTTCTTTAAAAAAAAAACAACAATGTTTGCTTTCTATTGATGCAGCTAATCAGTTCAAATGTATAGCAAGCTAGTGTGCTTCATGTCTCATTTTGGAGTAGCAGCTGTTAACATTTTAAAGAATACATGTACTTTCACATTTTACAATTCTTTTTATGTTTGCTAAATGAATTTCATTTCTAAGTAAGGCCATCTTACGTTTTTATGTTAAGATCCTACAGCAAAACCATCTGCCAAGAATGTTTTCTTTGATCAAGAAAACCAGTAATAGAATAGCCTGTTTATTCAGTTCATAGCCAAAGAACATTTTTTTTGAAAGATCTGCATAGGCTAATGTTTTTTTTTATGTATTTGTGTGTTTTTTTTAAAATTATTTGTATCTGGGGAAATAATTACCCATCTAACATAATAACTGCACTTGTTGAACATTTAAATTGAAAAAAATGAAAAAAGCTATGGGTAAATCTGATATTGACACAATACATATGGATTTACTTTATACAACACACATACGCATGCCATATTGATGGTGACCATAATGTAGCAAATTATGGAACCAAATATTAATCTTTAACATTGCCTTCTCTTCTGGGTTGCTACTTTGGTTCATTAAAATTGGTGCTTAAAGTTAGTATTGTATTTACCTATTATGCCTACAGATAACCAGTGAATGGAAAAATATTAAAAAAATAAAAATCTTTTATTTTCTGTTAATTGCCATTTTAAGTAATATATCTGAACTTGAGACCAATCTAAGGAATTATTCACTTAAAATGGTATCTGAAAGTAGGTCCAAGATGCTGTCAGCTTCTGGAAAGAAAGGGAAAAAAATTGTAACATCCTGTGTTCTATTCTGGCCCGCAAAGATCAAAAGCCCAAGTTTGAATCCATGCGGGGAGCACCTTCGACTAATGTAGCTCCCTGCTCTACTTCACCAGCTGGCCACATGGATTTCCTCTTTTAGGCTCCCTGTCCCCTCCCCCTGCTGCCATCTAAAAAGGAAGAGTTCTATAGGGTTTTTTGAGTTAAGTGCATTGGGGTTCCATGGGTAACATTCTACTGGCTTACCACTCAAGAGCCCGTACCCAAGTAACTCGCTTGGTCACCAAGGGTGATACCCTCACACCTTCCCCTCCTAGCCACTGCTGTGAGACGTCTTCAGATCTCAAGAGTCTGGACAGGGTTTTACAAGATTAACCTGTCTGTTGGATAATTAAATATAGTATCAGAAAAAATACAACTATGAAATGGGAATTTTATTAATAATTAGATAAGACAAAACTTACTTGTTATATTTATTAGCTAAATTATTTTGCTTATGAATCTAAGGAAAAGAATTCATTTGGTAGTTTTCCCTATTCTTTTTTTAGAATTAGTTATTAAGTATATAACTGGGAGTTTATGGAGGTGATTAGACTCAGTTACACACAAATCTGATATAACAGGATTAGGCAGCCATTCTTCACTCATATATTTCCTTTATCATGGTACATATTAGAGTGTTTTTTTTGTTTTTAAAAATTGTTGTCAAAATTCAAAATATAAAGATAATTACTACTACAGCATAAATCAGGTTTTGTCTGTTATATTTAGTGGTAATAGAGTACTTCCACAACCGATCATCTTTAATTTTTAAGTTACAGCTAAATAATATAGTAGTAATAAGCTAAATATCCTTTTAATTCCTGCTCAATTGTTTTTCTTAAAATTTCCTTTTAATCACTTCATGATCACCAGGATTGAGGGTACTCTCCCCACCCACTTTCAGACAGGAAACCGAACCCAAGTACTCACCATCAGTTGTAATTTCTGAGCATTCCGTCGCATCATCATCACTTGACAACTCTTCTGCACTTTCTGATGTTTCACGATGCTGGATTTTTTCCTCCAGACTTTTGAAAATCTTATTTTTTTTCTGAAATAACTTCTCAGTTGCCACCCACTTAAACAAAGAAAGAAAAGATGTATGAATTGTGTTTATCCATCTATCTCCACAGGCCACAGTCTAGAGTTAACTAAATTACTACACCATACTGAATCCACAAAAACTGGTGCTCTGTCAGTTTAGAAATCCACATAAGCCTTATCACTTGTATTTTTTCATAAATAGACTAGTAAATTTATTGCGAAACAACAGATACTGTGGATTTCTGATGTGTGTGTTTGCATAGGACATTTGAGTCACTTCCTATTTTAAAATTTGCTAAATTTTGTTCTAATACGGATAGAAAGTTTACTCTTGTGTCATTTTAAAGATAATGTGGTACCCATTGCCATGAAGTTTTTTTTCTGTTTCAGGTGCAACCAAAGATGGCACAGCAGTTGACAGCTGACTGACCTGGCCATTGACCGTTAGATTGGCAGTGGCAGGCAGGGCTGACAGAATGATCTGCCAGAAGCCAGGGCCTGACCCAGTGGGACTTTCTTATGGTGGGACGGGGCCAGAGTGTGTGCAGCTAAACCATATGATTTGGAAGAGTCAGAGGCCAAGTTACATGAAATGTTGAGTAACGTCCAACAAAAGTTTCCCCCACTTCCTCTGTTGAAAATGTGTGGTTGTGTTTGAGAAAAGGGGTTGATAATGCACGAGCTCAAGTGGAAACTTAACTGTAATTGGGATGAATAGCATAAAAGTATCTTTTAAATGATGCCAGAATGAACTTTTTATGGCTATTAGAACAAAAGTTATATCAAATTATGTAAATGGAGAATTTGTTAATTTTGCTGAAAAGTTAAATACCAATCAAAATCAATCTATGTGATGGCAGCCACTGAATTGAAAAGGATATTTTGGTAACAAAAGTTTTTATAGTTATACAATTTTTTATACAGGAAGTGACAACTTAGTCAAGTTTTGTGTGAGCGCAATTCTAATATACACATGACAAAATGTGTTACAATGTTTAAGTATATACTATTTTCTAACTGTCATATGTTACCTTTTCTTTGTTTTTTATGCACCTGAGGTTGTTATTTTTTATTACTGAAAATGAACTAAGATATAATGTGAATACTGTTATTTACTGTGTATACCATCTTTTTATTTATGGTGAACAATTTTAGTTTATAAATACACACACATTATACACATAAAATCCACTCTTCAGCATTAAAAATCTAAACTAACTGTGGATTTTAGGAATTATTTTTCAGAAGCAAAATAAAAAAAAAATACAATATTGACATATTTCCAAATTTTTCACAGCCATTCCACTGTTAACGGCTTTCAATAAAGTTTAAAACAATAAAATCACCAGTTGTCTTCTCTTTGTTTTTTGAACTCGCCTGCTTACCTGATTAATAAGACGGATATCTGAATCAGATTTAGCTGGAGTGAGGGACCTTGGACTAGCAGCAGCTGCACTGGGTTCATGGGGACTTGGCTCTGCAGTGGGATCAAACTTGTTGAAATATTCTACTGCTTGCATCGCTAAGAAATCTAAAAGTAATAAAGATTCTTGCTATTACAGAATTAACTAAAAACAAGGAAGCAATAGCTAAATTGTTTTTACAACCATATCTGTACTTATAGTTTAAAAGGATTATTGTAAGTAGGGAAAAATGTAGTTTAGTTTAGTTTTTTTTGTGGTAGTTTTGCGCAAAATTCTTGAAGATAAAGGATTTCCATAAATGACAAGCATTTCGCTTCATTTCTCATAATGATTCAAAAGCTAAGCATTCAGAAGCAGATGGTGATGATCAGAACCTAATCGTAAGTTTCTGTAACATTACAATTTGAGATTTTGTAAACTATTAGCAGACTAAAGAAACCAGATTGAGATTTATGCTTCAAGCAGCTGTGCATGCAAACAGTGGGCGCAGCATGACTCTTCAGTCAGTGTATCTCTCTTTCGCACCAAATAACTATACCAAGTTTGTTTTTTTTTGCATAACCACGAATTCCAGCTGTTCTGAGATTAGAAAGGACTTTACCACCACAGACATAATTACCCTAGAAGAACAGAGATTGGAATTACCCCCTCTGCCTTCCTATCACTGTAAACACAAAACAGATCTTTCTGGATTTTTTAAAAAGAAAATAATAGGGAAAAAGAAAGAAAAGGCCTCTATCCTAAAACTAGTAAATGTAACTTCTGCAAGGTTTAATGCCTCGGCTGATAACTGTTTGTTTTTTAAAAGAGATTTAAAGGAGTATCCATGAGTAAATCTCTGTCAGCATAACCTGTTTTTAAAAAAGGATTTATCGTACTACTAGTAGATTGATCCAATTGATGCACACGTGCAAACAAACCTGTCCTTCACTAATGCAGCTTTGTTGTTTCTCAAAATTGATTGAGTTGCTACTGAGGACTTGGCACCTCAGTCTGTGTGACATCCTAAAATTATTTTAGAAATCCATATCTTTTGGTGAAAAGTATCTTGTAGGCCTTAAAAATATTGACACGGAGCAAAGAACATTCTTTAGAGCAGCTGAAATCTTGATGTTAATGAAGTATATGCACAGGAAGTTTAAGAGGTGTGGGTGGCATCATGGTGGTTTATTGGTTGAACAAAAGATTTTGTGTAAGTGTGGGAGGCGGAGTAGTGACGAGCAGGAAGCACAGGCTAGCATAAGTGGATTGGCCCTTTCAAAGAGAGAAAGATCCAGTAATGGTGTTGATGACAAGTCAAACTAAATGACTGGAAATATTGATGTATCTTTGAGGCCAAATATTTGAGCAATTAAAGGCTTCCTTCGATTGCTGAAATCAGGTGCTACATATCGGCTATTTAGCTAACAAAGTAAAGGCATACTTGAAAACTAACTGCATTTTCCATACCTTCATTGATAAGGGCCTTAATAATATTCTCTTTCTCTTCTCGAAGTTCATTTATTTCTATCAAAAACTTCTGAAATTCTTGGTCATATTCACTGGTTTTGCTTTTCACTAAAGCCTGAAAGATAGAGAATGTTTTGCTGCAAATACATACTAATATGAATTGCAAATTCTGAGTAAAATATCCAACTTTTTTAACATTTATTGATTGATTTTTTGGTAAACGGTATTCAAGTTCACCGACTTTTGAATCTGGAAAAACTAGTTAAATTTGAAATATAGTGAACACAGTTTAAAGGTGGGAGAACTCTCGAGTTTCATCAGGATACTTTATTTACTTCCTTTTGTAGTAAAAATTCTATTTGCTTTATAAAAGTGCAAAAAGCAGAAATGTATTTATGTTAATTTTTTTTGTAAACTCTCATTTAACAAGTTAAAACCAAGCACAACAGGAGTACATCATGAAAATTCATTAAGATTTCTTATGTACCTGTGCATTTTCTTACAAGAATCATACATAATAAATCTGACATTATTTTAAATATTTTCGTGCAGGACAATTATGATAAACTTTAATGTTTTACACAATTTGTCACATCATAATTATGCATCTTAAAATGACAAATCTACTGTTTCTTGAAAAAAAAATTAGAGATAATAACAAAAGTTTTCTTTGGTTGAGAATTTCAGGATAATTCAAAATTGGAAACAGTTATTCAAGATTTTCAGCCGTGATATTGTCAAACATTTTTAACTTTAAGTTGTTCCTCATGTTGTTGGCGCGCACTGCTTCAACATCTACAAGGAAGACAACTCTGGTGAGGAAGCATTATAGTGCTGCAGTTGTTTGGCTTGGAAGTGTTGTCAATTTTACATTATAAGGGAACCAACAATTCTTCATTTTTGTATGTGGGAGGCAACCCATATGGACTTTGGTAAAGGAAAGTGAGAAGAAACCATGCCAGAGCAATAGTAATACACCAAACCTAGCCACTTCTCCAGGGAACAAGGTCAGGTCCTTGACCTTAGCAGTCTGGCAGATTAATCAGTGGATCACCACCTCGCCTTCAATAAGTTTGACACACTAAAATATTCTATGATATTTTTTATATACGTTTGCTCGATAACTGGTTACACTGGTATTTTAAAAATAAGATGTTTACCATGAAAATAATGTTTGTTTATTCCTTAAATACGAAAACGGCCTTGACAATACTTATTTTCTCACCATAATTCCATGTAAAAATGCTATATAAAATTGCTTGTTTTTCAGAGCTGCTTTATTTGTTTTCTTCTAAAAAAAAAAAAAGAGAATAGCAGACACCAACCTACCTTCAGGTGTGATCTTTCTCTCTCAAGCTTTTGAATGTTTTTTTTCTTCTGTTGGCTTAAATCTGCCGTGAAGAAAAGAATTTAGCTAGACATTACTAAAACTACATTCAATAATTCTAGGACATTATTTTACAGTGAAAAGCAAACAACAACAACTAATTCAGGTCAGTATAATGGTAATCAAAGACAGAATAATTGCAATAAAATTCAGCTCAGCAACCTTTTTCTCCAATGGCTATTTAGCTAATAATCCTTGTGTATTTATTGAGGCTGGACCAGCTGTGAGCCCCCATCTACTAAGTAACGATGATGCATTGTGTCTCCTTTTGTCTATAAATAAATAAACCTTTTCTTTATGTGCTTGTCTAGTGCAGATTCAAGGGTATGAGCAGGTTAAATGTTTCTACTACTAGGTTTTTTATCTGGCAAATGATGTAGTTTCCAGTAACATGGCAAAAACAGGATGTTTACTACTTTTTTTTTCAGCACTCATTACCAATGGCACGTAAAGGTCAGATCACTTTTGTAGTCACTGGTCTGGGAATTCTTTTTCATGTTATATCATGTGGTTATTTGTGCCAAAGACCAACTGATATACATTTGTACAGTTTATCAGTGGTTGCATTAATTTCGTTAGAACTTCTGTGACATTGTTCCAGTCTACATTAAGCAGCATGAACTTGGAAAATCCCAAATGGATACTGACAATCACTACGAGCAGAATATATCTGTGCTTTAGCTGTGATTCAAGCCACAAAGAGTTAGACAAACAGATTCATAGTTGGTTTAAAATTATGTGAGAAAAGAACTTTCTGATCACTGGGCACCTCATTATGGAGTGCTGAGAGATTGTGGGAGAAGTGAGCTTAAGAAAGTTTAAGGTGAGCAACAGGTATCTTGAAGTCATCTCAAGACAATACAGCTGCATCAAAATTCAGTTTCTGTCTGCCAACAAAAGCAGCAAACTACAGTCCTTTGATGTAAGTTTACATGGCTTATTATATGACTGGAGTGCCATGAAACAGCTTCAGAGGAAGTTATGGCTATTTTGATTTTGGATGCTCTTGGGTGGATGGCAAAAACTTAGACATTGGTTATATCTACAATTGTGAACTGTTTGGATGCTCTGGTATGACAGAAAACCCACCATCAGCTATAAAGTTATCAACACCAAATGTCAATGAAGAAGTAACCTCTTAAAAGACGGAAGATCAGAAAGCAATTTGCATCTTAAGTGAACTCTCTGAGAAAATCTCTTAAAGCTGGTGTCAGGGACTTTTGCTCATTTAAGACATTCTTAAGATTTAACCATGATGTTGAGACATTCAAAAGGATGAAGGTATGGAAAAACCATATGCTTGCAAATCAGAACATTAGATGAGTGTAACAATAATAAAGTGAAGATCAATGTTTGGTGAGCCTCTACAGATGTTATCAACAAATTTGCCCATCAGAAAGGATTTGTAGACAATTTTTGGAGCTAAAGGAATTTCATTCTCTCTAAGCATCAAATCTTGACTACTTGCCACAAAAATCTGGAAACATATTTACAGGATCAGTACTCACTCCAGATAAATATATGAGCATACTTCTCAAAGGGTTAAACACATTTGCTGGTTGCTCAGTTTTGATATAGTTCTTTTACTAACATTTAAGCCATTACATCATCATCATCATAATATGCACATATAAACTTCATGAACCAGGTAGGAATAATTTCAGAATATGCATATATGCATAAATAGATGCAGATTATTTCATCAAAGAATACATCAGAACATCTGTAAGAAATGATAAAGGGTGCAATTCCTATGTTATTTATGATCAACACTGATCAATCAATATTTTCAACACACAATTTAGCTGTTGGAAAATATCCAGCTTATCAGTATATATACTGGTACCTACTTTATTACAGAATAAAAAAATAAAGCAGCTTATTTTCTAATATATTTGTTTTATACTGTTATTTTACCTGCTGTAATTTCTAAGATGTTGTAAAACGTGTTTTGTGACTTGCATAGGTTGGCAAAAAAAGAACTGGTTCACAATCATCTTCCCTTTATTTTTGAAATGTTTCAGCTTAAAGAATGGATATATATAACAGGCCTGTAAAAAGTAAAGCAGGATGTAACTTCCTGTTTTCAATGCTTCTCACATTTTGTTTTCCCTCAATACTCACTTTTAAGTTTAGAACATTTCCTCCTTAACAGTTCTAAAGTAGAATTAATCTCCTCCTGTTTCTCTTCAAAACTTTTTCTTCTCTCCTCAGCACCAAGTTTTATATCACAAATCTTGTCTTCAGCACTTTTATATCCATTGGTCTCCTGCATCACTTTTGCTGCAAGAGAAATTTAATCGAAATAAAAGTAATTACCAAACAAGTCTGACTGTAATATCAGGTAAACCTGCCTTTTCTACAAAAGTATTATAGCATGACCGCTGAAAAAAGCTTGAATCAAATATCACAATTATACTGTCCAGTATCAGTATTTGGATTCTGGGCTTAGCTATCTGAAAATACCCTAACTCACCAATATCTCTCCTTACTATGCAACAAAATAAAAGTTTCCCCTGATCTAAAAGAGAACCTGTATATTTGATTTAGCGGGAGTTACAAGAAGGCTGGTAACCATTGCAACTGACTTAAAACCCCTCAAGGAAGAGGAAAACTTATCAAATACAGTTTCTAAATTGACTGATACAATTAACCACACCTGCAAATGGTTTATTCTATTTATTTTCAATTTTAACAACAGACTGGCCTCTTACTGACATTTTACCTTAAAAATCCCTGAACTTCCCTTTACTCTATTCTATAGTAATAGCTAAACATTCACAAAATTATTGTTTTCCATCTCATCCTGTTCTAGAACAATAACCTTCTTGTTCTTAATCACCGGCCACCACATGGGTTTTCCTCCCAAATCTAAAAATGAGGAGTTTTAGTAAGGATTTCTGCCAAAGTTGGCACTACACATTCTTATCAGGGTAGTCTCCCTTGCAGAAAACTGGTGAATGAAAAAAACAACAATTAGAAGTCAAATTGGAGTGCATGCATTTCCTTCACTTTTACCCACTGGCAAATAAATGCTTACACACCTTTTCATCTATTTTAATACTCAACTATTATGGAATTTGTTTTGTTATAAGCAATTTTAAAGAGTCTAGAACAACATAACAAGGGGGGATTTTTGTTTTCAAAAAAAAAGCTAATAAATTAAAGTATAATATAAAGATGTGAACGTAGAATTTTTAAATGAGAAATAATGACTTATGGAATGACTTTGCCACATTTCTCAAAAATTTTAGCAAGCATGAGTACTCAACAAATCTTTTCGAATGGCCTGTTACAATATGTAAAAATAAATGCATACCTGAAAGCTGAGATGTTTCTTTGTCAAAATGTAAGACTTTATCTTTCAATTCTTGGTTCATTATCTGCAGATCTTGGATTTTTTGTAAACTTTCAAACTTTAACTCTCTTAGTTCATTAAAACGGTCAGTTAGACTTTGAAGTTTTCCTGTAATCATATTTCATAGAGATTTAACCCTATTACAATGGTTGAAACTCTCAAGAAATAGTGAGAGCCCCTTCTCTTTGAAATTCCTTAGTTATTTACAACTTTCAATGATTTAGACATATACCTGATATAATATCCATTTTTGTTTTTCAGGGTTTTATAATTGTTCTTTTTTAGGAGTCAAAGTCTGGTATTTCAAACAATTATAGTCATTGAGAGCTGTGATGCCAAAACTAAACAGAATACAAGGGACACCATTAAGCATTTTGAAATAAATAGCTAATTGCAACTTTTTCACCTTAAATTTTAAAAGTTCGATAAAATTATTACTTGCAAAAATTTGATAACAAAGTAAATGCTACAGTAGTAGAGGCAGAGAATAAATAAAGAGTTAAATAATTTTTTTTTTAATTATAAATTTAATTATGTGAAAATTGGGAGCCTGTATTTTTTTTTCCAATTATTGCCCTTCAACACTCACACACATACATTTATTTGATAATGTATGTACAATAGCTGTTTAAAAAAGTAATTGGTAAGAACATCTCTTGCATCACATAAAACTAATAGACACCTGGACTCAAAATTTATCAGATTATATTATGTTGATCTTGTTCAGATTTTCCACACAGTGTTTGCAGTTATTTCTTTGATTTATGCTCTGTGGTTAGTCTTGGTCATTTGGTCCTTAGTTATCTATCAAGTAATGCTCCCATAGATACACAATAGATTTTATATCTAGGCTATATGGGACCCAAGAACCAAAAAAGCAACAAGAGTTCATCCCATGTTGTCCAAACTGTAGTAGTTCAAGGTGTATGGGATAATGCTCCATCTTGTTGTAAGATATAGCAATTATGCTCAAAGATCTACTAATCAGATAAGGGCCAGAATCTATTCCATAGAATGGATATGTAAGCAATGAATTTTAGATGTCCATGAATGCAAAATGTTTTACCCTCATCCCAAATGCTTGTCCATTTTTTTATGAATTGCATCTTCTATTATTTTATTAAATAATAATAATAATAATCATAATTCTCTAAAAATGTTATTTTATTGATAAGTTTTACTGAAAAGTTCTTTAATTGTATCAAGTACTTTTATTTGAAATTGCTCAATTATATCGCATTCTTTAACTTAGAGAACAAGAAAATTGGGTTTAAGAATGAAAATCAGAAGATGTGTCACAGCCATAAAGCAACTTTTCAAAGGTGTTTATGTATGTGTATAAATAAAACTAGAAACTTCAGGTGAAATACACTACCAAATCTGAAAATAATTTTTGAATGGTTATTTTACACATTAGGGAAACTTGACTGAAATAGCATTGGCCTAATAGTATCTGGCCAGGTTTCATTTGAATGTCTCTAGTACATCACAGAATAAATGTACATCTGAAAAACCCTAATTGTTCATATTATTAAGGCAGGAATCAGTTTATGTATGTATGTATGTATGTATATATATATATATATATACATATATACTGATTATCAATACATCATATATAAATATTTAAAAATTTGGGAAATTCATTATGTATACAAAAAAATAAATGGTAATTAAGAAAGGAATTGAAGACTAAATGACATTTGTTTATTTTATGCTATTATGCAGTATGTAGCAAAATAGCATGAAAAAGTAGAAACTGGTTACCGAGAAAAGTATCATTGTAAAGCAGACAATGTTAGATGCATAATCATTATTTTATTAATGAAAATGTTACTTAATTTCCTGGAAGCTCTATTATAATATTTAATGCCAAATATTAAGTGTAATCTACCACTGCACAAATGATTTCCTCCCAGCTCATGCTATACTACACTAACCGATCAAGGCATATCTGTAGTGATCTTTGTGACCCATGGAAAGTCTAGACCAGTTCAGCAATATTTTGAACTGGAGGGTGGTCCTTTTCTTCATGCTATACTTGATTTGATCCTAAAGATTAGTTTAAAATCTGGGCTTGTAGCAAACCAAGCAAGGAATCCAAGTCACATTGCCTTTGAGATATCACACTACTGTAGCTGCATGTCAAGGTCTTAAGCCACTGTCCATCAATGTTGGTTTAGTATCACATGGATGGTCATCAACAACAATAGACTCAGGAATGTTTTAACATAACTCTTGACATTTAGCATTCGAAGCACAGTAACATGATCAAGTTTACAGGCAAAAAATACACGTTCCTACACCATGACAGATCCACCACTACCACAAGCAATAGTCCCACTAATGTTTCCTCGATTGTATGCTTGTCCCTTGTGTTGCTGATCTATCATTTCACCACTGACACTTAACTGATCAATGTATCCACAATCCATGTCTTCAAGTTCCCCTAAGGACATTGACTGGCCTAATTAAGTCCAGCTTGCATATGCTGAATTAAATCAGGGCAGTGGGAAAAGGATAGCAGTGCATTTTATGAATAACTGCCCTGTAATAGTAGTTATTTTATGGGGATGTCAACTAGATGCTGTGTCGACAACAGTAAGACAGAGGACAGAATGATGCATGCCATGTCTCTGCTGGAAGCCCAGTTTTTTTTTATTCAAGTATCTGACATCTCTGAACTTTAATGTAGCTTCCCCATGTCATACTTGGACACAGTGACAGTTGTAAACACAAAATCCTGAACTTATACTACTTAGCACATGTACAGACTGTAGGATCATATATTCTTATAAGAAGCCAACCCTATGTGAATGAGTAATCAGAATGTGCCAAACACAAAAATATGAACATGCAATATTCCACCATTAGTTATTATGAATGACAATCCAATAGTGCTTAAAGGTATATATGTATATATATAGAAATGAATGTTAAAATCACACAAAATACTAACCTTGTTTATTGTCAAATTCACTCTTTGTATCTTTCAAAACAATTTCAGAATCCTTTAACTGATTGTCTATAATGCAGAGTTGCTGAACTAGTTGCATATTATTGTGTGTTGCCATTGAAAGAGATGCAATCATGTCTTGATGAGCCTCTGTGGTTAAATGTATCAAAGATTAACAAGTTAGAAAATAAAACATAGGTCAGTTTGCAGAAATCTAGATTACAGAAAAAACATTGTACATCAAATAACATCAAACCACAACAGAGAGGAAATATTTTTCATGGAAAAAGACTTTTCCATACCAAGGGAGACAACAAAGATAATTAAATTACATGAAGCATGAATAGCAAAAGAAAACAAATTTTAATAATAGTAAAATAGGCTTTTATTGGCTCATTTGCAAAGGTTAATGCTTGTAGCATTCTGAAATAATGTCTTTTTAAAAATTTGAAAAAAATAAACTCTTAAAATGTACTGCATTTTTATTACAGAATTACTATCATATAAAACTGAATATATTGTACACTTACATAAATGCAATATTATAGGAATACTTATAATGTGTGATCACAAATACACTGATATTACTACTGAATATAATGTAACCTGTATAAAATTGTATTTTATAATGTGATAAATTTATTTCAAATTATATATTTCTTAACTATGATAATTTTATTTCAAAATGTAATAAGTTTATTTTTAAATTTGATAATTTTTTTAAATCAAATTTTTTTTCAAAAAGTGACAATTATGTTTATTACTATAGCATTGCATTGGGGTAGGTTGTATTCATTATTATAATAGTGTATGTCCATAGTGTTATGTTGTATTCAGTATAATATGATTGTATTTCAGTAACTATACATTATATTCATTATTTTATTATTGTATGCCCTGATCACATAAAATATGCATTACTATACTTATTACAGTTATGTTATAGTCAGTACTATATTATTGTATTTTTCTAGGATTATGCTTTATTTAACAGTATAGTACTGTAATTCTGCGATCACAGATGGCATGTAGTACTACTTATTGTATTAATGTAGGAGTACACTATATATTCAGTTTTTATTATTACATTTTGTAGTGCAACATTACATGCAGTGCTATCTTGTATTTATGTAGGGTTACTTAATATGTAATGCTATATTATTGCATTTTTGTGGGGTAATCCTATATTCAATACCATTTTATTGTATTTCTGTAAAACTATATTATATTCAGTACTATAATGTTGTGTTTCTGAATGTTTACATTAAATCTAGTACTATATTATTGTATTGCACTAATCACACAGTACAGTGCTAAATTATTACATTTTTGTAAGGTTGCATATACTCAGTACTATTTTGATATTTAGCTTTATATTACTGTATTTGTTCAGTACTATATTATCTTATTTCTGCATGATCATGTTATATTTAGTAATACATTATTGTAATTCTGTAGGGTAGTGTTACGTTAATTTTTGACTCTACGTTACTATATTTCTGTGATCACAGTGTATGCAGTGCTATGTTACTGTATTTGTATGGTGTTATATTATGCTCGTGGGTTTCTGCAGGAAGAGGCAAGAGAGGGCAATTATCCCCCCCCCCCTCCCCTGGAAAGGTGATGGGGATAGTATAATGTTCAATAAAAATGTGTAGCTTTTCTATTTGTTATTGTGGACTCTGGTGGGGCAGCACAACAGCAAAGGAAGCAGACTGACGTCGAAAATATAAATTTAATTTAAAAAATTCTAAATGAATCAAGAAATATTTCTAAGTAAACAAAATTATTGATCAAAATCAAATTCCTTTCATGGGAAAATAATTACTATCTTTTTATTTTTTGACGTTAGTAAATTTTCATCACCAGGCACATTCCTCGCACTTTATATTATTCTGTTAATCCTCCTCCTGTAACTTACCCTGGGGACATCTTTTGTCATTTCTACCCTGGAAAATTCCTGCAGACGCCCTCGTTATACTCGGTACCATATTATTGCATTTCTTCGGGATTGTGTTATATTCAGCAATATATTTATTTGTATTTCTAAAGTGTCATGTTATGTTCAGTATTATATTATTCTATTTCTGTAGGGCTACATTTTATTCAGTACTATATTATTGTCAGTTGCGGCACGAATTGTAGGAGGTGGCAATTGTCCCGCGCGCCATACAAATGGCGGCGTTGGTCACCGATTTTTAAATATTATATTTTTTAAATATTTATTTCTGATATTCACCTCGTATTTATTTCCTTTTATTTATTGGTTTACTTTTTAAAAATATTTCTTGCATTGTAAATATAAATTTACTCTTTGGAATTCCATACTAGCTATTACATTAAAATGGCGTCAAAATAGATTTCCGTGAGGGGGTCGGTTGTAGGCCTACATCATCATTATTATTGCTCAATATAAGGTTGGATTTTTACTTGAAAACATAAAAGCGTCCATTAAAGATGGTTGGAAAGAAATTTAGTGGAGTACTGAACAGAAAACGAAGGAAGGCTGGAAGCTGAAGAAGTGAAAAGATCAAGTAATGGCTGCTTTTTATAGAAGAGATTTAAAAAAAGAGTAAGAAAGATGATGATAAAGAGGAGAATTCAGATTCACCAGAATAAAGAGACGATTAAAGGAGAGAATTGGAAATAAATATTGCGAATGTGGAAGAATATCCTGGTGAGAATGCCGATGAAACAGGGGAGAGAAAAGGACGTGAAAAAAGAGATAGCGAGTGAAGACGACAATTTAAGTTGCGTTGGACTGAGAGTGCCGAAGCTGATTCTGTTCAGAACTTCTGGTTCTGGTTTTCAAAGGTGTTGGTTATGTTAATTTTTCATCGAGTGGGCGACCTTGTATTGAACAATCTCTTAAAGAAGCGATGATGAAACTTTGGGCCAACTGCTTCCAAAATGCAGCTGCTATCCTTCCCAGAGTACAATACGGGGCAAAGGCTGTGAGCCGATAGTTGACCCAAAACTGGTTCATCAAAGATCTACAAAATGGAGAACACGTCCCACGCACATGGCTAGCATATTCCGCGAAGAACGAAGCCATATTCTGCTACTGTTGTTTACTCTTTTTATACGGTCCCTCATATTCAAGATGGCCTTTTTAATCTGAATCCGGTTTCCTTTGTTGGAAGAAAATAGCGAAGTCGAAAACCACGAGGAAAATCCATATCATCAAAGGTCATTTATTCATCAACTGGAAAGAGATGGAGCAGGTACTGAGGGAACAAAGTTGGGTATATGAATTCTTAGATAAGCAAATTCAGGATAAACAATATTGTTGAGGTGGTTCTTAAAAGGCTTCTTTCTTGACTTGATAAAGCTCCTGTCCTTACAAAACTTTGCTTTAAGAGCTCATGTAGAAAACATGGATGGTCCTAACCCTGGAAATTTTCTTGCTGTTTTGAAGTTTCTTGCTAGCTATGATCCAGTGATAGCCTGTTGTTTATTGAGAGTTTAAGAAAACCTTTGCTTGTTTTCCTATTTATCACACAACATCCATTTTTCTGTTAGCCAATACAGCTATAAACAAAATCATAAATGAGATCAAGGCAAAAAAAAGCATTGGTATTCTTTTTGACTCAACTCCTGATGTGCTGCACACACAGCAATTATCCATAGTAATTTGGTATGTCTGACTTAATTATGACATGGGTGAAGTAGATATACAGGAAGCATTTGTCGGTTTCTTGTAACTTGAGAAGGATGCTGAATATAAGGAAATAATCATTGAAAAACTTTGTAAGGATGGGTTAGATTTTCTTGATTGTCAGGCTCAAATGTATGACAATGCAGCTGTTACTTCAGGATAGCTTAATGCTGTTCAGATGAGGCTCCATGAGAGGAACTCAAAGGAAGTGTTTATAAATTGTGACAACCACTCTCTCAACTTGGCTGGAATACATGCTGCATCTGTTGATCCCTCAGTAATTACATTCTTTGGAGTGGCAGAATAAGTGTGTGTTTTCTGGATCAACCACTCAACAGAAGATGAAAGAAAAAACGACTGTTGTGAAAAAAGAATCTTGACATTCATTGGATGATAGAGAAAGGGCAGTACACATAATTGTGAGTTCATTTAATGATCTTATTGGAGCTGCTTCAATCTCTGAAGGTGAACTGGAGATAGCTGATAAAAGAGCAAAAGCTGGGACACCACTAAATTTTTTTCTGACATCATTTCATTTGCTTCCTACACTTTCACGAACAGGTCTTACAAAAATCAGTGTTGTTCAAAAAACATCAACAGTCTCTGAATATGGATCTGCAAGCAGCAGCAGCTGATCTTTCCACCCTGAAGGAGCACTTTCGAACAGAGGTTCCCAATTATATGAAAGCTCAATTAATGAAGACCTAGAGCTTGCAGAAACATGGGATATCTCCACTGATCGACATAGGTACAGAATACCTAGTGAGGGACTAACTTTTATGCAAGAGATGGTGGGGGTAATAAACCTCGCTTTACAAACACTGGATCAAGAAATCCAGGACCACAGAAAGCAACTTCAAGATCTGAATTCCTTCCCAGTTTAGTTTTCTATTGGGTGTCAAATCCCTCATGAGTAGCAACACTGATCTAAGACTCATTTGTGCAAACTTTGTAAGTACATACAAAGGTGATGTTGAGGGAAAGTCATTTTATCAAAATATAATGGATTGCTGTATGTCGTTTCAGAAAAGACAGAATTCAGAAACTCTGGAAGAACTATTCAATACGGGAAAGACGTTTTTCCAAACCTGTGCAGAGCCTTGCAAATTCTATTGATAATGCCTGCTTCTGTTGCCAATTGTGACAGATCTTATAGTAAATTAAAAATCATGAAAAGTATTGGTCAACCATGACACAGGAACATCTGACAAACAGCCATTCTTTTGATCGGGAAAGAATCTTTTAACCTGGTACATTTTGGCCATCAATGATCAGTTTGCTGCAAAAAAGGCATGAAAATGTGACATTTAAACATCGATAAACAAAAAAAAGTTTGCAACACAACCTCTGAATTATTTCTAGCTGCACTTATATAGGCCATGTGAATTGAGATAAGCTGTTTCTGAGAAATTATCTTGCTTCTTTCTATATGCTTTGTGGCACGTGAGTGGTTAATTAATTTAATGGAATTACAAGATGACTGATGAGATGGCAAGAGTTGGTAGCTTGTGGTTTAGATTTGGGTGAGAGATGTTAGAATACTATTTTTTCAAGCAAGTCGTGGGGCCAAAAAAGAGAACATAGCCCCAGATTATTGTATTTCTGTGATCATGCATTACATGCAGTGCTATATTATTGTATTTCTATAGTGTTGCATTATATTCAGTAGTACATTTATTTCTACAATCATCATACACATGCTATACTCTGTTACTTTATTCCCACTGCACTCATTCATACCTCACAAAGTGGTATCTCCAGTAGTATATTTTTGAAGAACCAAGTAGCTGTAGAAGTACAGACATGTTTTCCAGTACCAGCTGTGAAACATTGGAAATATTCATATTCATAAAAAAATAGAAAGCTATTTTATATTCTTCATTGATTAAATGCTAAATATTTAGATAATACTTGTATTGTGGTGAACAATATTTTGGATGTACAAGTTCTGTGGAACATTAGTACTGAAGATGCAGCTGAACCATATACAGTGAGCAAGATTATCATTACTCAAGGAATATGAAGTGGTTAGTTGATGCAGTAAGACAGGAGCTCAAAATCACTTACTTAGTAAAGTACACTTGGTGGATTCTGAAGACCGACAAGACTTCCATTTGCATAATGCTTTCCTGAATCGTCCGAAACTGCCTTTGTGAGCAGATGACTGCTGTTTTTGCTTTGGTTTTCGTCCATAATGGACAATTTCTAGAAATTAGTTACACAGTATTACTGCAAACCATGGATACATTGTTTCAGCTCTCTTAGCTGACACACTAACCACTCAATACTTATATAAAGTACACTAGTACTTGACTAAGCTCTCTTAATTTTTAAAAGAAAAAACAAAAAAATCATCTTTATCTTTTCATCAACATCACAGACCAAAATCTAAGTTGACCTCCATTAGCAACATTTTAATGTTGTATATGAGAGCTTATTTACAAGTTCCTGATCCTCTGTCAAAACACAAGTTAGAGAAACTCAAGATGATAAAAATCTGAGGTGTACACATTCTTGATAGTTATTCTGTTGTTACATTTTATTTGATTTACTTCTACCATGATTGATAATGCAAGGTTACATGGAACACTGCATCAAAACTAAACTATTTCCAATTTCTTCTACTCAATCATTAATTGAAATACATAATATATTTTTTTGTTAAATGCTTGGCATTTTAAAAATAGGTGCAGAAGTCAAGCCATTGTCGGGTGGGAGGAAAATTCTCTTGCTCCTGAATTTATAAGCGTTTCATTCTCACCAAAGGGAGGTAAGCAGGCATTTCTGAAGCAACAAAGCAGAAAAATGCAAGTAGATGTATGCGTATACACAAAATGAGGCAGCGTGTAAATAGTGAAGGTCATCTATATTTAACACTGGTGTACTCAGGGGGTGCATCATACTAGTTCCACTTAGCCGTTTGGGATTTCATCTACATTTCAGCATGTCTGGATTCTCAAACTAAAAAAGGATAGTAAACAGTTGCAAAAGTACTTTTTAAAAAGAGGGGGAAAAAAAAGGTCCCTGATGAACAAACAGCCTGCCTCTTGCAAAAGGGCAATAAAATAATTTTCATCTACATTCACAGGAACTCAAAACCCAATGTAATTTTTTTTTTCTTTTTCTCCAAGAAAGATTAGTGAGACTTTTGCCAGCCTTTAGAGAGAGAGAGATCTAGTACTTAGCTCCATCTTAATTGCCCACATTCTTAAAATTAGTGGTTACAACACAAATAAAATTTATGAATGCTAAAAAGTTTATTTCATACTGTCAATTTAATGCATACAAGTGGTCTTTCATACATTTTCAAAATATACTTGGTATAAAAAGACGAATGAGAACAAGTGCTTCTGTAAGAGTTAAAAAGTTGATAGAATTTTCTGGACATATAATTAACCTGTAAAAGACCAAGCTACTAAAGGGTTGGTAATGTAGTCATGCACCAAAGATGCAATGCTACAATAGTTTAAATGTCAATAAATATCTGTGTTAAAGTATTTTAAATAATAATAATATTTTTTATTCACTAAATTTAATTCCTACAGCTAATAGAGGCACACAAAACCATGAACTGACCTGATTTCGAAGGTTGGTTTAGATTTGACATAGAACTTTGTTTTAGTTTTCGTGGTGTTATAATGCAGATCATGAGTTTGAACTAATACAGTACTACTAAGATCTGAATTCATATGGAATATTCAGTCTGATCTTCTGTATTAGAAATTTTTTTTTTTGACAGTTAATTCCAAAATCTATTGTAAAGGCCTACCAACATCATGTGTTTGTGACGTCACAACTCTACGACAAAAACTATGGAAACACCAGCATACCATACTTGTGTTTCTCCATCCTTGGGAAAGTTCACTTCAAGATTTCAAACAAAGTTTCAAGTAACATTTTTTTTATCAGTTTGCTGCTCTATATTATGAAAAAAAAATTCAAAAATGAAACCTGCTAAAAGCCTAAGTATTTGAGTGGAACAACAACAGCTTTATAAAAAAATTTTTAAACTTTTGTCACCATGAATTCTATCATAATGTAAAAAAAGCAAGCATAAGCAAAATATTTACTATCAATCATGTTGATGTATATGTCAATCAAAAGAACAAATTACTTTTTTAACCAGTGTAATGCCCATACTGGACTATTTATTTTTTCACATTTTACATTTCAGTTTGTTTGTTCTGCCATTGTTCTTTTCTTAAAATGTCTGCCACTGTACAAGCATTCTAGTAACTTTCTGCTGAACTCTCTTTAATCAATCAGTATCCTTTCTTAAGAACTCCACACCTGTACAGCATATTCAAGATTAGGATTTCAACATATATACTCAACATTTACTTTTAACTAAAAACATTCAGCCTAATACATAGCCTTATTTTGGCCAGAGCTCAGTAACTGATGGTGGTGGTGTCAATTTGTTTCACCATTTTTCCACTGACAGTTTCTCTACACTCAGATCCTCTATTCCCCACAACAAAGTGACAACCCACCCCTTTAAACATAAACAGCACAGAAATGCACATTACTTATGCCTGACACTACCTTTCCACATCATTCATTTCATTAAACTTCTCTGACCAAGTTTCATTCATGATTTCAGTATGTCAGTGATTCCTGCATATGCCAAATGCATACAGAAATGTTAGTTATTTTATGATCAGATCTCTGAAGAAGTCAATTACAGCAATTCAAAATAACATATTTAGCCACCAGTATGCTGTGTTTCGGATTTGGTCCCCCCACTTTATTTTTCCTTTCCATGCATGTCACCTGGATTTTTCTGAAATTTCTGAAATTGAAAAAGTTTTTTTTACATTTATTAATTAATAGTCACACAAAAAACACATACCTGCAGCCATGACTAGAAATTCACAAATCAAATTATTAGTGCATATAATTTCCATGGTTGGATTATTTTGTTAAATCCATAATTATGATTACCAATGTATTATTAAATTATGAATTTAATGCACTTTTATTAAATGTAACAATTTTTTTCACCTCTTCCCCAAAGTTTAAAAAAAATATATTAAGACTACAATGATATAATTCTTATTTTGAATATCAGTTTTTACATTTTAATAAATAATCCAGTTAAATCCCCATCATCTAGTACACTGATGGCTGAAAGAATATTGTTTTTGTAAAAAATTAAATAGTATCAAAATATAAAAGGTGATTTAAAAGCATGAGAATTTGTGCAATTACTGGATGCTGAGACTTCTTCATTGTAATCAAAGAATATTTCTTGCAATGAAAAGACTTAACTCTCTTACCATCTTATTATCTACAGAAAATGGAGAGACTATTTTTTAAGAAATATCCAAATATTTGAGGAAAGATATTTTCAATGCCTTCAATTATGTATGATATTTGCCACAGCAAGCACCATGAGCTAGTTAATTTAAATTAGTAAACAATGGGCTGTATGCAGAGATGACCAAAATTATTGTAACATTTTGTTTTAACCAATATTGAGTATTTATTGTATTATGATTTAAAAATGCATCAGTACGATAATAAAGCCAATTTAGCAGCGTTTTTATGTTCATACAGCCTTGTGGCAATGTAACTACAGTAATAAAGCGGTACAATAAGTGCTTAAACACCACAGGTGATACAATGGTTTTGGCCTATACTACACATTTCATCAAAGAACTGACACCATGCCAAGGAGCAAGCACTACATATTATACCTGATGATGGCTATCACAAACAATAATAAAGTATTTTGAGATTTCAAACATATTGACATGCAGTGTTTACATCATGTGGGGCCTAGAGGGCTAAAAATAATATAAATTTTAAACCAAGGTGACTGCAAACAAACAAAAAAAGGATGTTAAAGATTGATTCTCTAAGATCCACTTTATGTAGAATACAAAAAAAAAAAAAAAAAACAATTCTAATTTTTAACTGAAAGGTTTTATTTTAACAACAATTAGCCAGATTCATACAATTATCTTATTTTCATTTAATTTTTTAACAGTTAGGCTTAGGATTAACCATTTTGCCCTCAGACTTCTGTAAACCATCTCCCTATTTTCATCTTATTTGAATTCATTCTCTAAAAAAAAAAAATGCAAAAATTCAATTAACATGCTGGCAAAAAACTATTACAATGGAAAAGTTTAGAAAATTCATCAGCAATACAAATTGCATAAATAATTTTTTCTACTTCTTGTATTTTGCAACAATTTCATAGAAAACTATACAAACCATCAGGTAAGAATAGAATAACAATCATTTAATTTACCTTATATATACTCATACATGTGAATTAAGATTTAGAGGCTAGTTAAAAAAAACAAACAAGGTTGAACTTAGTTGGTAATAATGATGGAGTAATACAAGATGAGATGCACAAATATTAAAATTAAATATGATACACATTTTTTTAAAAAAATGTAGGCTAAATTAAAAAGATTGCTTTATTCCGCAATCAGCTGCTTTCAAATTAATTTCTTAATATTCAGAAAAATGTAAAAAAATTGCAGTTTTGGAGATATGCATCAGACTCAATGATGTATTCCATTACTCTGAACATACCACTATATACTACTTATAGGTCATAAGACAAAAACATGCACGCACGTGCACACAAACGTTATCTGAACATTGTTATATTGGCATGAAAGGATCTGATTAATAAACATTAAACAAACCAAAGTTCACTTCTTCAATATGAAAACAAAATATACAACCCACATCAGCTAGAAGCTGATTTTTTTTCCTGGATACAACATTTTATAACAATCCCTCAGCTAATCAGAGTCAGACAGAACAATGACTTCTGTACTAGAAGTAATGGTTGAATTTTTTCCTTGATAGCTTGTTGAAGGTAAATTTCTCTTATTGTCTCCATAGTTGGAATTATAAGCACCATAACAGAATGCTGGGGAGTTGCTTTGCATTGTTCTTAGACATGCTAATGAGGTAACAGATGCAATTTTTAGACATATCCCATCTTCTTGCTTAAGATTAAAATTTTGACTGATCTCTGATTTTTTGGGCTTTAGTCCTAAGGCACAGCACATACTTTCTTTGGGATCATGTGATAGTTCTTTAATATCATCGTCATCATCGTCTAATACAACAGGATCTTCTGCAGACTCTAGATCAATAACAACTTTACTGTCTTTCTCCATCGGCTGATCGTCAGGCTTGGAAACTGAATTTTTAAATAATACACTGCGTTTATTAAAAGACAATAGTGAAGACTTTGGCTGCAAATCATTTTTAGACCAGCAATACTCAGTGTTGCTGAATGTGGTTTGCTTATAAGATATTAAGGATGAAGTTTTTAGATGAGAGCGATTATCCTGGTAAAAATCTATGTTGCTATAACCTCTACTGTCAAGAGAGAATGATGATTTTGTTTGAGAAATGCAATCACTCTGGAAACAATCAATAGTGTCAGGAGTACTTTCATGAGATGATGACAATGTCAAAGTCTTTGGAAGATCAGTTTGACAATAATTGACATTTGTGTTAAAACCATCGTCAACGGATGGAGACTTTAAAGAGCTGCGATTAGCTCGATAATAGTCTACTATGCCATATGATGTAATATCCACTCCTTCAGATTCTTCCTCACTTGATTCAACTTTGCTGTCTTTTTTCCTAGGGTCAAGCAAATTACTCTCTGGATCATCTTCAACTGCTTCTTCTAAACAATCTAAAATAAATCAAATTAATTTAATTAAATACCTGGGTGGTGTATAAAACAAACCAAAACATTTTCTAAGTTTCAAATTGAAATATATGTACAAATGACGACTCATGAATGAAATAAACGTATATAAGAATATGAGTCTAAAAACCCTTACAGGTAATAAAATAATGTATATTTTTTAATTTTTGTCAAACAAGACATTTTTCAATGAGATAACCTCTTTTATGTTTAATGAATTATTTTATTGGCAAGTCCACAACTATGGCTGCTGGTATATAATTACAGAAAAAGTTTCTCCTCCAGTCTCCTGCTGTATTTTTAGTTTCAAAACTTTCTCAAATGCTCAGACAACATTTGAAACATCAGGCTCTAACTAATCAAAGCACTAGAAAAAAAAAAGCAACAGTGTGTGTTACTTAGCAGCACTTAGTATAATAAAAACAGGTACAACTATTACTAATAATAATACAGATATCTATCTGCTGAGCTTTAGTTCTATCAATGATTTCCATCAAGAGGCTTATCTTTTCTTTTTTTCTTCCATTTTTGATTACTAATATTGTAGAGAGAGAGAGAGAGAGAGAGAAAAAAATAAAATAATGCTATACAAAACACTGGCATGTGGCTGTGCGTGCATATACACCACTTTTTTTAAACAAATTGTTTAAAATGAGGCCATTTGCACATTTCCTAATTCAATTTCAATATCCAAGAGTAAAAACAGTTACAAGTTATATAAAATAACCAGTCAATTAAGAATCATGCAGCATTAAATAAATTTATCTGAATCCAGTATCAAATATCAAAGATTTTGGGAGATATCAAAAAATTTTTTTAAAGCTATCAGTAGTCAAACCACAGCTAATGATGTAATGATAAGTTTACATCAGCATGGGCTCCCCTTACAATAATATGTGCAGAAAATCTATTTCTGCACAAATTCCAGTCAGGGATTCTCCCAAAGCTATCATTTGAGATATTTATAAACATGTGAAGAAATTAAAATGATCCACTAACAGTGAAACATCTCCAAGCAGAAGATCAAAGACCCTTTCATCTTTTACAGCTCAACAAGCAGCATATTTCATGAAAACAAGAGACAAAGATGCATTATTTTTTGAGGTACTTTTCTCTTTAGTTGACATATTCTTTCACTTAACCAATTTACTAGGCTTCTGTCATGTAAATCAATCCAACACTTTTTCCTGTCTTCTTCCTCAGAGCACGCTGAAACTACAAATACGTTTATAGTGAGGTTTGGGAAATTGGTGCTAGATAATTAGTCCAGGAGGTTATTCAAGTCAAACCCTGTAAATGGTGGTGGCAAGTGGAAAAGTCACAGTAAAATTCCATACAAAGGACTATATAAATCCCCAGAAATCCATTTAGAAAAAGAAGACAGAAATTGACCAGTGCAGACAAGGAACACAGCAAAGTGATTAAAAAAGACCTGCATCAACAACCCATGTCGACAGAGCATCCAGCATGCTTTGCACAAAGCTAACCTGTTGTCTTTGTTGTCTCTTTTCAAGTAATTACTAAGTTTAATAATTTAAAAAATCTTTATTATGAGAATCATCTCTACTCTCTTATGTCACAGCCACCAATTTCAATAAAGCAGCCATAATTGTAATTTGTGGTTGCTATATTCAAATTGATTATGCCTTTTATCATTATTTGTAGTTTTATCTTTGATTGTATCCAATGATTCTGTAAATTTTAAGTAAAACAGTGCTATACAGGTTCATTGTTTGCTTTATTTTTACAGGACAAAAATTATCATTTCTGGATAAAATGTACACACAACAAGCAAGTTTAGAAATACATGCAAAGAAGATTAAGCATCTGTGGCAGAAACCCTAGTTCACTCCAACTCATTTTGGTGAATCTTCCATAGCATGGTTTCTGCTTGCTCTTCTTTCATAGCTAAAAGGCTCTAGCAGTGGCCAATGAGGAGAGTGGATGTTCTTGAACTGAATATCACCCAACTTCAATTTCAGCTGTTTCCCAAGCATTTATGTCAATAAGAGGCCTAGCCAAGCAGGATTGATGTGAATCCTTTTAAATGACTCAAAGACGGTTCCTTATGGAGTGGCAGGCAGCTATATGATGATCAGCCAAAGATTTGTAAGAACGAGGAGACATACAATGTGAAAACCATGTGTGTCTTGTTGAGAAAGATATACCATATGACAAGCAGGATAACAACATGGAGAAGTTACAATTAATTATGATAATTTGCTATACTAGTGTCCTCATTTAATGGTTTAGCCAGTGTTTAATAACTTATTATAAAACAACATCTCAGATTCTGTATTTGTGCCTCACACTTAATGCATGACTGTTTTCTCTCACGTTTAAACAAGAAAACAGTCACTGTGGTCTTTTATGTTGTTAATGTGTATTTAAAACAAAACAAAAAAAAAACAAACTATGCCAACATATTAAATAACCAAGAATAGATAAGATATCTGTATTATTAAAAGAAATTCTACATTTATTTACTTGCCTTCATCTTGTTCCTCAAGTTCTGGAACATCAATATTTTCTTCTTCCTCCTCCTCATCTTCAGAAGCTGATGATTCTACTTCCTTTACCTCTTGAGCTTCCAAACCCATCTCATACTGCTTGTTCGCATATTTGTCTATAACCTCCAAAAAGTCAATGTCAAATTAAATTATTCAGTTAAGCAATAGATCCCCATCTTAATGAATAAGCAAGCAAGCTGTACAAGTCTCTCTCCATAACAAAGCTAGAAATTTAGATGCATCTGTGTAGTATTTTGTTTAAGATAAAGAAAACAAACAAACAGCTAACAAACTGTTTAACTTACTGGAAGAAAGTTTATGCCAGAACAAAATCTCAACATACTATGGTGGTGTTTTCTACAAGTTCAATAAAGGCAGTTTTGGAAGACTATCAATTGCTAGCCAAATCTATAAGTGGTATTTGAACTGTTAAAATATTAGTAAACAAACAGAACAATCAAATCAACATACTTCATCAAGTCTAGTCTGGGAAACTTTTCTGTTTTCTTCCAGCTTTTTCCTTAGGTCACTGTCAAACAATGCTGGATCAAGAGATGGTCTGAAACAAAGAGGGTTTGATGATGATGCATTATACTATCACAATCTGTTTTTCAATAATTCAGTTATAGATTTATGATTTTCCTGGCTTTTGCAAAAAAAATGAAATAAAAAAATAATGTCAGAAATACCAAGTAAAGATTCATTCTAACCAAACAAATTGAGCAATAAAAATTTTATCTAATCTGAACAACACATTTAGCAGGTTTACATATAAGCAAATCAAAATGAAATTTCACTTCAGTAATGCATAAAAGCCTCTATGTCAATTTGTTTCTTTTGTGATCATTCCTTCCTCAAATGATATACAGATAAAACTGGAATTTTAAACATGGCCTTAAGTGCTTAGTTTAATTTAGTTAACAAGTAGTTAGAAGAAAAAGGAAAAAGAGGATATAAACATGAAGTCTACAGTTAAAGTACTCACTTGTAGTCATCAGTCAACCGTGATCTGAAAGTATAAATGAAGTCTTCGTGCCTCCTTTGCTGTAGCTGATTTCCCACATCTGTAAATACTTCTCTTGCTAAGTCATCAACTGCACCCTTACTAGAAATTAATATCTCAATGTAATAACAGAACTCATCAAATAATCCAGCAATGTTAATTCTAGCCCTCATTTTATTTTCAAAGTGATCTATAAAGTATAAACATATCAAAACAAATTTGCTTTACTTGCTTGCGTTCTGTCGCCTTTGTCCTTTCATCTTGCAGTTAGTATTCATATTTCGTAATGTATTAAAAGCTGCTTGATGATCTATCATTTTCATAGTACTCTAAAAGCATTTCTGTTTTCCAACTTATTAAGTAATCTACAAAGGTGTGAACAAATTATTAGACTAAAAGAAATTTAAAAAATCATAACTCCTTTTAGTACAATTAATATTTAGTAGAGCCTCGTCCTAGACCTGTACGGTGCAATGACAAGTTTAGGCATCCCTCCCTTCAATTTTTCTTGCACAAATTTGAACAATGATAAATTTATGCCTTCGGATATATTATTTACATTTTCTGGAAATATAATTGATGTTTTTCATACATAATTGTCATATAATTTCTAATTAATTAATTGTCAATATAGCAAAGAAAAATGAGATTCCAAGTAAAATATAACAGATTAAAGTCTGGAAAAAAGAACTCCTCAAGAAGATACTGTTATGAAAGTTTAATTATCTAAAATACCTATCAAGAACTAAGAGTAAAATTACCAGCAGAATCTAATCCAAGTTTGTGCCCAATGAAAGGGCAAGTGTGGCTGGAGATGAAGCCATCTTCATGCAGTGCTCATCTATTGTCAGCAAACTATCACCAAAGACCCTGGCTGACCATAAACAGCTCTAGAACAGCCTGTACTGTGTTCAAATTAGACTGAACAAAACTGGGAAGAGTTACATATTATTTTGCAAATTCAATGAAAATATGAACTTTGCTAATAATTTTTAAATCAGTACTAGACATATTTAAAATGTATTTAAAAAAAAAAAGGCATCTGGCTAGAATACTGTTGAAAATGTATGAGAACTTGTAAAGTAGGAAAACCTGCCAGTAAATCTGCACTTTTTTTGAATCATTAAATGAAGAGTGGTATAAGCCATAATTAGTTAGTGCACTAGATAAGGCCCTACCAAATACCAATTGTAGATAAAAGTCGTCTCTCTTTTTTTCACTTAAGTCTAATAATTTCCACACATTGGTAAGTGATCCTCGCCGAGTAGTATATGCATGATATAGATTTAAGGAATAGAAATCCTTCTCTACCTCAAAATACACTCTACTTCACCTTAGTGAAATATTCATGCTTACCTACTACCTTTTAACAGTTAATATCTACTTACATCTTCACCACAAACCCATCTTTTGATGAGTTGGTTACTACGGAAAGCACTCAAACAATTCCAGGCGAAATGAACACTTCAAACGTACAATTCGCCAGGAACCGCCATAGCCGGTAATTTGGCATTCAACGGACTTAAACAAATATTGCCCGTTAAAGCCACCAAACACCTCTCGGCAACTATACCTTCCTTTGTGCTTCCCAAAACGTTTCTGATAGTATAACTGTCACACACCAACTGAGACTTACCCTAAGAACAAATTGTACTTGCTGTTCACCCTGCTGACAATGGTCTTGATATCATGATAATCGGGGAATATTGTGTTTCTGTTAATAAACTTCTCTATCTTCTTGTTAACTTCTTCATACCGAGTACCTAAAATAATATTAGATATTACAAAAATAATGGGGTCTGTTTAAAAAAAAATTTATCATGTGACTGTTAACCCTAACCCTGCCTTACAGAACTACTGTCTGTGTAGGTTAGAAAACTTTTTTTTTTGCATGCTTTATTTTTGTTTAAATTTGAGAAAACTGCATATATCTGTGGCACTGTGAAAATTGTGCCAGTGTGTTGGTTAACGAACAGGGGTCTCCAGTAATTTTTGGATTTGCTGGCAATCTGACTAGCAAAAAAAACAACTAACTAACTACATTTATTAATGCAAGAGGTATTATGGTATTCCCAATACAGAAACAAAACCACAACCTGGATACCCTACAGCCCTCCAACAAATGCGAGGCTGTCATTTGACTGTAACACAGAAATTATTCAGCACAAATGTAGTACTCTCCATTGGTACCATTATCCAGAATATTTTCTCAACAATTAAGGTAAAATGGAAACCTTCTAAGTAGATGTGTTAGAAGACTTGTTTGGCGAGAAAGAAAAAAAAAAAATGACAAACTCAAGATCAAATCCAAGGTGGTTTTAGATGAAAAAAATTATAAAATTATAGCAAGTTTGCTCTAATTTCACCAATCAATAACTCTAGGAGAAACTGGCTGCCAACATCTGGTGTTCTTGATTCCATATCTATTCATCTTTGATTAATTTTACATACAATGGAAACTATAATGCAAAGGCAGAATTCATAATAGCTGATGGATTACCTTAGCAATTCAGGGGTACAGATGTGTTACTGGCCATGATTAAATCCATACAATAATCTAAACACTTTCTGGATGATAAATTTAAGAATGGGTTTATAACAGCCATTTGAAGAATTCTTCAACACTATCCACAACCATTTGTTTGCAGGGATATTTTGTTCTAACAAACTACCTTACAAACAGCTGGAGATCACACTGAAGCATCCACTACAGCATCAACTTAGGTTTAAAAAGCACGCAACAAAAACAAACACCACCGTTACAGGAAATTTGTTTTAATTGCTTCTTGCAATGACTTCAGTCTCTGTATTCCTTACATTCCACATCCCATATTAAGATGTAGTTTAATTTCTACCATTTAAGAATGCCTCTCATTTAAATGCTTACTAGATTACCAAGGTTAAATGTTACCATTATTGATTAAGACCCACCAAAATAAATTATGGATCCTTAAAAACAAACAAAAATTAGGGTTGGTAGATAGGTAGGGAATTTGTGCTAAGCTGGAGACAAATCACCTACAGCAGGGTTTCTTGCCCTCTTCCTCTGGGCACTCGTTTTCTACCACAACTAAAAATAAAGAGCTCTAGTAAAGCCTCGTATGCCACCCCATCTCCAGGATACTCTACTAACACTTTGTGCTAGTTTCTCTCTAATGCAGTATTATGGAACCATACTGGCATTTATTTTCCCGCTACTAAAAATCTCCTATGAAAAAAAAAAGAATTCTTTAAGGAGAATGATGTTAAACCTTTGATCCTTGTGTCTGCTAACTAAAGTCCGGATGATCAATATCATTAAAATCCTGATTTTAAAAATGACTCAAATGAAATGACAACTCTACTGCACACAAACTTGGTCGTAAAGCGTAATTCACACAAAACATACATACACAGCCAGCCAGCATAATAATTTCACAACTTCAACAAATATGCATACCATTATAGCGAAATCGTCTTTCTGCAGGACGACCTGTGGTGCAATCACGGTTTTTCAGCTGACACAGCTTCTCCCATACTTTTACAAATTTTCTTTTTAATCTGTCCTCATAGATGTAACAAGAATCTATTTCATCCAGACTATCCAATGACAGATCCTGCTCTTGCACCTTTTCTATTTCATTACGGATATCCTGCAAAAGACCAAATGAGAGAGAGGCACGATTCCCAAATAACCAACCGCTAATGAGTTATTCAAACTCTCTGCAATACACATCACTAGATAAGGTGAGTAGAAAAAAACACAATACTGCACAACTGTTATTCCTGGAGCATCTGGAACCAGCGAGAAAACATATGTACAATATTGGAATTAATTATAGAAACAGAAGAAAAACTGGGTAAAAAAAAGCAGCAGCAAACACCACATGATAGAATTACATCTCGTGTGTAAAAATGTGCACATAGTACATTGTGATTGGTTGTCAAGCAAGGAATCAAAAAGTGCCAAATCTGCAGAAAGATTATAAATGCATAAACAATTATATAATAAAGTGATAAATATACTATGGCTCCAGGGAGGGAAATAACACATGACAAGTGTACAAAAATCAAAGTCTTAGCTAGTGAAGATAACCCCATGGAGATGATTTCAGCACAATGTCATTTCAGAAAAAGACACTTGCAAGACTCTGAAGAGAATGTGTGAAACTGGCACTGTTGACAATAGAAGCAGTCAAGGAAGAAAATCCAAACTCTCTCAAATGATGGTAAGTACAGGGTGCCCCACAAAAAACCAGGAAATTTTAAAAGTCCAGATCTCAACGTAATGGATTTTACCATGTGGGGTTTACTGTCACATCAACTTCAATTACAGAGGAGAGAGGTCACAGACATACAATCCTTAAAACCTGTGTTGATGGAAGCTTGGAACAATATCCCGCTTGAAGTTATCCAAAGGGTGACTGGAAATTGGCTAGACCGTCTACGTCGTTGTGCAGCTGCCCACGGAAAGCATTTTGAACACCACATCTAACATTTGTGTTTTTGTTCTGTTTTAAATAACTACCAAAATTTCCAACAATTAAATAAACTGTACCAAATTTTCTGGTTTTTTGTGGGGCACCCTGTAGTTCAGGGTAGATTCTTTCTGTGACAGACAAAAAAGAGTAAAGATCTTGCAAATGACCTAACTACAAGTATAGGTGTTAATGTTTCTTGAACAACAGTAAGATACACATTAAAGTGAAGTGGTCTCAATGGGTGTGTAACTGCTTGAAAAACTTTGCTGAAGAGAGGAATCCAAGCAGCAAGACTGAAACAGGCAGCAAAAACAAAACAGTAAGATGGCCAAACTTGGAAGGTGCTCTTTACAGATGAGTTCAAGTTTGAACTGTTTGGCAATAATCAATGCAGTTTGTTCAAAGACAGACCAGGGAGTGGTATAATAATCAGTGTACAACAGCTACAGTACAGTGAAGCCTGGTGGTGGATCAATATAAGTTTGGGACTTCATATCAGCTAAGGGTATTGGTGATTTGCATAAAACCGAAGGCGTACTGACTGCCAACAGGTACAGGCAGATTTTCATCTATCATGCTATTTCTTCAAAAAGACATCCCATTTGGCAGTCTTTCATTTACAATCATGCCAATGTGATGAAAACCTATCTGGAATGTAGAGGCTGATGGAACTCACACAGATGCTTTGGCCTGCACAAAGTCCTGATATGAACATTACTGTGGCTATACAGGGTTATATTACTACTAAGCAGCAACAAACACTTTTGGATGAATTGTAAAAACTGCTATTTGGAACAACATTCCATAATCATACATTGATAACCTGTATGAGATTATGAAAAGTGTCATGCTGTATATAAAACAAAGGGCTCATATTCCAAATACTAATGCACCAAATGTCTTCATCGCTTTTGCATATTTCATGTAACAGTGTAGTGTACATATTACATACATCTCTCAGTTACAGTTAATCATTATTTGTGTATAACTTGTGTTTTACATAATTATTTCCAATACTGTATATGTAGTACATTCCATCTAGTCAATTTTTCCTAAAACTTGCAATCTTTTTTACAATTCCAATACAAGCAACTATCTGATCCCACTTTATTCTGTGAAGATAACAGTAAATGGACCATTACCATCAATTTATTAGATATACTGTTAATAAAAAAGACTGGCTATTGGTTTTTTTTTTTAAACATATGGATATAAACTGCAAAATAAAATAAATGGTTTTAAAGCATGTCCTAAAATAGCAGAACTATTCAAGTGTTACAAACTAAATAACATTTTGAAATAAGCCAGCCAGCTATGAAGTGTCCGTCTCACATTATGTTAACAGCAACAAAAATACAACACAAATTTAGGCTACAATTTCCAATGACGTAAGTTTATACATTTTCTTTCTCTTTAGAATGTAACAATCTTGTGGTCCTGATCTTCTTTTCTAATATTCAAAGGACTAAATATATTTTTTTAAAAAATAAAGCTAATTTTTTTCAAATTCTGTTATAATGGATATTTCTCCCTTTAAGGTGGAAGACAAAATTTGCAATTTTGCAGGTAAAAAAAAAAAAGGATACATAAATTTATTTGCTATTTTAACTCTCACCCATTTTTTATGGTAAACCAACCAACAGTAAACAAAGCATCTTCACCATCTGATGACTAATCTCAGCCATTAGAATGATGCACTTGTGGCGATGCCCCAGTGACAACCCCAGCATTTATGTTGTACACCAAGTTTGGCATTTTGTCCAAGTCGATTGTGTAAGGAGTTGGTCTATATTACAAAACAGTTCATCATTCTTTAGGTCCTACATTAACAGATCTTGGCTTTAAATGAACATATAGTTTGCAAAATACCACTTTTGTTTAGTAGGGACCAAAAATAAATCCAACTTTGTGGTTATAATGGACTGTCTTCACCTGTTAAAGCTGCAAATTTCATTTCACTGCATTCACATCTTCACAAATACAATAATTACATTCTTCTCTTTGTGGTTAAGTATTGAGAATAATTTAAATCTCAGAAAAATTAAGATATTAATACTTAATGGGTTAAGAGATATGATTGGATGATGAAAAATTTTTCTTCTAAATTCAGGGATCTCAAATTTTTTAGTATCAAATTGAAGTTCCTAAAAACCTTTCAATAAGTCACACTTCCCCAAATGTGGCTCCTTGGTATGGCTGAAATTTGATTTTATAAAATGATTTTAGAATATCCTGCATATTTAATTAGAATTCCAGCTTATACGTTCAGTTTTATTTATATCAAGCTTTTTAAGGTTTAGATAATTTTCTAAATCAATCTGCAATTGAGTAATTATTAATTTTATAGAAGTATACAAACGAGATTTTCCATATTAAGTGGTCAGAAAAGCATATAACAGTTCCTACACACACAACATATTTTAAAAAAAATACATTTAAAAAAGTTGCTTTGTTCTGCTTTGCAAATTTTAGGCTAGAAGTTCTTCTAAAAGATACACTAATAAAATCTCCCACATATAAGAGGTAAGAAAATTAAACAATACATTTTCTACTTTGACTGACCAAAAGTGTGCTTTGGGAATACAAATTTTAAGTTGCATGTGACTCACTAGAGCTATATAGCTACGCAAATTCTTTGCAAATAAGGAAACAATCATGAACAGACAAGTCAATGGCTCCATGCAAAACTACCTGGTACCTAATGCAGCAGAGGCAATCAAGACAATTCTTCCGTGTGTTTCTGGAATAGTAGGAAAACCCCTTAATATCAAGCATAATTCTAGGGATCAGCAGGTGCCGCAATTAACTCACCATGTATTATGCAAGAAACCTTCAACAGACAACCACTTCCACATTCAACATTGGAATGGAACTATGATTATGAATCTGAACAAAGAATCCTTTTAGTCTATGCAAAGTCAGTGTAAGTTAATCATGAATTTATCATCTTAGGTGATGTTTTAAGTAAGTGAATTTGATTTTGGGGTGTCCATGACACCCATTCAGGGATTTGGGTTGAACCCCAGACTCTGCTTAGCTCATGATAATTTTCTATTGTAATTCTTTCCCATTCACAATATCCAAAAACAAACCAAGGCACATTAGCTAAAGACAATCAAACATTAGCAAGTTATTTAATGATCACTTCCATTTACGCTATAGACAGTACATGTAGAAGGATGCCGATCCACATTATCATTTCCCTTTTCCTGCAAAAATGAGTTTACTAGTCAAGCTATTTGTGTGAACAATGTGCGTTACCTAGTTGCTTTATTTACTTGCTACATGATGAAATCCAACACTGAATCCTTTCCTTCTGGTGATGTGAAGGTCTCAGGTGTTCATACCTTGGCACTCTCTCATCATTTAGCTGGTCAGACAGCAATAGAGAAACATCAAGGAATGCAACAGAGGTGGAGACAGACAGCAATGGCATAAAAAGTAAGGTTGTCAAGTGAAGTTTGAGTCATTTGAGGCCGATCAATGTGTTGGCATTTTCATAGTCCATTGGAACAAAGATTCTCTCTGATGATGCAAGGTCAGATGATTTCTTTTATCATATGGCTGTGGAGACTAACTACTACAGCATACAGACCCAAAGAGAGACAGGCAGAGCTGACAACACTTGGACAGGTGTGCCCCAACAACCAAGACCACCACACCATGGTAAAGATGGAGGGAAGAAAAAAGACCTGTGTGCTGTGCTTCTGGAATGGCCAAAAAACCCCTTCAGGTTGTTAAGTGGAGACCAGCTTTTGCTGCCAGTTCTACACGATTACCGTGCCAGTTGGGATGTTTCATGACCATGTGAATGAACAGTGATTGCAACAGTGACTGACTTCCTCCTGGAAGTGAGTGATTTTACTCTACATTTTTTCCTTTCATTTTCTGGATATATTTCCCTTCTCATTTGGATTAATGAACTGTGCGCTAAGTCATTTGTGCTATTTGAGTCATTCCAGGACTTCTTAATAAGTTTTTAAAATCATTTTAATCACGTGCATTTTGAGCAGCCATTTTGGAAATTGTCTGAATGTTTATGCATGTAAAATACTGAATTTCCAGAATGGGAAAGAGTTAATATGATGCTCACTGATTTGCAAAAGCAAGTCTGAAAGCTCTAGATCTAAACAATGGACATATCATATCTGTTCACTAGTTAACTATTTCAAAACTTTTATAAATATACTGAAGCACATTAGAAATCCACCAATCCAAAAAGTAAATATTTTTTAGCATATGCATTTTTTTACATTAAGAAAAGTGATATCCGTGAATAAAATTACTGCTGTAAAATATACCAAAATCATTAATGCAATAAACATGATGCACATGCAGTATGGACCAGATGCTGTTGCACAAAATAAGGTTGTGCACTGAAAAATAGAGAGGCTGGCAAAAAAAAGACCACCCAATCATGTTGTGAAACATGTTCTGAATGTGCCTTTGTGATGCCAAGATTGATAGCAATAATGGGAAAACTGAATTGTCAACACAGCACTTAATGAGGATGAAGTAATAACTGTGGCAGAAAGGCACCACCAGATATAGCACAAGATCAGATCAATCTTATGTCACCACACCTAGACAGGACTGTCAAATTCAGCACAATAATCTCTAAGATCAAATGCTTCAGAACTCTAGAACAGTTCGAGTGAGTTGTTTTTTACACACTGCTAGATGTCCACACATTGGTCCAGTACTCACTCAACATCATTGCCAAATGAACACCAACAGGATAACTACAGACACTGGTGGTTCAGATCAATGGAAGTAAGATGTTCTTTTCTCAGATAAATCCAGATTTCCCCTATGGAATGCTGGTGGACAACTAAGTGTGTGGTATCATCAAGGTAAACACTACCCCAGTGTTTTGCAGACTGACAGATATTGGATGAAACACATTTATGGTAGCATTAATTTTCACCAACAGATACTGCTCCATGTCTTTAGGGGGTGATGTAAATGGGCGAACACATCTCAATGGCATCTTGGTAGGCATCATCTTTTTCTTTAAACATCACACATTTCTACAAGGCAACATGAATACTCAAGCTGACAAAGCACATCAACAAGCTATTCCTATACTCCAATGGTTGCTCTTGGCCATTGATCTAGCATCAAATTAACGTTAGTGGGATGACAATTACATAATACAGAACCTGATCCAACTCCAGGCTGTAATTCTTCTGAAATGGCAGATATCAAAAGTATTCATCAAAAACCTCATAAGTTCAATAAGGTGATGCTATGTAGTGTGTATTGTGGCTAATGGAGGGCAAATCCACTAGCTGTGTGTAGTGCCCTTTCAGATGCTCCTTATTAAAATGTTCTTAGATGACTGACATAATTGGTGTATAATTGTCATTGCATTATCTGCATTATAAATTAACATTTAGTAAATAATGTTTGTGGTGCATTTCTAATATGCTTCACACCAGACATCTTCATTCACTAACTCAGGGCAATGTGTTGTATAGGTATAGTTGAGATTCTTTCTTAAGATAACACAACAAATAACAAATAATTTTAAAAAGAAATTTACCCCAAGCAACTTTTCCAGTCTTCTAATTTGTCGTGATGAACCCTTTTTATTAGTTTTAGCATCAGGAAGATCAGCTTGATCCTTCGCATTACCAACATTACTGGAGGCACACTCTGTGAAAGGCTTTCTCACCTGATCGTCACCAGAAACAGCATCAACATTGTCAGTTTCAGTAACAAATTTTATAATCAGTTTTTTCCTCCCTATCAGCACTTTTTCTTTCATTCAAATTGCTTTCACCCTCTTTCGTTAAGTCCAAATTAGGACCAACATCCATATTGCCATCCTTTAAAACTTTTGGATCTCTTTCTGTTAGCTCCATTATTTCACTATTATCAGTGATATTAACATCTTCACACAAACTTTCTCCAGTTTCAATTGAAGATTTTGTCTCTACCTTTTCATCAAATGAGTTATTGCTATTATCTACACTTACGTGTAAACATTCCACAGGTTCATTCTTACAGCCACTATCTACTGGTGCTTTATCAGAGGTACATTCAAAATCCTTAATTTCAACTAAACAACCTGCAGTAGTTCCTTTACTGACTGTTGTACTTTCTATTAGTTTGGGTTTATCCATGAACCCAGTGTTTTGATAATTACTTTTCAAACCATTGACTGTTTTGGTAATCTTATCTTTTAATCTCTCTGTTTTATCAGATTCGGTTATAAAAAAATTATTTCCTTTTTTTTTATTATCCTGATTAGCACACCTTTCTTTTGCAATTGTTACAGTGAATTCTACTTTATCTGCTGAACACTGAGTGTCCAAAAGATGTTTATCTTTTTGCTTTTCTTCCATTGAACAAAGCAAATCCAAGTTTTTTTCCTCAAAACATTTTTTAGCTCCTTTACACTTATCTGAATTTTCAAAATCTTCATCTTTCAGAGCTTTTTTTATATCTTTTACTTTATGAAGCAAGTCTTCAACATTTTTACTAACATCCAGACTACTGCTGCTTTCTCCCTTTGATATAATTTCAACATTTTCTGTACCCGTCAAAATATTTACATTTTCACATTTTGAAGCTGGACTGCTGACATCATCAATGGTAGTGGTTTTGGCAGATTCATTTTCCCCGTCAACATCCGAATGACTGGAACACCCAACATTGTTATCAACATCAGTCCGTTTTATCTTCAATGCTGATGAGGAAATCAATTCACTTTTACGCTTTTTCGGTACTCCAACCACTTTGTAAGCTTTTAATTCTGCCAAGAAATCTTGAAGATGTACATATATCCGAGTAGGATCTCTCTTTATTGTTGATTTTGAAAGATGTACAAGATCCCTAAAACTCTGAGAATTTCTGAACTGCTCACTGCACTGATCATATCGCATTTGCACTAGCAGTGATAGTTTATTGTAGTCATCCAACCTCCTTTCAAAAAACCAAGGAACTGCAATAAAAAAAATTCAAAGCAGCTAAAATAAATAGCAGATTAAACAAGTAGAAGCAATCAATGCCAGTTTATATATAATTTTCAACAAAAATTTGCAGTATATTACACAACTAAGACTTGCCTGTAATAGCGATCATGGCAGTAGTTTCACAATTAAGATTTGTCAATGGAAAACCAGTTATAAATAAAAATTTTACAACAGGTGTAAGGCAGAGGTGTCTGCTATCTTGAATGTTCTTTAATTTTGGATTGGAGTGGATTGTGTGGTAAAACAGATGAGAAAAGGAATGAAGGATAATACTGGGAGTACATTAGATGGGAATAGTGGCATATGCTGATGTTGATGGCAGAGAATATCAGAGATACTAAGGCAGCAAAAAGAACTGGCTTCAGGATTAATAATAGTAAACTACTAGATTACAATACGAGAAGAAGAGACCAGCTGCTTTTCCAACAAAGATTGGCAGATATGGCAGAGTGAGATAGAAAAAGTACAATCATTTATTCAATTATCTGGGATCAAAGAATAAATTGTAAGTAGAAGCATAAATACGAGCAGCACCAAGGCTTTTCATGCAATAGGCCAAAGTAGTCCAAACTTTTCAAAACCAGAAGATGGATAAGAAATATAGGGAACTTCTGGAAATTTAGGCATTATGAAAGGTAGGAAACATTCTTACTTCAGTACTGACAGGACATTTCTTTAATATCAAGCTACAGCAAACACCACCACAGGAAAGTACATAATAATGAAGTTTTATTTAATATCTTATTATTTGAAACAAATTATGGGCATGCTAATATAGAGAAATAGTGATATCGTACATATAACATATAATTTCATTTTTGATATGGCATAACAAAAGCAAAAATTTACCCAAATAAATATGGAATATTCATATTAAATGGGCATAACATGAGAAATTTTAAAACATTTATCTCAGCAAACCAAAAACTATGCTGCTTCAAAGATTTTGCTTGCACTAAATATTCAATATCCACATCAATTTTTGTAATAGCCAGTTAGTAGCAAGATTCCAGTTTTTTTTAAAGACTTTTTGATTTTGTGTTTTTCATAACAGAAAATGCACTTTCACAATGTTGGTGCTTCCAAACATGGAGCATATCTTCAAGTTGAAGAGGAGCAATCCTTTGGAACAATTTTCCAGAAGTTATTGCACATCTCATTTTTCCTGGAAATAAACAGAGAGTCTGCACTTAACAAGTTTATCTGAAGATGCTCAATTGGCACATCTATCTTGGACACTAGATCTCAAACCCTTAAATCCATAGAAATGGTGTGAAAATCAACATCAGTTTTAATTAAGAGTTTGAGACATGATGAAAGGTGTGACATTATTCTGCTATAAAGGTAATGAATCATTTTAACTTTTCATGAAATGTGTCAATATGGCCCATGAAAATAGATATATTCTGATCTTTAGCCTGCAGTCAGATCATGTGTATTGAGGTAAACAGTTATATTTGTTAACAAAGCCAAAGAGCAAAGAAAGTTTGTATCTTCCAGCTGCTCTGAAAATGGTTAGTGTTGCTCATTTTCTCTTTAAATGTGAAGATCTCCTTTCTAAGAGAAAAGAAATGCAAGACTTACCTGTACTCAGCTCCATAATGAAAAGGCAAATATTCATATTTAGCACCAATCCCTCAATATCACAAATTTTCTGTCTCAGAACTAAATTTTCTCCTTGAATAATGTTGACTAGTTTGGTAACACTAGACATAACACCACTCATTTTTACAACATATTTTCTGCAAAGAACTTCCTGGTGTATCATGAAATGTAGGATAGGAAATTTAACAACTTTCTTTTAGCAATCCTACTAATCCAGTTTTGGAGCCAGTCATTGCTTTTGTGCCATCTGTCATTGTGCATGAATATCTAAATCCACCATATTTGCTCATAGCAAATGCAAGTACTGTGTAAGTATCCACTCTCCTTGTGCTAATTTCAAGAGAAATTATCTCAAGCAATTCATCACTGAGAAATTCTCATTAGTGGTTTAAATGAAAATTATTTGCTGGCTGATATCACCAATGTCTGTGGTCTTGTCTAATGCTATTAAAAAGTACCGTATTTTTCGGATTATAAGTCATTGTGGAGTATAAATAAAATTGGCTAATTTTCCCACTTTTCTTTGCTTTTTATTCATAGATAAGTCAATTTGGAGTATAAGATGAGGTCAGATCACTTACAGTAATTATCCAAACTTTCAACCAGTCAGAACGATATGTCAAATCCTTCAAATTGCTGTTGCATTGCACCACTGTCTACAGTATTTCGAGGCTCATGAATACTGATGATCTGTTTGTGCATATCATTGAACTACTTTGTGGGTCTATCTTCCAGATAAATAAGGTGTTGAAATAGTTTTTTTCAAAATGTTTGTAATCATGAAGATATATTTGAAACAAACTGCAAATTTTATTATCAGTTCTGGTATTAAAAGCCCGGTGTCTATTTTTAGTCACTGCATGACATCAGTGATCATCAGGTGATCCCATGTCTTTTGAACTATGTTGAATCGCCTACTTTAAAAAGCCAAATGTCTCAGTTTTATCTATCTTTGACACTTTTGCTTGATTCTGAAATATTACAGCACAAGTCTATATTCAGCTCAGTTTCAAGTTGACTGAGACTTGGGGTTCACAACCAGGCCAATATGGAGGTCAACATGCTCAGTAGTTCTCTGAATGGATAATATGATATACACTCCCAGGAAACCTCCATAGTAAACATTGTCACCAGCAAAAGATAAATAGGAAGAAATGTAAAATGTAAAGACAGCAATCATCAGTTGCAATTTGTATGGCCTTTAGTCTCAGCTGTACAGTACAAAGTCCATGACACATGGCACACTGGGGTTAGCACACATTCCTCTAAATTATTCTCAATGTTAGTCCACCCAGCTTTGAAGCTATGATTTGCCTTCTTGGTTTTCTTCGTAGTCCATAATGTATCCTTTACTTTACGCCAGTCCCTAACATTTCTTGCTGACACCTATTTCCTGTGCATGACCATATTACCTGCATTTTCTTCAGCAAACTTAAAGCTGTCATGTAGGACTTGCATCACTTTTCAGGAGGCATTTTGAAATGAGGTAGATTTGTTGGGACTATTTATATATATATATGATTAGGATTGAAGATAGATAGATAGAACATAATTGACGAGTGCATGTTTGTTATTGATTGGATAATTTTGCATGTTTCAGTCAGCACATTAATGGTAAAGTGCTCACTCAATTGACAAACATTCTAGACAACAATTTCTGTTGTATGTTTCAAATGAACAATTTTAGTTTATTTCAGAAAATAATTCTCTCTGTCATTTTTTTAGTAAGTAATTTCAATGACTATCCATAGATAAGTCAAAGCCCAAAATCCCAAAGAAAAAAGAGAGAGACTTTTACACCGAAAAATACGGTAATTGTAGTCTTTAACAATTCTTTAGTTTCATCTAAACATTCATTCATGTCACTTATACTCCTCACTAAAGTTGAGACAAGGACATAATTTCAAAACCTTTTGCCATTTTCTCATCTCCAAATGCACAAGTCATCTTGACTGCACAGCTTTTTAGTTTTGGGTAGTTTGAGGCAGACGCAGAAGATGCAGCCAGACCAGCAGCTTATACTGTTGAGGTTTTGTTTTTTTGGCTTCATAAGTCATTAACAAGACCATTACATGATTTTTATGTAAACTTGTCGTAACATATTAAATTGCATTGACACAGTCAGTGCTCGAAACACAAAACATTGTAATTGTCCATTAAATTCCGTAAACATTTGTCTTCCTACTTACTTTTGAATGATGTTCTTTGCATCGTATAATTGTTAAGCAAACTGATAACGCTATACCATTTTTCTGTAAGGCATATTGGATAAACTCAAAATGCTGGATTAAAAACTTAAAATTATTTCAACATTAAATATAGTGAAAATTGCATTAAAGGTAGGAAAATGGAAGGAAGAAATTACAAAATTCAATCATGAGGAACAACACTGATAGTTGACTGCACAAAAACAAGTAATCAGCTGGAAATGAAAATTGGATTGGCAATTCAAATAACAGTCTTTACGTTTACGCGCCAAATTGTGCTCTGATATCATCTAGCCCTGCCAGGCAAGCAATTCAGAAAAAGAAAATCATGGAGGCCACCAGTTGCACCATGCTGCATTTTGCAACTTGTTTAGTGGGTCCCTGTTCAAAAGTTACAGTAGAATGGTAATACCAATACTAGTTTATATAGCAGAGATGGGGAGTATGAATAGAACACTGGAAGAAAGATGTGAAAATGCCTGTCTGAAAATGATATGTGGATCAGCAATGGAGGTGGTGGTAATAATAAAGAACTGCACCAGTTGACTGGGATGTCATTGTTTACAGACATAATCAGGGCAGCATGAGTAAGATAAGGTGGACACATTTTACAGACAGGAGGTAAGAAAAATATGGTGTGTTTTTTTGAAATGGAGATGCAGGGTAGAAGAACCAGAGGAAGACCAAGAACATGACAGAAGGGTCCATGATATGATGGGAACTCATCATCCTCAGTACAGTGAGGATACTTGTACAAACCTTGTTAAAAAATTTTTAAAATGGAAATAACTTGTTTCCTTAAAAATGTAACGAAAATTTAGGATTGGTCAAGAAAGTGTCTGCATTTTTTTTTTAAAGCACAAGCTAGATTTAAAAAAAAAAATTAAGACACAACCAGGGTTTTATCAGATGAAAGATCTTGCTATCCTGTACTCTCAAAAGTAGAATATTGCATCTGATAAAACACACAAAAACCTCATTTTTCATTTACCAGAAAAATGTTTTTTTACACAAGAATATTATAAGTTGCACAACTTTTGCAATATCTTGTGGTCTAATAGATTAAAATTTCACCAGAGGGACATTAGTTTCTGAATTCCTTCACTGAAGTAGTAAACTATATTGATTTTTGCCTGGCTATTGTAAATATTACAGAGCAAGCAGGTATTCATCATGGCCTAAGTGGTGGTCAGATTCTACCCAAATGTACTGTACGAGATTATTGCCTAGATGGGTTTAACTCATTGCAAACACATGGAGCACCTTACTAAGTTAGCCAAAACACGAGTAAGCAGGAAAATGTATGAAAGTTTTTCAGCTGTGGAAATAGACCAGAGTTCATCATTATGTATACATGAGCAAGATATTCCAAGTAAATCTAGTTGTGATACAAGCAGTTATGATCACAAAACACTGTTATCAGTCAAAAAGGCAGCTAGAAAAATCCAAATTAAGTGATTTGCTAAATATCCCTAATTTAGAAAATCAGATCATAGTGGAATATTAGGTAATATTTGTATAAAATAAAATGTTTCAAATCCATCTATGACTGAGGAAAACTACACAAACTTCCAGAATTCTACCTTGATCACATGCAGAGACATGCAAAAACCCACATCGATAGTGTTTCAAACTTCAGGCGGTCATGCAAAATGCTGCACATAGGAATCCAGAGGGGGAAAATTGATAAACTGAAATTATGTGAAACAAGTATGCACTGTTTATTTAATGGCCAAAAGAGACATAGCTGGCAATGTTTTTCCACACCTTGTGGATTTACAAGTTCTGAATAGTGTAGTGTGTGAAAAATATCAGAATGCTCCCCAGTAATAAAGAAGTTTGAAGAGAGCGTCAAAATGATGATTCAAAATAATTTGATGGACAAAAATAAAATTACTATTTCACGTCAGTAATTATAAAAGCTTCTAGTATCTGGATATTAAGATCTTTGTTTCAACAGAGAACCCTCAAAAACAGAAATTTGAATAAAATCCTGCACGATAAAGCAAAAATACTTCAGCTTGGAGTGAAATGATGATGTAAGTGGATACCTATAACTGGTCTTACTAAATGGCATCCCGAAGTTAGTAAAATTACTGCTAATAAGGAAAATTCACATCAAGAGTAGGATTTATGGTGTAACCAAAGAGAAAGCACACTTATGAAACATTTTTTGATTTTTTCCTAGCTTTTTAATGTAACCACCTTTATCAAAAACAACAACAAACATTTCCTGAGATAACAAGTATAGTTATTATGCCTTGAGAAAGTTATACATGCGCTAGATTAGCTTCTCACCATCATTAACTATTTTCTATTTTTCTGGAGGCAAGAAACCTCCTTTACATCTTATAAAACATCTTTCAATGTAAAATTTTTGCCTGGAAAATAAATTTTACATTAAGACTTCCTTAAATTTGCTCCAGTGTCATCAATGACATAAGACTTTCATTAGCGCTAGCTGTTTTCACATGCAAAGATGGAGCAAAATTATTAAAGAACACTAGCAAATGAATAACTTTTATATAAATTTTAAACTACTTACCTTTTTGAACAATTCTTCTGACATTGTTAGACCTGACTGCTGATCAGTTTCATACTGAAAAAGTAAGGTAATTTTTTTAATGTATATACATTTAGTAAAAAAAAAAAGGCAAGTGTCAATATATATGTATATATTTTTTAAAAAGATCACATTTTTCTTCTTGAAAAATACTTAGCATTATTTTATACATATTTACATAAATTATCTGCCAAAACATAATACAGTTTAGTTTTGGGTCAGATGATTAGGTTAATGCAAGATTTCAAATCATCTGCTCACTTTCAGTTTAACTTCTTCAATGACTCCAAGCATTCACATAAAGAAATCCACAAGATCTGTCATTTCACCAAACTTTTACCAATGTCAGACAAATCCTTAGAAAAATTACTCCTTTAAAACAGAATTATCCTGAAGACAGTGGAAGAATGAGAGAAACTTGCAAATAAACAAAGAATTATCTAAGAATTATGCACTTTTGAAAATATGTTACCAAAATATGAAATCATTTACATTCATTGTCAGTGGTAATAGAAACCATAAAAAATAAATGAATGCATATTGTGTTACAAATCCAAGAAACTATTTTGCACATTTTAATTTTCTGAAAAATGTTTAAAATGGGAATAATATTTTTTAAAAAATTAATGAACTTTTATTTATGATTCTGGCACTAGCATATGAATTGTACACTTTCAATCTTAAGGACCTTTCATTTCATAGTTACATGTTATTTGCACCCCTCCCATACCTGACACTTCTAGCCACTACATTTTCTCTTTTGTTACTGTTTTACCTATGCGAAGGGGTTGAAGTCAATGGCATTTTATCACATGCCTCTTCCAGTTAGATTTGAATAACTATTTTGACCATTTATTATAAAATTTCTGTCACTCTCATGTAATTTAATGAACAATTTTCTTAGCTAGCAATATCAATTACTGTTTAATGGTTCTTGGTGTTAGATGTCAAGCCATGGTATGGTTTTTCTCCAATTCTAATTCCTACTCCTTTCTCAAAAGTCAGTAATTATCAATAAATTCAAAACCATTAATCTTGCAAATCCATCAAGCTACCTTAGCTGCATGTTTGATAGCAATCATTTAACTGACGAGAGAATTCAAGATCTGCATCCCTAACCTTGCTAAGCATAGTACTCATCTTGTCTGCTATCCTCTCATGCCACAATGCCTTTATCAATATTGTAGATCTCATATTTGTTACCCATGAATCAAATTCATGTTTTCTACTTGGATTTGTTCCATAGTTGCTCCACTAAAACTTCATAAAATTTAGCCCAAACAATTGCCTGCCTGCCCTTAAACATAGTAAGCAAAGACCCAAGGCTTTTTCTAATTTGTGTTGCTGCCTCGCAAGCTTTAAATACTACCTGAATACACTTACTTACACTGACCAGTCCTAGCAGAGCTTATTCTATTATCATCATCATATACCATCAGACTATCTAACCTTGATGGTGATTATATGAAGGATAATCTAACAGAAGCCTCCACCTTCTTAGAGTGCAAAATGATTTTCTGACAACATCCTATTGTGTCTACCTAAACTCTCATGCTGCTTTCCCTTACACATCAGCTCACTATCCTTCCCAGTGGTAAACCTATTTAAAACCTTGACATTGCTTATCCACTAATTCAAATAGGTTAAAACTTGTTCTCCTTGCCAGAAGTCAAGCATTCCCCTTATCTAATTTACACTAACGACATGTAAATGCAAATATCACTGCACAATCCAATTCAATACTAATCCGAAGATCAGTTATACGCAGCCACTATACTAGTCACACAAATAAGCCAGCGCCTTCATTGGCTAATTCTACTTAGGATCTTGCCTAGAACTAGCAACTTTTTTATTTTCACTTTGGCAGCTAATTCTAGTATGAATAACTTTAGTAAGGGAGAAAGACAGCTATTTTGGACAAAATAGATTTCTTTCTTAATCTAATCTGCGTTCGTAATAGATATCAGTTCCCCCCGTATATTATATTTTTTTTGTCCTCTCGAAGTCTGGGCTCACGTGCTTTCTGTTTTCATCTTTTTCATTCTCAGAACTACTGATATTATTACTATAAGGAAGAGAGGAAAAAAACAAAAAGGAGGAAAGTTTGTTTCCTGGAACCAAACAAATTCACGTGTCCACAACTTTGTTTGTTTTCTGTGTAGCAATGCCCATGTTGAACTTAGACATTTTTTTCCAAGTTAAATCTGTGAAGTTATGAAATCAAGTTCATCGCGCGAAAGCGAGAGGGTAACCGCTGGAGTATGTATGAGCCACCTAAATCAACTGACTAAACGTCCAACTGTTTGCAGACAATCAATAACCGACGAGAAAGCTCCAAAGCACAAAACGATAGCTTACCATATTAACATCCTCAATTAAAACCATAGAAGTCGGCGGCAGAGTAGAAATTACTACTTGACGGCGCTACGTTACTGCTTGAGGCTGTTCCGGGTCTCTTTGTTTCCCGTCCAAATCTGCACTTACTCTGAACTAAATCGACCGCATAAATTCCAGATGAATTGACGGCTGAAGATACTCTTTACATACCTACAAAAGGACATTTTCATTTAAATCGCTTTTTTAAAAACAAATCCGTAACCTAATTTATCAGTACATCAAACAAGTTACCATCAGCGCCATAACGTAAAATTCCACTCCTCCAAATCTCAGTTTGAAAACAACAAAACCGACGGAGCCGCCTTACGCATGTCCAAACGTCATTGTTGCTATGGCCACATTTTCGCTTCGTTAAAATCATTAAGGGGATATTAAGGAAGAAAAAAAGACGCGCTTTCCGGTAATCCACGCTCGTAAATTTATATTTGTCTTCAATAAATTTTGCTTCTTATTTTTTGAAATTTATTTATTTTTCTTTTCTTTTCATGATAAAACTAATTTAGGGGCTGCAGTTATCTCCCATGCATCAAAACACAACAACTGGCACAGTACAGAAAAACCATGTTTGGTTTCCATCATTAGCCGAAAGTGAATTATAGGGTCATTTGTATTTCAACGGATTTTTTATTTATAAATTTGTGCTCTTGACAATAGCTTTTAAGTTGTTGCTTCTTTTTTTAAAATCTGTTGGTGCACTTATTTTTCCATTTTCTTATATGGTGTCAAACTTTAATGTTGCATCATTGATGCACTTTCAAGTATATTTGAAAATAAGTAAAACAAATATCTTAAAGATAAGCTATGGTAGTTTATAGATTCTTTTCATTCAGAGAGACATACACAAGTATCCGTCACAGGTTTACATGTATAATACAGTAGATCAAATTGTTCATCTATATAATTTATTCAGCACAGCATCATGTGTTGATTACTAAATGGTGTATGGTGAAATGAAATTATACAAATTATGCATGTAAATGAGTCTCTAATTAGGGTTTGACGCACTGCTGTCAATGCGTGTTATATTATCTGTGTACTTGTGACTTGTTCCTGACCAGACAATGGCATATTTTTGTTACTTTTCATTGATAATGAAAATGGAAATTATCATTATATAAGATGGACAAGCCTTCACAGTTCTTTTTAAAATTTAGTTTGCAAATGAAAAGAAAAAACAAAATATAATTAAGAACAAACCCAAGAAACAGAAATTAATAAAGCTTTCCGTGAATGCGAACACTGTTATCAGAAATTGATTTATATAGTTTCTCAAAAAGTGTCTGCACAAATTTTTTTTATGGCAGAATATAAGTAGGTTAATTTTGTATATTTTAACACCTTGTTCAGCATGCTGAGATTCAATAAGTGGCCTTGTGATTTTTAAAAAAAGAAACAAACCATGACCTATAAAGATTTTATCTATCATCCAGGGGAGGCAGATTCTTTTCAGTAAATACAGTCCTTTGTGAAATGTAAGCCAGATTAAACCAGTTTTTAATGCTCTCGAAAGGCCCAAATTGTAGAAATCACTTGGAGGTTGAATGTGCAATATTTAGTTTCAGTATGTTTATATCTAATGATAATTTTCAAACTATTGTTTTGAAACTATAATGTTTGAAAATTATTTACATAACAAAATTTTTTTGTTGTTGTTAGGATCAGTGGTTAGAAGAGATAAAATTATGATGAAAATAATGTAAATTCTTGTTTTTTTTACACGTACAGTAAAAATCTTAATAGTAACAATAATAAATTAATAAAATATAGTTTTATCCTTTTCACTCATTATTGCAAAGATGATATTAAAACCATAACTTGCTGTCATTTTAAAATAGATTCTAAGGACCAAAGGGAATTATATTTAGGACAGTAAAAGTGCTACAAATTAAATCATATGAAGTATTTGCATTTGGAAATTTTTTGACAGGCTGAGTCTACCAGAGTAAAGAACTGGCCACATTTTAACACTTGTTTTTCAAAAAATAAATTTGACAACAAAATGTTCTTGTAGCCATTATCAGATGGCTTGTTCAAAGGAACATTTTTAAATTCAGTATTTGGAACATGCAACCTCTTGTGAGCAAAATTCAGTCCTATCCACTAAGACCACTAAGGCTTTAAACCCTAATAAAGATTTTCCATTCACTGAAACCATGATGCAAAGTATAAAGATATTTCATATTACTAACTTGGGTGTTGGGAAAATCTTATGAAGTATAAATTAATAAAATTAACCTCACAATCAAGTAATTCTTATCAGGATAGTGATGGGGAAATTTTTCTGAGATCTTAAGGAAGACAGGTACAAAATTATATCCTATGCAGTAATAGAAACACCAATAAAATTCTATAAAATTCTTAAATTGCTTCTCATAGCAGGTAAGGCAAAGTTTATGGTGCTAATGTTAAAGTGACTTTTTACTAAGTTGCTATGGCTACCAAGAGGTAATTTATGGCTATGACATAATTTGTCAAAACTAAAGAAATATAAAAAAAAAAAACAGAACAATTTTTAAGGTTAACAAACCGTAGATTATTTTCCAAGTGATACCCTTTATTCTTATTTGAAAAGCCCAATTTGAATTAATTGTTTTAAAAGGAATATTTCTTTAAAAGGTAATAAATAAATAAGAGATAGCAGAAGACCTCTTTATTGATTTTTAAAATATTTTGGCTATATCACCTTAACAAACTATATGATCACAACTAAGATTCATTTTGTAACAGTATACAGAGGGTGAATAGTATATATAGTGAACCAAGAAGATTGATCAATGCAATATATAGGGTCTTACCACTGAGGAATTTTGAATTTGAAGCTTTTCTGATTATACTTAAATTAAGAAAGGATTTTTTAAAGAGCTAAATGAAGATCTGAGAATGATTCAATAGAGCAAGGAAAAAATAGAAATATCACTGGGAGACTATATCTGTTGAAATATACAATAGGTAATTGTTAACACTGCTTAAGACAAGACAAAGATAAAGCAGAGAAGGCAAACAATAATAACTGCTGAAGCCCATTTAACATAAATTTGATCATTTTACATTTTTCTCTTTCTTTGAAATAATGAAGATATCAAATATGTACCTAAAATATTAAGTACAATGGTTTTCTACTCACTGCCATTGCTCTTTCAAATGAAAAATAATTTTCAAACATTCAACATTTAAGTTGCTTTTTTTCTGTATACTTAAGAAAATTTAATGCTTAGAAAATATTTGAGTTGGGTGAAATTACATTAAATAACATTTACGGCCTGGTGGTACTAGGCTTTTCTATTGTTATTCATTTTTTGTCATGAAGAATTACAATTTATTTAAAAATACAAAGCAACATTCGGACAATAAAATAAAATTAGTCATTTCATTTATTTATTTATTTGTCTTTTGCATGCGGACTAAGTTCAGTTTGCGCAGGCATTACAAAACTCCATGACCACGCTATAATATTCTGCATCTTATTCTTACAGAGAAACAAAATAAAAGTACGATACTTTTTAGATTTTTATCTTTTATTTTTCCTCTGAATTTTTGGGTAAGAATGAATAATTATCACAGATTGTTTGAAAACCTTAAATACGCACAATCATGATTTTGAAGCGCTTTAGGTTTGAAAAAAGAAAAAAAAAGAAAAAAGGCCTCTGGCAGACAGTTATGTCGAGTTATTTCCCTTAACAAGCTACTACCCTTAGTTAGTAAGTCTGAAGCATTGCCAGGATACAATATACAGCTTTTGACCGCTGAATTCTATACATTACGCGTTTTCAAGTTAAGTGGAAAGTGCTCAAATTCTGAAGAGTTTTGCAAGCTTAGGATTGCCTCGTCTATTCGAGAATTGTACCCGTGACTCATGCGTATCGCCATGTTGGATTTGTAATCAACGTACGGATAAGTGGATGGTATCATTTCAGACTTGGACGGAGTTAAAATTGTATTCATTCGTTTGCAAGATTATTTCTTCGCAAATGCAGTCATGAGCTGGGGAATCGAACTTTGGGTGAGTACATTTCTGTTTTATCTTTCTGTTTCGTTACTGATCGATTGAAGTGGATGGCAGGAGAAGCACACTCTGATGATGGTGGCTGAGAGTGTTTAACGACGAGATACTGTAATAATGATACAGCCTCGGATGTTGCCGACACAACATGACAGCACGAATAAAACAAAGAGCGAGATGCGTTTAAAACGGATACAGAGAAGTTAGATCGCTAAATTATAAGTTAAAGTAACCCTCAGCCAACTCACAAACGAAGGAACAGTTTCTGTTCATTACAATCGTTTCAGGTAATTAAAAAAAAAAAAAAAATATATATATAAATAAAAAGAGAGTAGAGTCCAGCTAGCCGGTGAATATCGTAATACCAAACTGTCATTCATTGTTCTTATTTGTTGCCAACACTTAAAAAAACAAAATTATTAGGAAATATTGCAATAATTAGTGGTAGTGGCATATGCAGTTTAGTGTCTGGGTTTGTGAAAGTCTGAATATTAGTTTACTGAATGACAGATGGGCTAAGGCCTTCCACCAGTTCGAACCATTGGTATATATTCGACGTTGTCAGTCATTTTGTGAAACAACAGGTTCCATAATTTGGATCATTTACTTCTAGAGACTTTGGTTTAGATTTCGTTTATGTTACTTTCAGCAATTTTTTTTTCTCCAAAAGGTTTAAAGAATATGATTTTGTATCAACGAAAAATGTTGGAAATAAAGTGCCATGATTTCAGGTGAAAGGTTTGGTGTAGGTCGGTGTTGTGAAGATTTTCACAAATTTTTATTTATTTCTATTTCGAGATAGTAAAACGAAACTCAGAAACTCCAGCACTCGAACGTAAACTCTGCATTGAAGAAAAACAAAACAAAAAAAAATATTTAAAAGATTTCGAATTCTTAACGGGAGATCTTTTGTTTCCGGGTTCCGGATGTTTAGTGGATGAAGGTGCGGCGTAGAAACTAACATTCTATTCAAAAAGGTGTAGTTTTATTTGAATGGCTAGTTTTCATTTTTATTTTAAATTGAAAAATTGAGCAATTGTTGGTGTATATATTGTTCTTGACATGATAAAAAAAAAAAAAAGACAACACGAAACGATGAAAGACAAGGGATCGTAGATTCGAGCCTGTCATTTATTAAAGGATGGATTGTGAGCCAGTATTTATTTTAAAAAATAAAAATAACGTGTTATGTGATATTTCTGAAGGTTTCCAAGTTTAGAGATCAACACTGATGCAGTACAGTAAAATAATTTGTTTATCACCTCAAGAAGACAAACTTTTCCTACTGCTGTTTGTGATACAATGACTACAAAAAACTAGTATTTGAACTACATCGTGCGGTTCATTACTGAAATGATTCAGTCATGCGTTTAGTATCTGATGAAAGTGTAAATTAGATTGGTTAAATGATTATAATATGTGATGTCATGGTTCTTTTGTATTCTCAGAATTTGCAAAGATTTACTTGTTATAGTATAGGTTGTGAGCTTCGAGTTGGATAAAATCTATATAATGTGATGGTTGATAAGATTGAAGGAAGTTAAGATATTATTTTTAGCAAATAACTTCACAATCTACTCAAATGTTTGTATTCTATTTGCATACAGACAAATTCTGAAATAAATTTTTGCTGCAATCCATGTCATTAATATCGCATTTAAGTATTGACAGATTTATATCTAAAAATATTGAGAAATACTTTTGTAGGAAAAAGACCTCCCCAAACCTTTGAAAATGTAGATGTTGGTATTTTTTATTATTTAATTAAAATCTAAAATTTTAAAATAGAACAAATCTCTCTCTCTCTCTCAATACAAACACATGCATACACATGAACAACAAGCATTTCATACCCTTTTGTGCTTACATGTATGTTCATGTTCTGGTTGAAAAGGAGCTGCATATTGAGGAAAGAGACTCAAACATGACATTCAATGTTCAACACTATGCTATGGTAATTTTTCTGGAACTGAGTAACTTTGGCAACTTGCATGCAAATTACTTCCACTTAATCTACATACATCTTTGCACATGAGTATTTCCCTGTAAACTAGCCACACATGGTGTGAGTCAATTTATAAATGTCTAGGCATCATTTAACACCAAATGAATTGCTCAGGCTATCAGGATGGTTCATGGAGAGAAGATACAGACTTCTTTTGCTTCCCAGTACAATGCTCATCATCACAGTGTCATTTATAGGGCACTAATGCAGTACCATCAGATTGGCTAGTAGTTCATGGAGAAACCTTTCTCAGGTTGCTCAAGGCCTACAACAACCTCTCTGTCTCTCTTTCTGAGGAATCATTATCTTGTCACTTTTCAAGCATAGAATTTTGACATTTTAGAACAGGCTTCATGGTAGCAATATGTAATCCATAATATCACTGCTGCATATTCTTCTAACACTGTGCCATCAAAAGTACACATGCTGCAGTTTGGTGACAGTATTGTAGCTAGAGTTTGAACTGTTGATGTCATGTTCTTATTGACAATTTTAGATTCTGTCTAAAGGGCTATAGACTAAAGACGAGCTAAGGAATGATTTTCTAAGTGTGGCCTTACCCAGCATGATGAATTTGGTGGTGAAAGCTGACATTCAAGTTAGTCAAATAACTGATCTTGTCATTATTAAGAGGGATGCCATGACTGGTGTCAGATACAGGGATGAGATCATAACACTTGTAGTTGTCTCTCTGGCCCATTGGCAATGTCTCAACTTCATCTTTATGGATTGGATGATGATAATTGTTTGCACTATGCACATGTTGACAGTGCTGTACTTCAGGTCTACAGCATTACTCGGATTGTGTAGCCTGCATGATCTCTGGACTTAAATCCAATACCAAGTCTGCTCACATTCTTTTGATCAGCTGGTGCAACATCCCAAAATGACAGCATGGTACCAAGATATGTACAGGCATACCTCTTATAATGCTCAGGATGAATTCTTGGTAAATGGAGCGCTATAGAGATTGTCATAACTTGTAGGAATTTTCTTCCAGGATAAGAGCATTATAAGGAAACAGCGCTATAAGCGGTATGTCTGTACAAGCCTGAATCATAGTGGTGATCTCGTGTGTTATTAAAGCCTTTTCTGCCAATGTCATTTTGTTTGTGATCATTTTTTGATTGAAATCATTGCCATTTTGCATATTCATTTCAGATAGCCATTTTGTTTTTTGCCCCAAAAATCAATTTTTAGGATTTTTTAAATAAGCATGTAAAATAGCAACAATTCTGGTCTAAAAATGATCACAGGAAAGTTTGCATTGTCAAAAAAGGTTTTAATAATGTTTGTGACCACTACTGACCTCAATGCAAGCTTGTACGCATCTTGGTATCAACCAAATCAAATGATCAAACTGTCAGTGTTGGATATTGCACCAGCTGATCAAGAGGCTATGGGCAACCACAAACATACCTTTCTAAGATGTCCCAAAATGTATGTTTAATTGGATTTAACTCTGGGGATCATGTCTATAGCATCGCTTGCAAGGTGTGACCTGCATGAAATGTAACACTGTCAACATGTGCATGGTACAGATGGGCATTGTCATCCATAAAGATGAAGTTGGGACCTTGCTGTTGGGCCAGAGGGTTGGATGACTTCAGGTGTAACAATCTGATCCCTATATCTGACATCAGTCATGACATGTCTCACGGTGATGTGATAAAATAGGCTGACATTCAAATTGGCCTAATAACCAATGTCATCAGGCGATCTCCACCAAATCCATCATGCTGGGTAAGAGCACACTCAAAATTTGTTTTTCAGGTTTTCTTTAGACTTGTTGGTGAAAAGAACATGGTACCAACAGTTCAACCTCCATTTGCAATGTTGTCACCCATTGTATGTATGCTGTTGGTGGTGCAGTGTTAGAGAAATAGGCAGCAGTGATGTTATGGATTACATACTGCTAGCATGAAGCCTGTTCTGAAATGTCTATATCGAAATTCAATGCTTGATTGCTATTTTCAAGGTCATTCGGAGAGATCATGGTTGGAAAACAGTTTCTTCTGCCAAGGGTGACAAGATAACAATCCTCAGTGTTGTAGCCCGCCAGTCAGTAGCATTTCTCCTTGAACCATCTAAATGGCCTGAGCTACCTTATTTAGTTTAAGGAGGTCTGGGCGTCATTTGACAGATGCAGCATGCTTGACCATTTTATAGAGGAAATGGTAATGACTTGCATGAAGTTGTATGCAGATTAAGTAAGGGACTTAATTTGCACTTGAGTTTCTGAGGTTGTCCAGTAGCAGAGAAGATTACTGTAGTGTGTGCAGTGTCGTGTTTGGGTTTCTTTTGTCAATATGTGGGTCCTCATCAATCATCAACCAGAATATGAACATGTTTGAATATACTATATAGGCTCTGTAGGCTTGGAAATGCTTCTTGCCTTTTTTTTTTTTTTTTTTTTGTAAAAGAGTATATAAATACACTGGTACACCATTGTTTTTTCACTGTTATACTGCTATACATACCATTCTTTTGCTGTTCCACATGGATTAATGCATATACTGATATTTATTATTGCCTCAGACCTCAGATCATATAATGTTAACAGAAAACCATTTGACAAAATATTGTACAGTAAAAGCTTGTTTATTCAGCATCTTATTAACTGGAAAATTCTATTAACCGGCATTTCAAACACATCACAATGCAGATCACCATTTTGATGATAATTATTCAGATTAACATTATCTGGCATAGGCAAAATCTCTGTGTGCCAAATGTTTACCAGATGTAGTCGGTGACACTGCTGGTTTTCATCCTTCTGTGATTGCTATTGTGTCTTTTTATAGTAAAAGTTTTTCTGTATTTATTGTGGATTATTGGTGTACCCATTCAACATGGCATCAAATAAACTATCAACAAGTAAAGATGAAAATACAAAGAGGATATGGACATATGCAAGAGACTTGTGAAAGGTGAAAATAGGATGATTTAATGAGAGAATTCAGCATTGGCTCTTCTACCATCTATGACGTTAAGGAACAAAAAGATAAGTTAGGGGGATTTTATGCAAGTTTGGAAAATGAGAAATTAGTGGAACTGCACTGCACTTTTTGTAAACATCAGCTTGAACAGCTTGATACGAATGGTTTACACTGAAACATTCTGAGGGTGCCCCAATCTTTGGGCCTACGCTCATTGAAAAGGCTACTTTTACAAGCAAATGGAACTCACTGAACCGTATGCTTTTTCTGATGGGTGGCTCTGCTGTTTTAAACTGCATCGTGGAATAAGACTACTTGATGTATCGGGTAGAACAGAAGTCTGCAGATCATAAAGATACCAAAAAGTATTGCAAGTTGTTCTTTAAATTACTTGTAAATCTTGATTTGTTGCCTGTTCAAATATACATTGCTGACAAAACTGGCTTAATCTGGTGCTGTTTGCCTACTTCAACATTAGCGGGTGCTGGTGAAGCAAGTGCTTCCAGATTTAAGGAAAATAAAGACCAGTTGACTGGGTAAGTATGATTCTTGATTGACTGGCACCTCTCAGGTCCCAGGGATGCCAGATAACAAATCTTTTGCTATATCTTGATTCTCTTGTTACCTCAAAGGTAGGTAACAATTAATACAAAAGTTGTATATTATTTGCAAATTCATTTTCGGAAATCACTTGCACTGGGGACATAAAAATAAAATGGAAGTCTTAGTACTAGCTGATAAGACTTCTGGTTTTTCAGTGTTCTGAGAGTATTCTTAGTGAACTTCTAGTGGTAACCATACAGCCTTGAATTTATGTTATCCCAAAACTTTTACTACTAATGAATATAAAATAGCAGACCCATTTATCAGTTTCCTTGGTTACCCAAACAGTGTTTCTGTGTAATGTTTTTATGCAGAAAATTTTAAAAAGAATAGTAGTGCATGCATATTTTTATCTCAGATTAATGAAAAATAAAAAGGAAAAGTGGGCTGCATATCAAAATTTAGTATAGAGTAGAGGATTAGTTTGGGCATTTCCTTAATAGAACTAGGTAATGGATGTATGTTTTGGAAATCATTTCCTTTCACCATAATCAGAGTTTAATTTTGAGAAGGACATTACCTGCAATATTTGGCACTTGTTTAATGTCATAAAGTCTGCTTTACTTCAAACGATGTACATAAGTTACAATCTTATCTCTCTTTTCCAAATGTAAAACAACATTAAGCACGATAAAAACACTTCAGCTAAGCAGTTTGACTATTGCAAGTTTAGCCTGATTAATTTTGTGCAATGGATGCTGAAGGCATTTGAATTTTCTATATAACTTAAAAACTTAATTCTAAGTTGTTATAATCAGAACCAACTGCATGCACTCTTTGTTCAGCATTGCTGGCAGGTAATGAATTTAGTTATATTGAGATAAATAGACTAGGGAAACTTAGTTGATAGTGATTTGCAGAATTAGCAGGTGAAGAAACTAACACAGGTGGTTTATCTTTGTAATTATACTGCACGGAAAACTGCCACATTTACAAAGGGCCGATAGTATTTTAGAATGTTTGAAGGTGAATAAACCCTATTGATTCCCTGCTCTCTTACCAAGTTTGTTTTGGTGGCTACTTGAAACAATCATTTACAAACAACAAATAAATTGTTACATTATTTTCTTCAAGGTGACTTAAGAAGGGGTTTCTCCTTGTTTAAAGGATACCATATGCACAATTTTTTGTTGTTTTTGGTTCAGTACCCCCCTCATACATTACCTTAATTTTATTGGGCAGACAGACTCTTATTATGTTTAGCTTTTGTTCCATGACAGATGTTTGTGCATCTTTGCTAAGCAGTTCTTTTGACACTGTCACCTGTCCTAGCAGAGTATAGCTAAATCAACATTCTCTTTGATGGAAGCCCTAATATTCGATTAGATTATGCATATCATGTGATTAATCTTCATTAATTATTTTCATCATTGTTTACCATATTTAAGTCATCCATTAATGTTAGAAAAGTCATACTTGTGGTTTATCAAATGTACACCAGATATAAATGATCAAATTTTCAAGAAATTCTTATTTTTTTTTTACCTCATTTTGACTCTCTATAGAATTTTCTTGTTTTGTTTGGAGCTTGGGTTTTAATTTATTTGCAGAGGTTTTTAAATGGAAATTTCCAAGATTTGCAATGAAGTACATATTTATTATTTTAAGTTTAGAATCTCTTAAAAATTTATTGATTAGTGGAGCACCATGCTTTTAGAATATTTTTGAGAAAGTGAGAAGAAAGTATTAAGAAAAAAACAACACCAAAATGATGAATATGTGTGGCAGAAACATTTTACAAAAAGAATCATTGTTGATGATTTACAGATGTTGAACCTGACATTAATTTCAATGTTAAATTTAAACGTGTTGGAATATAAGTTTAAACCAGATACCCTTCCTTATAACTTAGCTAGGTACACAGGAGAACTTTCTATAAGAAGTGATTAATCATAACTGTTGTAATTAATGAAAACTTTTAAAAGAATTTGAAATTAAAGTTATGCTTATCCCAGATTATCTTGGTCGCATATAAGACTAGACAACAGTTTAGCTTTGATCTCTCTCTTAATTACAGGGTGGCCATTAGCCCAGTGGTTAGGCTATTGGACTGCCAAGGTTATGGGTCCAAGTTTGATCCACAGTGGGAGCTCTCTTGGTTTGGCATGCCTTCCTTGCATAGTTTCTCCTTGCTTTTCTTCACCAGTTGGCCACATTGGTTTCTTCTTACATCTAAAAATAAAGGGTTCTATTAGGGATTTCACTGGTGAAGTTGGAAGTGCCTGGTCCCTCGTGGTGTAGGACAAGCAATGCACTCTAGCAGCTAACCCCAGCACCAGGCTCCCTCATAGGAGTTTTCTCCAATGTAAAGATTGGTGCATGACCCAACAACAACTAATAACTAAGTAAGAATACATATTAAGATAACAGATTTAAAATGTACTTAATTGAAATAAATACTCCATTGTCTGCAATGTGCTAAACTGTTAATTTCTTTTTAAGCATATTTTTTGTGAGAGTTAGGGTAAAAATGAAAAAAATAAATAGTCATGAGATACAAGCAAAGAGAGGGAAAAGTTTTTTGTTTTTTTTTTAATAGAATATTCTCAGACCCTGATTAAGTCAGGATATTGTGAGCTGGAATCTTACAGCTGAGGGTTAAAATAATTTTGAGGAAATAAAAAGTACAAAACATTCAGCATCAGTAATTATATAAGGATTTTTTTAAAAAAAATCATCTTATGTCTTTGAATAAAAAAGCCACGGCAATCCATGGTAGATTATTGGGGGAGGTCTATTTTTTCTCTTTCTTCCAGATTTACAGTGGAGATATTTATCACAATTTTTATCTCTAAATTTAAAGCGTATTTTAAAATTACACAGAGATTATACATGGACCATTAAAATAAAATTTTAAAATAGTTTCAAACGGGTGGCCAGCCTTGTGTTTCTAGCTTTAGAGCACCATTTATAAACTTAATCTTGTAAGCTTTAGTTTAAAGAGAGCAGAAGTACATGACCCTGCTTTTTGAAGTCTGCGGACAGACTTTATACTCTAAATGGAGGATAAACCTTCTAATTTTGTCACTACTTGGAAGCCAACTTTTATATATTAGGTAGAAAGTGGGTGAGTGAGAACCATCTGTTCACTGGTGAGTTTCATGTAGTGGCTGAATCTCTCCATATGTTTAACTACATGAAATGGGATGCCCAAGATATGCAGTAGTGAAATAGACTTTTCTGGATCCAGATGTAGTAATACCATAAATAATATTTAGGTTTTATATAAAACTTTTTTCTTATATTATTAAACAGTGCCCTGGCTAGAAAAAGGCGTTGGTACTAATTTAAAAAAAGAGTATTTTAAGTCGAAGAAAAAGCTCGAGATATTTTGGGAGGATTCATATTAGGTTTGCTTTTGGTAAAATAAAGAAGAAAACATGCAAAAATCAGAAATAATATTCTGTGTATTACTCACAATTGACTTTCGTAATTTTTTTAAGCTGCCTCAAAATTCTTTTCTTGGCTATAAGCCAGTCTGGCATAAATTCATCAAATAAGTCTGCTACAGTTAATAAGAGGAAAGATTTGGATAATAGAAAAAAACGAGGAGCACTCAGTGCTTTTCTAGTAAAATCTAGAATCCAGCTAGGATTGTTAACAATTTAAAATTATTATTATTATTTTTTTGTCTGAAGTAGATTCTAGATAGTGACAAAGGAGGTCTCGAAACAAAATGGAAAGAGATTTTATATTTATAGAGAGCTTTAAAATTCTGTGCAAATATAGCCATTACTCTTGGTAAGGACTACTTTTGACCAGGCTTAATTAATTTTTGATATGCGTTCCAGCAGACTTTTCTTGTGTGGTGTTTTGAACCCTCATGTACTATGCCCATTCTTAATTGAGGTTATCTTTCATCTTCTTGCAAATCTAAGCACCCCTTGACTGTATCAGACAATTTACTTAATATATTTTTTGATGAAATAAGTATTATATAAGATAGTTGTATGGTAGTATGGTTATTTTTTCTTGTCTTAAGTAAAAAAAATTTTAAAAATTCTGATTTAATGAATACATTTTATTCAGTAGTTTAGTAATTATGTATTTTGTGTTTTTAGCATGTACAATCAGATAAGCTTGTCTGGCCTCTATATTACACCATTGAATTTGCTAAAGTTTGCATCACATTGCCTAGTAAATACAATATTTTTGGACGAGATTTATGCATCGACCTGTCCATTTGCACCTGAAAGGTTAATAATTGTTGAGATAGAATAACATAACTATACCGGATAAATTTGAAGACGTCCAAGTTCAGTAATGTTTAAAAATTGATTTTTCTTTTTAATTTTTTTTGTTTTTGTGCGGGTGAGATGGGAAATAAATTATTCTCAGACAATATAGTTAATGTTCAGGCAGCTCTAGTTTATTCAAATTTTAGTTACTGTGTTTTGATAGCATGTGCTGTCTAGTTGAATTTATTCAATTGAGTTTCTAAAGTGATTACTGTTGATGGGTTCTACCAGGCAATCTGCTTCTCGAAGAAATCTAACTGTGGTAAACTATTTGAAGAAAAGAAAATCTCTATGCAAAGGGCAATGGCTGACAATTCTAGGCTGAAGAAAAAATGTGGCAGGAGCCCACTTTATAGTAGTGTTGAATTGTGAATTATATTTTTATTATCAATACTATAAAACCCACTCTAGGATTTAACATTAATTATTGTTTTAATCAGTCATTAAAGTGAAGAATTTGTATATACAGTATTGGAAATAATCATGGAAGCTTGAAAAACCAGGTATAAAATGTAAATAACACGTGATAGAATTGCATCTTGTGTAAAAAGGAAATTCTCAATAATACGAGATCTGTCGAAAAAGTATCTAACTTTATTTTTTCCCGTGGGAAGTAATGAAGTTAGGGAGGCAAAAGTGTGCATAGTGGAGCTGGATGTGTTAGTCACTGTCAGACAGCCATCGTGTGAGGTGCTGTACTACTTACTTGTCGCATTTTCATTTCGCCCGTGATGACGGAACATGTGGAGCAATGATCTTGCATCAAGTTTTGCCAAGAAATCCAAGCGGAAATAATTCGCAAAATTCAACAGGCTTTTGGTGACAATGCCATGGGTGTTACCCAAATAAGAGAATGGTAAACAGGTTCAAAGATGGCCGCACATCGGTGGAGAGTGACCAGCTTTCCGGGAGGCCATCAACAAGCCACAGTGCATTAATTATTGAGAAAGTGCGGACCTTGATAATGAAGGATCGCCGTTTGACGGTGCGGAAAATTGGTGATGAGATTGGGATCAGTAAAGATTCTGCGCATGCAATTTTAAAGGAGGATTTGGGCTTGCGCAGAGTGGCAGCAAAATTTGTGCCCAAGTTGCTTTCTCAGGATCAACAAATTCGTCTTGCGGTTGCGCAGGACCTGCTGGATACTGCCAACAGGGATCCTGAGTTCCAGAATACTGTGATAACTGGAGATGAGACGTGGGTGTACGGGTACGACCCGGAAACCAAAGCACAGTCATCACAGTGGAAGCACCCAACATCGCCAAGGCCCAAAAAAACACGTCAGGTCGGAGCAAAATCAAGGTGATGCTGTTTTCTTTGACTACCAAGGTGTTGTGCATCACGAATACGCAATAGAAGGACAAACAGTTGCAAAGGAGTACTATCAGGATGTCCTCCGACGTCTTCGTGGTGCAGTTTGGGGCAAGAGACTGGATCTGTGGGCCTCTCAAAACTGGCAGCTGCATCATGACAATGCCCTGGCTCATTCGTCGCAGCTGATCCAAGGTTTCTTGGCAAAGAAAGGCATCTCGCTCATTCGCCAGGCTCCCTACTCTCAAAACATGGCTCCTTCTGACTTCTGGTTGTTCCCAAAAATGAAGATGCCACTGAAAGGCTCCCACTTTGAGAGCTGAGAGGACATCATGCGGAATGCGACGGCAGAGCTGAGAGACATTCCGGAAGTAGCATTCCAGACGTGCTTCAAACAGTGGAAGGATTGCTGGGCTAAGTGTGTGGAGGCACAAGGGGCCTACTTCGAAGGGGATTAGCAATTGAATGCCACCAAGTACGTAATTTTTTTTCCCCAGCCTAAGGTCCGATACGTTTTCGACAGACCTTGTACAGTCATGTGTTGATATAGTGCACTGTGATTAATTGTCATTCAAACGGTCAGAAGTGCCACATCTGCATGACTATAAAAGTTTAGGCAGTGATATCATATTAATGTGATGAATCCTATGGATACTTGGAAGGAAATGTCATATGACAAGCATATATATATCAGTCATAGCTAGTGAAGGCTACTCTGTGGTAGATTTCAGCCCAACTTCATGTTTCAGAAGGAGCTGTTTGCAAGTCTTTGAGGATGATATACAAAACTAGTAATGTTGACAATAAACATGATTGAGGAGGAAAGCCCAAACTCTCAAAGTGATATTAGGTACCTCAGGATGTGTTTTCTACGTGGTAAACAACAAACCAGTAAAATACACAATCTTTGCTGATGACAACCAAAATGGAAAGCCTGAAATTGGCAGCAGAAATGAAACAGTAGGGTAACCAAATCTGAAAGATGGTGCTCTTTACAGATGAGTCCAAGTTTGAACTGTTTGGCAGTAATCATTGGCAATTTGTTTGAAGGCAGACTTGGGAGCATTATAATAGTCAGTGTACAACAGCTACAGTGAAGTATGGGGGATGGTTCAATACAAGTGTAGTGCCTCATCAGCCATGGTGTCAGAGATTTGTATAAAATCAAAGTTACACTGACTGCCAACAGGTACAGGTACATCCTCCTCCATTATGCCATTCTTTCAAAAACAGATCTTATTTGGCGGGCTTTCATCTTTCAATATGACAATGACCTCAAGCATGCAGCTGGTATAGTGAAAGCCCATCTAGAACACAAAGAAAGAGGCTGATGGAATGTTCACAAAGATGCTTTGACATGCACAAAGTCCTGATATTAACAACAATGAGGATATACCCGCTTATGACTACTGAGAAAGTCTAACAGTAACCAAACGCCTTGGACGAATTATGAAAAATGCTACAGAATATTTAGAACAACATTCCAGTTATTGTTAACCTGTATGGGTGTTTGGGAGCATGAGAACAGTGCATGTCTGTCTCTCATATATATATATATATATACACACGCACACACACACAAACGCACACACACAAATGCACACAAAAAATAATGCACTTTGTGTATTTTGCAAGTTTTTCAGTTGCATTTACTTATTTGTGCATAACTTATGTGTTTCCTTAATTAATTCCAGTACTGTATATTTATATATTTTTTCCCTTAAAATTAGGAAATGGTTGTTTGCATTTTAGATTTTCAAACATTTTCCAGGTAATAATGTCTCCACTTTTGCCTTTGGTGCTTTCTTCAAATTTCCAGCTGTATAATTAAATTTCTAAAGAAAAATGTATACTTTATTTGCTCCTTTATTCCAGAAGCCTCAAAAATATTTTGGTATATTCGTGCTATGAATTCATTATATAACTTAACTAAAATTGTCAGTTATTTTCTTATACATTTTTTTCACACTGATTTTGCTGTTAGGTGTGCATTTTTTTTTTTTTTTAACATTTAGGATAATTTAAATATCCAAGGATTAATAAAATGCTTGAAATTCTTTGTATAAAGTTATATTGATTGTTAATTTTTAAAAAGTAGTTATTCATTTGAATCTTGCACTGCCAATCTCCTTTGTCATTCTCATGAATATGCAGTATTTTTTTTTACTAATAGCCTAGTCAGTGCTTAGCGCACTTCTTTTCTCTTTTGAATTGATAGAAGGGTGAAATATTTTCAACTTTCATAATACCATGTGGTTGGAGGAATTTAGTTGTCTCTACCTAACTTTTCAGTTAGTGGGAGTACACAGACTCTCATTGAAAACCAGACCAGTATTAAAAAAAAATTTCTTAGAACTAAATGAAAACTTCTAATGGTGCTGCCTTTGTTTTCTCTTTCTCCCAGTCTGTCACTTTCTCCATCTCTTTCTCCCAGCTACTTTGTCTGTCTGTCCGTTCGTCTCCTTTCTAGAATAACCATTTGTATTGTAGGTCAGGTTGAAAGATATTGCTTGTTGTTTTTTTCCTCTCTCATTAAAAATTTTAGATCATAAAATAACTCTTAACATATTTTTGTTACTTTTGTTGAAGTAACAGTTCTGAATAAAGGGAGTTTTGGAGTATGTTTATTGATCTGTTAACAACAGATTGGGTATTTCTATCATCTATGGAATTTAACAAAATACCTTTCTTGTATTTCCTCCAACATCAAGACTTATAATATCATTTTAACTTTTTTATATTGGTGATTTTAATGCTTGGTATTATATCATTTATTTATTAATTTACATAAAATTTCAGAAAAAAATATGAAGTAGCAAAGGGACAGTTGTTATAGTTACTGCTTTACATTGTGAAATTTGGTTGATTATTGATGGTTTTCACAAAATCCCATGATTTCAATTTTAACTACTAGATACTAGAGTTAGGTATTGCAAATATTTTGTGCTGTAGTATACTACAATTATATCATGGGTGAAGTACTCTGATCATCATAGTTTGGAATAACTTTAATGTCTGCTGGTAGAGGGTTGATACTGAGTGTTCATCTTATCTGTGGTCAACTGCAGTAGGTGATGTCTGTGAAGAAATGATGATTAATTGGAGGTTCTGCCTGAACACATTTAATAATTACATTACAACCATGACAAGCCACAACATACTCTTCAATGATGCCATCAGATTTTTTTTTCTTTAATTCAAAGTGCTTCCAAATGTTGGATTTGGCCCTAACATCTTTAATGACCTCCCCCCATTCATCTGCCATCTTTGCACACAGTTTCATGAAAACCATGTGATTAGAGAGTAATGAATATATAAAATTTTCATAATATTCAACTAATTTTGTGGTAAATACAACTATTTTGTAATACTTTTTTTTTTTGGAAGATTTGTTGTGAAAAATGAAAACATTTAATATTATTAAATTTGTAACATGATTTCTCTGGAATTTCCATGTTTTTCACTGACAAATTTTTGAAGTACTGGTACATTGAAAAAGTACTGTGCCATGTATCACTGAAACAAAATACAGAGGTACACTGGTAATACCACACACCTTTACTTGATACCATATTGGTTCTAATTTCCACCCATGTTCCAATAAATGCCCTTCTTTTGGTAATATATTGACACATGAATATTGTCTATTGAAGAATTTTGTAGACATGAGTACCTTGATCATTGCATTTATGATACTAAATAGAAATCAGCTATTTCAGTTCAGATCATTTGTATTTGTAACCTTCTTCAAAGTCCTTTTCATTTGGTTTTGACAGAAAAATAATTCAAGAATAGACATAAGCTGATAAGGGAAAACTGATTATGCACTCATCCAAGACCTGGGGGTTATCAAAACTTGTTTGATGCTGAAATTAATAAACAACTTCTTGACTGCTTTACCAAAAATCATGATTATGGTATAAAAATCATATGAAAACAAATGAAACTTAAGGCACAGTAATTTTTTATATATTGCTCTGCAGAGATTTTAATGTATGTGCTAGATGGCTATAAAGATGGATGAAGCACAAGGCGGAAAACAAGTATTGAGCAGAAACTGATCTCAATATCAGGAGGTTGGAAACATGGATAAGATAGCTATTTCAATGTGCTGGGAGAAAACCACCTTGATCAAAACAACCAGGCATGAAAAAGACTGTCATGCTTAGTTTCACCCTTTAGCCATGTGCTATCTCCATTTATTTCATTTTCCTTTTAAAACATTTATTTCATTGATTCCTGTAGGAGCATTAGTCAAAATGAGTTCAAAAGGTTGACTGAATGAAGACATTGTTCTACTGGCTACAAAATGTGTGGACTTTTCACACCCAACAAAAACTACCTGTTTGGGGGCTCCTTTAGAACTCCAGGATCCTGGCAGTTAAAGTGACTAAGCCAGTTTATGTGGGGTGTCTGTAACTTAGATGTTGCATTGATTCCTGATGAATGGATTAGCTTAGTACAACTGGCTGATATATTCTGGAATTAACTGTTGAAGCAAAATATCTAAGACAAATGGGATGATTGGCTGGTAAATAGAGAACATTGACATAAAGGGCTGGGACAGGAGAAAGCCAGAGTTACACCAACCCTCTAAGTGAGTCAAGCTTGCCTGGAATTCCTTATATTCTGATTTGATCAGGAAAAGTTCTAAGAAAATGGACATGTCCAGTGCTGGTACAGAAGATGACATGTTGTGGAACATGAATTCCAATTCAGACCAATGAATTGTAATTTCCAAGATTCGCTTTGACACACTGTCAAGGATAAGGAGCTAGAACAATGGTGCTGCAACAGTCTACAGTGATATATTTCATTTTATTTTTTCTACTCTTAAAGAGAGTGAATGTTTTTTTAGTTTCCTGGATAGTTATCTTTTGAGATCATATGTGAGGGGTGAATTTTTTTGTTTTTTCTTCTTCCTGTGTGTCACTGACAAAGCAGCTGTGAGTAAAATTGCTTTGATGGTGTTTTTTAATTTTTTTTCATTACAGGTAGATCTATTATGTCTGTCATGCATGTTCATTGTTACTTGGCTTAATACTGTCATTTGGAGATGTTTCTATATAGCAGTGTGGGTGGGTGGCTGGTGGCTCAGTGGTCAGACAATAGGACTGCCAAGGCTAAAGATCCGTGGTCTATTTTGGTTTGGGTCAGTTTAGTTTGGCATATCTCCCTGCATTGGTTTCTTCTGGGCCCAGTTTTCTCCAACATCTAAAAATGAAAAGTTGTATTAGAGATTTCTATGCTGAAGTCAAAGTGCCAAGTCCCTTGTGGTGCAGGATAAGTAATGCTCTCTAGCGGATAATCATGGTACTTCGCTTCCTTACCAGGGTTGTCTCCATTGTAGAGATTGGTGTGTGACACATCTAAATAGCAGTGCATTTGGGTTTTCAGCACAATGAATGTTGCATATTCTATATTTTCATATTCATTTATTAGATTTCAAATATGTACATTCCATTGTATTATCTTGAAATTCACCAAAGTTTCTTAATGTGGGAAAAAGTTGTACTAAATAATAATTTGTTGTTATTTGCTGAAAATCTTTTTATTTTTTAAATTAACTTTTATATTTTTAACCAAACCTGCAAACATATGTGCAATGTTTCATTTAAGTATATAAATTGTTATGCTTGTTGTTTTTCTCAAAGTAAATTATTTAAATTCTGTATCAAAGAAAATTGTATTTTTTGTTATTTTTTTAACTATGAAATTGTGACTTGACTTAAAATTACAAAATTGGAGAAGTTAGGAGCTTTGATTTCCTTGAAGTTATACTTTTATGTAGTTATTTATTAGATTGGGATATTTATTAAATTTTACATGATTTATTTACTTAAAAAATCATATAAAAACATATATATACTTTTTAAAAAAAAAATTTTTTTAAATCTTGCTGTACAGCATAGCTTGAATTACTAAACACTGTACCACTCTTGATTCACTGAAAGAAATGGAAATTATTGAAACATGATATGAGAAAAAAATATTTTAGTACCACTGTACATATTACAGATGCAATCCCAATTTACTGTACATTTTAGTGTGAATTGAAACACTGCAGCTTTGTATTTTCATAATTTTAAACAAATTTTAGCTTTAATCTAAAAAAAAACTATTACATTTTTTTAATGTTCAAAAGTTTCTATGAATAATAGTTTATCACATTTTAATAATTCTGTGGATTATTTATTATGTAGTAGATGTATCGCTGATTTTCTTTGAACCTACATGCTAACATCGGCACAGAAGTCATCCACCAGAGGAAACACCCTGGTTTCAGTTTCCTAAACCAAACAGAGGCCTAGCTACATGCTTACTGCCAAAAATCCCTACTAGAACTCGTAATTTTTTGAATATGGCAGGAAACTCCCATTGGCAGCTGGTGAAGAGGAGTGAGAAGAAACCATGCTAGTTAGGGATGCCAAGCTGAGCTGGTTGATCAGAGCTTGTGCCCATTGATTATTAAATATGTGAAAATTATTTGTTATGCACATACCTTTGGATGCTTTATTTACTGCAGAACATTTGCAGGAATCTTGCTTATAATGAGAACACAAGAAATGGAAATAAATTTAACAAGCATATTCTCATGCTGTTTGTATGCATATTGTTTTAAGTTAAGTTATGGCCATTAAACTTGATGTATTGCACATAACAAAAGACCCCCCCTTCACAACTCCCACCTTCCTCCTCCTGTACTCTCTAGGACCCTGTAATATGATGGGTTTGATCATTACCTTTGGCTCCAAATGGCCAGTATTATATTGAGAAACTATTGTATTTATTTTAATTTATTTGCACAAAGCAAATTTTATGCATTCCAGTAGAAACTTAGCCATTTTTTTTTATAATAGTGAAGATTTACTTGAGTTATTGTGTTTGTTTAGACTTTACAACATTTTTCTTTCTTTTAATGATTTAACCCAGTGAAGCTAGTTTGATGGAAGTGGAAGATCAGAGAGCAGCAGTTCTATAAACAAAAGTACAGTACAATAATAGTAGTTAGGTACCATTGTCTTTGAAGAACATGACACTGCTCCAATTCAACAATATTTAAAAATTTTTTTTTTTACATTTGATATTTTGTTTGGAGAAAGTAAATTTATAATTTTAATTCTTGCAAGTAATGAATTGTGCTGAAAATATGCCATCTTTTATACTTACTTTAATTTAATATAAAAATTTTATATGTATAGTTTTTAATTATGTATTTACTTCATAGATATGAAATAAAAAGATCATTAATTCATTTGGCTGGGTAAAGGTTGAATCATTCCTGGCTAAACATAATATTGCTGGCCATTCCTATTTCGAACATAGTTTGAGAATGGAGTCATTGTGCTATATGTAAGGTATTATTTGTGCAGTAGGTAGATATGGTTTATAGCGTTATGAAAAAAATCAAGAAGCAGGCCAATTATCTTCAAACAACAAGGAATGTTACTAGTACTGATAGTAATAAATGTTACTGAGACATTCTTGAATTATTGCCATCTCCCTCAAAGCATTGGCAGTGGTGATTCTAGTTTATTATCAGAAAATCCATCAACAATGTTGGCTAGCTTTGAAATTCAGTTTATGCAGCCACAATTAATATTTCTTCCGTCCAGATACTGGAAGTAAATATAATAATATATTGATCTGTCTGGAGATATTTTCAAGTGATCTTGATTGTTTAGTTTTAAGTCTCTTTATGTGCATACAATTATTGACCAAATACCAATTAATAATATTTAATATTCCCAGAATGTTGTGATCACATTAATTAATTTTTCAGATTTCTTTTGTTTTATGAAAATAAGTTGGTAATTTTAACAGGAGGATGTTGTTGTGCTTCAGGCTTTTTTAGTTTTTCTTATTAGTACCAATGAAAACAGTTTATTGGTTAGTTGTATTACTTTGTGCATACATCTTGTGGGTTATACTGGATTTTACTAACCTTGCATAATGCCCCCTTGCAGAGTATCTCAGTGGGTGGGCTAAATCAAACTTTTTTTTTACACATTCTGCAATTATTTGCTATTTTTATTTTTATTCCATTGTTTTCAGATTTGATAATTGAATTATCAAGCCAAAATTTGTTTAAATCTTTAACGTTTGTGAAATTTTGTTTATGGTAGAAATGAAAACAAGATGGTTAAAGCTGAAGTTTTATAGCTTAAACTAAATTATTGAATGAATGAATGAATTGATCAATCAGTAACCTTTTATAATGCTGTCTCTTACACAAATTAAACTAACACTACTTAAATATAAAGAAAAAACTTTATATTTTATTGAACACTTTTTAAATATACGCATTAAAACAAAGCTTAATAATGCATATTCTTCAAGATGATCTGCATCTTTTGTCATGCTCACTTCTGTCACCATGTGAAACTAGAGTATGGTCAATTTTTTCATTGAAGTGTCAGAAGTCTACAACATTGGTCAGGTTAGGGTTAGTACAGGGTAGAAGTGTAGGTGAGCTATATGAAATGTTTTTTTTAAAAGGATTAGGGATTTTATGCAGGGTAGATGCATGGGAAAATGTAGTACTACTAAAAAAATGATGGGAAAAGTGCAAATTAACCTAACTTTAATGGGAAAACATATATTCAAATACATACACACAAAAAAAAAGAAAAATGTGGTGATATGGCAGTTCTACTTCAGTTGTACCTTTTTAACATTTCCTGTACTTTCAGCAAGTCTGACATAATGCACTATTGACATTTTGCTATGCTAAACGATGTAGTGGTTGAGCAGGTAGAACACTGTTCTGTATAAAGATTTAGAAAAAACAATAACACTCAGTACTGTCCTGCTTTGAGGTTATTTTGACATTTAGAAGGTTATGAATTAAACAATCTGCTTAGGTATATTACTTTCAGGATATAAAAATACAACAAACAATAATAATAAAAAATCCTATTTTCTGACTTTGATTGTTTATTTTTCTGACATTTATATCTCAAAATTTTTTGACAGCATATATACAGGTGCATCTTAAAAAAAAATTAGAATATCGTGGAAGAGTTCATTTTTTCCCATAATTTAATTGAAGCAGTGGAACTTTCATACATTCTAGATTCATTACACACAAAGTGAAATATTTCAAGCCTTTTTTGGGTTTTAATTTTGATGATTACGGCTTACAGCTCATGAAAATCAAAAATCCACTATCTCAAAATATTACAATATTTCATAAGATCAATAAAAAAAAAAAAAAAGGATTTGTAATATGGAAATGTGGAACTTCTGAAAAGTATGTTCATTTATTCACTCAATACTTGGTCAGGGCTCCTTTTGCACGAATCACTGCATCACTGCAGCATGGCATGGAAAAGATCAGCCTGTGGCACTGCCAAGGTGTCATGGAAACCCAGGTTGCTTTGATAGCAGCCTTCAGATGTCTGTATTGTTGGGTCTGGTGAGTCTCATCTTCCTCTTGACAATACCCCATAGATTCTGTATGGGGTTCAGGTCAGGTGAGTTGGCTGGCCAATTAAGCACAGTAATACCATAGTCAGAAAACCAGTTACTGGTAGTTTTAGCACTGTGGACACGTGCCAAGTCCTGCTGGAAAAAGAAATCAGCATCTCCATAAAGCTTATCAGCAGACTGAAGCGTGAAGTGCTCTAAAATCTCCTGGTAGAGGGCTGCATTGACTTTGGACTTGATAAAACAGTGGACCAACATCAGCAGATGACATGGCACCCCAAATCATCACTGACCGTGGAAACTTCACACTGGACCTCAAGCAACTTGGATTCTGCGCCTCTCCACTCTTCCAGATTGTGGGATCTTGATTTCCAAATGAAATACAAAATTTACTTTCATCTGAAAAGAGGACTTTGGACCACTAAACAACGGTCCAGTTCTTTTTCTCCTTAGCCCAGATAAGATGCTTCTGATGTTGTCTCTGGTTCAGGAGTGGCTTGACACTATGAATGCGACACTTGCAGCCCATTTCCTGGACACGTCTGTGCATGGTGGCTCTTGATGCACTGACTCCAGCCTCAGTCCACTCCTGGTGAAGCTCCCCCAAGTTATTGAATCGGCTTTGTTTGACAATCCTCTAAAGGCTGTGGTCATCCTTCTTGTTTGTGCACCTTTTCCTACCACACTTTTCCCTTCCAGTCAACTTTCCATGAATATGCTTTGATACAGCACTCTGCAAACAGCCAGCCCTTTCAGCAATGACCTTCTGTGGCTTACCCTCCTTGTGGAGGGTGTCAACGAGTGTGTTCTGGACAACTGTCAAGTCAGCAGTCTTTCCCATGATTGTGGTTGTGTGTACTGAACCAGACTGAGAGATTCATGGTATTTATACTGCATAAATAGTGATTTACTCAAACTCAAAATTGAATATTCTAATATTTTGAGATACTTTTTTTATATTTTTTTGAGCTGTTGGCCGTAATTATCAAAATTAAAATTAAAAATGCTTGAAACATTTTAGTTTACATGTAATGAATCTAGAATATATACAAGTTTTACTTTCTGAAATAACTGACAAAAAATATTGAACTCTTCCACGATATTCTAAATTTTTGAGTTGCACCTGTATTTATGTGTGTGTGTGATATATATATATTTGGTTAGCATTATAGATTTTATTTGGTATTCTTGTATATACACTACTGACCAAAAGGCTTGAAAGAAAATGCAAATATGAGAACAATTAAAAAAAAAAAAGAATACTATAGCCAATTTATTTCTCCTCATAACATGGTTAAAATAAGATTCAAAACATGGATGCAAAAAATACACATACCTACAAAGAATGATCTAAACTCTTGTGTGATCAAACTGGCTACCTTTTGTGCTTCAGAACCTCAAGATATTACAAATAGTCTGAATGTTTCCTATCCATGTGACAATTTCATTGGATGAGAAATTGGCTAGTAAGATGACATCACATTATAGAGCATTATAAATTGAACAGATGTTTCTCAACCTCAGTAATCACAACTGCTGATAGCTATAGTTAGAATTTTTTGTTAGGATGGCAAAAGAAAGCAAATTGAAAATGATCTTGAAACATAATCTCTTATTTGTACTAAGGCCTGACAAAGAGAGATTGCCAAGAAACTTGGCATTTCAAATAGAAATTTTCACTACACATTGCTTGGACACCAGATTACTGAGATCAATACAGATAAAAAAAAACACAGGGAGATGACAAATATAATTACACTGTTAAGCAAATGAAATAGAAGACTTACAGCTCTAGAAATTGGAGTACAGCTGGATAGTACAAATGAAAACTCAGTATCTAAGACTTTTTAGAGTTTCCAGTTTAAATGATGTCCATTGCTTAGACCAGTGGTTCCCAACCTTTTTGGACCTTTTTCTAATACTCAAAAGTCCTGCGACCACCCCCCCTGCTACACTCCCATAATTGAAAAAAAAATCAAAGATTAAATTTAGCAGAAAAATCACATAAATAAGAGTTTTATTTGAATTTATTGACTGTTTGGTGCTCAAGTTTGCCTACAATCGAGCTGGCTAGTGTGCGTCCGGCTGAAGTCACAGTCCAGTCCTTGTAGCGTGCTCTGCCCCAGGTGTTGTGGTCCGAGTCTTTTAGCTGCAGGCCCCAATGGTGTTAGCCAATGGGAGCATGGCTCAATTGCATCAGTCATACTGTGGTAAAAGTTCGAGTTTCAGCCTCTGTCACCAGCGTGTATTGTCCGTGTTTCTATTAGGGTGGCAGAGCGACAGGAAGCCGCTGGGGGGGGGGTGTGTGATGCAAGTGTGCTACCACAGAGGTCTGTGATGCAACAGGGAGTGCCTGCCATGGGAGACAAGCCTTACACCTTCGGCACTCGGCCTCCCATTGGTGATACTGGCGTATTGGACGCAGGGTAATTTTTGTATACTTTTTTCTGGAAAAGTGGGTCTTATAAGCCGGCAAATACGGTACATATACAAAAAACAAATACATACTCATGAACAGTTTCTTGACTCAGTCATACAACAAAAGTTGAAACTCCCAAGGTTCCGCACCACCACCCCCCCCAACAACAGAAAACACTTCACGGGCACCCCCCCCCCTGGTTGGGAACCACTGGCTTAGATTTTCTAATGGAGTGAAAAGGTTGCATTGGGAAAAATTACAAGGACATTATTCCAGTCTTCTATAGCCCAAAGTGTTATGGACTGATGAGTGAACAGTTAAGGAGTAAAGTAAAATGTTTGTGCCCAGGTGAGTTAAAGAACATTTGTCAGAACAGTGTGTTACTCTTACAGTTAAAACAATGATTTGGGGATGTTTGGTGCTATTATAAATGGTGATTTTTGTGCATTTAATGGAACGTTGACAAGAGCATTCATTGCCAGGGTGTTCTGCAAAGACATGCAATTCCTTCTGACAGTCAACTAATAGGTACACTTCATTCTGAATCAAGATAATGACCCTTAACACACTTTAAAATTATGCATTTGGAAATATGGAGAGCAAAGAAATTTTTCCAGCAGAAAATCATCAATTTTATTTCCTAAAATTTGGATTTTATAGCTTTGTTAAACTTTAATTGAAGCTATAAAGTAAAAAAAAAAAAAAAAAAAAAAAAAAAAAAAAAAAAAAAAAAAAATTAAAAGAATATATATTGGTTGGCTTTTTTCCTGTCATTACTTCAAGCTCTTCTTGTTTGTAACTATACGAGGTCTGTCGAAAAAGTATCGGACCTTAGGCTGGGAAAACAAAATTACATACTTGGTGGGGTTCATTTGCTTATCCCCAATGAAGTAGGCCCCTTGTGCCTCCACACACTCAGCCCAGCGATCCTTCCACTGTTCGAAGCACATCTGGAATGCTTTTTCCGGAATGGCTCTCAGCTCCGCCATTGCATTCCGTATGATGTCCTCTTGGCTCTCAAAGTGGGAGCCTTTCAGTGGTATCTTCATTTTTGGGAACAACCAGAAGTCAGAAGGAGCCATGTTTTGAGAGTAGGGAGCCTGGCGAATGAGCGAGATGCCTTTCTTTGCCAAGAAACCTTGGATCAGCTGCGACGATTGAGCCAGGGCATTGTCATGATGCAACTTCCAGTTTAGAGAGGCCCGCAGATCCAGTCTCTTGCCCCAAACTTCACCACGAAGACGTCGGAGGACATCCTGATAGTACTCCTTTGTAACTGTTTGTCCTTCTATTGCGTATTCGTGATGCACAACACCTTGGTAGTCAAAGAAAACAGCATCACCTTGATTTTGCTCTGGACCTGACGTGCTTTTTTGGGCCTTGGCGATGTTGGGTGCTTCCACTGTGATGACTGTGCTTTGGTTTCTGGATCGTACCCGTACACCCATGTCTCATCTCCAGTTATCACAGTATTCTGGAACTCAGGATCCCTGTTGGCAGTATCCAGCAGGTCCTGCGCAACCTCAAGATGAAGTTGTTGTTCCTGAGAAAGCAGCTTGGGCACACATTTTGCTGCCACTCTGCACAAGCCCAAATCCTCCTTTAAAATTGCATGCGCAGAATCTTTACCGATCCCAACCTCATCACCAATTTCACGCACCGTCAAATGACGATCCTCCATTATCAAGGTCTGCACTTTCTCGATAACAACTGCATTGCGGCTTGTTGATGGCCTCCTGAAACGCTGGTCACTCACCACCAATGTGCAGCCATCTTTGAACCTGTTGTACCATTCTTTTATTTGGGTAACACCCATGGCATTGTCAGCAAAAGCCTGTTGAAATTTGCGAATTATTTCCGCTTGGGTATCTCCAAGCTTTTGGCAAAACTTGATGCAAGATCATTGCTCCACATGTTTGGTCATCATGGGCGAAATGAAAATGCGACGAGTAGGTAGTACAGCACCTCACACACTGGCTGCCTGACAGCGACTGACGCATCCAGCAAGCTGCCATAAACCACGCAAGCACATGAAGGCATGTGGCCCCATTATGCAATTTTTTGCCTGTCCAGCGTCATTACTTCCCACAGGGAAAAATGAAGTCTGATACTTTTTTTGACAGACCTCGTATGTATGTTAAGAAAAACAAACATCAATTCATTTTCAGAATTAAGTTTACTTTTTTTCTGTTTGCATAAATTTTATTAGATTTTTTATAATCATAAAATGAAACTTTACTGTTTTAACTCTTAAATGTATGAGGTAGGTCACAAATGACTTTTGCACCTGCATATTGGCTTAAAATTGTTAGTGAAATTTTTTTTTTTTTTTGGCCAAACCTGTGAACAGATGGTGATGGCCTTTTGCTTATTTTTTAAATATACAATGGTTTACTAATATTTCTTTCCAGAAACTTTACATGGAATGAAAAATGTTACACAGATGTAAGTTATTTCTTAATAAATGAGGAATGGAATTTGTAGTTTTTCTGGCTCAAACAGAGATGGGGGATTGGACTTCAGAAACCAATTTTGAATGCTCTGATAAGGTATTTCATGACAAGGAAAGTGTCATGAAAAACACTACTACTACTACCAAATGCAGAAGATGTTTGATATAGTCTGTCTCTAAAAACAGGAAAACTAGTGCATAATGTGCAAAATATATTAGACTTAACTGGTCTGCATGCAAACAATGAAAAAAAAATGTTTGTGTTAACTGCAATTTAGAACTATCGCGTCCGAGGAACTACCATGTATGCTTGCTGATGGTATAGTATTTCTGGATATTTCTGTTGCTGATTTGGTATTGTGACCATCTTTGTGTTTCTGTTTGATATAATAAGAAATTTATTTAGAAATTTATTTTTTACTTGCATTAACCTAAGTAAATCTCCTGCTGCATTTAAGGGTTTTTTTAGAAAGAGTAGTTTGGAGGCACTTGATGTATTAGTAATGAGAGTAAATTGTATCTTGAACTTCAGAAGTTGATAGTATTTCTTTGAATGAGGCTGAAATATTATAAGTCTCAACTGATAAAGCTTACATATAACTGAAAAATTTTCAAGTTTATATAGAAATAAATTATTTTGGTCTGTATACAGGTGGTTTTGATTAGAGACAAAGATTCTTGTGTAAAGAAAATTAGTGAAAAACGTTTGATGTAACTATCCAGTGTTAAGTTTAGTCAACTATTTTTAAAGTTGTATTCTGCAAGCTTTCCAGATCAAACCTTGTGTTTGAAGTCAGGGGGACAGTTATTATACAAAAAGTAATTTTTAATGACTGTCATAAAGAACCAAAAATACCATCTTTACACAATATTTACTATCATGTAGTTAAGTTGTATATAAAGATGCTTTTTATGGCAATCATTAAAGATAATTTTTTTTTGTACAATGACTGGTTCTTGACTAAACTATTTGCTTTAAAACTGACAGATAATGTGACATCTGCTAGAACTGTAGGTAAATAGAAATTTTCCAGCTGTGATCACCAGTTGCCCTATCATAGAATTCAGTAGTCTCAAGCAGGATCTTTATTGCTTAAGATGACCTATCTGTGATCTAAGCCACAGATGTCTTTCCATTGATAAACAGCTTTCTTGAATCAACTGGCAAAAAATTAACTTTAGGCAAGAAAAATAGACCAGTATAATACAGTTGCTCTAAAATATCTATCTGCAGCTTGTGTATATATATATTCTTCTTCCACATACACAAACAATTATTAAAAAAGTATATTTTAACTAATAATTTCAGTTTTAATAAATTATATATGGCATAGTGGCCTAGACATTTATGAATAGTTCATAAATGCATTGAATCTTTTAACTGAAATAATCGGTGCTCCTGGTTTATGGATACTTTTGGTTAATAGAAACTCAGTTTTATTAAAAGGTTAGGTACATTTTCTTAAAGTTTTTTTTTGGAATTTATGGAAAAGATTCACTGTATGGATGATTAATAAATAAATCAGATAAATAATTTCAAATTTTGGATTATCAAAAAAAAAACAAACTAAAAATATTAACCATGATGTAGTGTCCTACATCAGCCTTTGATGTTATGGCATCTCTCTGCCCATGGTTGCATTAACTTTAAACTGAGAAATATGTAAACATATTGGAAGTTGTGAAAAGAGGTAATTTTTAGGGAATCGGATAAACTGACCAAAGTTTTTGGTAAACTAGTCATGTTATCTGAAGATTCTGGCTTCATTTTTCATTTCAGTCTCTGGTATATTTCATTTGCCAAAATTTTGGTTAAGAGGTTTACTGTAACTGAAGCTTTAAATATTATTGATGGAAATATTTTTTTTTACTTAGTCTGTCACTTTTTAAAGTGATGCTAATATATTCAACATTAAATGATTTAATTTTTTTTGTTTACAATACTAAACTTTTCAATTTATTATGTTACCTTATTTCCAGACAAGAAAATTAATGGAAAACATACCTGTAATCTAGCTTTCATTTTGCATTTTGTTCATTAAAATTTTCAGTATGTCAAATGAATATTCTGTTTGAAATGGGTTAAATAAAAAAGAATGTTTTTTTTCTTTATTTTTTAATCTTAAAAAGGATAATCTTGACATAGTATCTTAGGCTTGAAAATTATCCTTATCTCAGGAGGCTATTGGAATGGCCGATTGTGAGCTTCCTAGGTAGTGATTGCTGATAGCTTCAATGTTTTTTTGCTTAGCTGGGAATTGGAGAGAGTGAGAGTAGTGTTAGTATGAGAAAAATTATTTAGTAAACAAATTAATATGTTAAGTTGAAAAAATATTGTAATGCATGTATTTATTCATTCAAAACAACAAATTGTAAAAAGAAAAAGGATTCCTACATTCATCTAACAGAGGTAAAATGTTTCGACCAGCTTGTATTGAGTTCATGAACATCAATTTTTCTTTGCTGATGTTATACAAAGGCGGTGATGCATCATCTCCACCTTCTTGATCACTAAACCCAGACATCACTCTCCAGGAAATACAAGAAAACAAGAAAATTATGTTTACACAGACCATGTGCTCAGAGACCAAAATACCAGTCTTGAAGGTTCAAAGGCTAAAAATCAAGGGAACGGGAAGATTTGTGACACCAAAAACTTTATTCATACTTTTACTTAATCGTTTATAACTTGGTTTATAAAGTAGTACATGTAAAATGTAGACTTGCCACCCTGTGCAGATTATAATAAGTGCCCTTATTTTTAGAACTCTTCATTGTGTAAGATGATTTTTCTTAGCTGATAGATTTTTATTGGTAAAGTGCCTATTATTAGGCAGAGCTAAACCTCCAGCAAAAAAAGAATAATCACCAGAAGTTAAAAGTAGAGATTGCACAGCTATACAGGAAGGACTAGGAAAAACTTCTCTGTCTAAATGATAAATAGTTTTTTATATTATTTATTTGAAAGTAAAAAAAGGGGAGAAAAAAAAAACTTTGATGTATTCTCAAAATATCTTTAACATAAGTTAATCTCTTTCCCTTAACTGAAATGGATGAAAATGTTGTAAAAGAAAGTTTAGAAGCTGGTTTTTATCTTTCATGTTTTCATGACTCAGAGATGTCTTTTGATGAGTGTACCAATATTGCAGGATGATTTTACATGTAATGGACTTGTTCACTCATTTAAATCTGGAGATAGAATACTAAATTTACTTTCAGGAATAAACTAAAAGTACATTAAAATGTTGAATGGACTGCATTGACTCCTTTAATTATGTTTTTTATATATAAACTAGTTGGGATACTTGGTGTTGTATGGGGAAAAAATGGCTTTTATAAAAAAAAAAAAGTTTTATATCAGTTTGAAAAAAAAAAACCAAATTTTATTTGTTTAAACACAGTCATTGAACGAACATTTAATTGATGCTAATGATACATTTCCTAACCTTCTATAAATTGTACACTTAAATTTAACTTTGTTCCATAAGATCCACAATGTTTTTAGTTTTTTCTCAGGGTGAAAAGCAAAACAGATTTTTGTTTTGGCCAACTCTTGAGCATCCAACATACGGTTGTCCATGGGAAAAGTGGGGACTATCCAAGTTGAGGCCAAGAACTTTCGATGATTGGCCCTGTGCTTTATTGATGATCATAGCAAAGCTGAATTTTATAGAGAATTGGATTCTCTTGATTAAAAAGAGAATTTTAAAATTGTATAATGGTTATGTTTCAGCTGACTAGTTTAGGAATCTTTAAAAAATACCTGACTGATAAGGGGCCAGCTTATATGATGATGACAAACCTGTAGCAAACTACTCAAGGAACTTTTATTGTTAGTTCTCAAAGTTATACCATGTATGATATCAAACCCTGCTGTTGATGGCTTTCAAATGGCCTTCAAGGCCCACTGTTGAGAAATTGTAATCTGTGGTTACTTCTGAGTTGAATGAATACTGTGAAACTGTGATAACTCTGAACCATGAAAGGTGGTCTTTGTTGGCCTTTCAGGCCAGGCTCTGGTATCCTTGGATCCTGCCTTTGATCCCAAGGTACTTTCATTATAATTTGAAGCTGCTATGTCGCCTATTTTGAATGAGTGCAGTGAACTAAGTGTAATCTATGAGTCTTTTATAAAACAGCCTTTGGTAGCCTCAAAACAGCCTTCAAGGCTAACGTCTGGTACCTTAAAACCTTGCCCAGACTTTGAAGTACCTACATCCAGAATTTGAGGCCTCTGGATGCTACGGTTCAGCTATGAAAGAGTAACAAATAAATATACAAACACATTTAAGATATGTCTAATACATATTTTCAAAAGTAAATAGATTTACACCCTAAAGCTCAAATAAGCATTTCAGCCACATGGTAAGCATATTATAAACTATAAAAACAGATATAGGCCAGAGGAAGTCTTAGTCTGCAGACAGCCATTATACAAACAGCAGATTTATATGAGCAGACTGACTTTGAAAGAAGATACAATGTTTGGAAATTTTATGTTGGTAGAAGCTAGCAGGAAATTGTTAGGCACTGGATCTTTTGCTGTCAACTGTTAATACAATGATTATCAGTTCGAGAGCAACCATAAGATAAGCATTCATGTTTGTCTTGGATGTCTAAAGCCAATAGAACGCAAACTCTTTGCTAGGAAGAGGAGTGTAAAAACTAAACCTCTACAAATGGTTGCAAATGTGGCAGAAAATGTGCAAGCATCCATGAGAACAATCAGATATTATCTCCACTGTATAAGTACAACAGAAGAGTGGCTAGGTGCAAACTACTCATTACCCCATGCAGATGCTACCATGTTCTTCTGCCTTTTGTAACACACACACTATTTCTGATGAGTCTATGGTTCCAGTTTTTCAACATTTTTCATGTGTAAGTAACAACCAACACAGGAATTTACATTTACCCATTTGCAAGTCATGACAAAATATGGTGGTCTATCTGCCTGTCATGGCATTTGGGTGCAATCCAGGCTGCTGGATAGTCACACCTAGTGGTTTATGAAGGAACTTTAACTTCTTTCTGATACATTAACATTCTTTGAGAGAGAATTCAGCCTATGGTGCCATAGCATGCTTACACTTTCTATGTAATGAAAAGTAAGATGAAAAGAGAGTCAGGGCATCACATCTTTGTCAGGGTATGGCCAATCAATCACTGGACATGGAATCCACTGAACACATGTCAGTAATCCTCCACTGACCTTTGTAAAAGTGTTTCCTTAAAATTCCACTTTCTTGGATTTCCTAATATGTCAGGAATAAGCTACAATCTTACAGACCAGGATTGCTATCAGCATATTGCCTTGTGCAAGGCAAAGAAACTACACCACAAAGGTACAACCCTTATAATTTTTTGGTGTTATGTATGGGTCAAGATTAAACAAATTCTCTTTTAAACAGATGTTTGTAATTAAGTCTCTATATAGAAGAGAAAGATTATATAACTTTAATAGACAAAAAATTGTTTAAACAACAAAATAGTTCTTAAAAAGACAAACATTTCCCCCAAATAAAAAAAAAAAACAAAACTGGATCTATCTAATTCTTCATTTGGATAGCCCTGATGATGGCTTCAGTAAGAATAAAGACGTAGCAAGATATATATGTATTTCAAGATTTTTTTCAATCAGGTACTATTGAAAAGGTCAAATTTATTTGCTTTTTAGAAATATAAATTAATGTTGGAAATATGCTTATTAATGTTTTAATTTCAAACCATAACTTATGTTAAATCACTTTTATCTTGTAATTTTAAAGTTTTCCCCCTATGTAGAAGCCTTTACTACTTTATTTTTAACTGTTTAGTTTTAGCCCGTTTAAACATAAATGTAAATCCAGGTATTGTATGTTAAATTAGATATTAAATACAGCTATCACTTGCCAACCATGGGGGTTATATTCTTGAAAACCCCTGCGGTTAACAAAACTAAAGGCTTATGGGAAAATGGGGGTCACGTTCCATGGCCATGGTTACACAACTTGCTTGGTACTTTACACATCCTGTTCATTCAATAACCATATAATGTAGAATACAGAAATAGTATTACATTTAATTTACCTTTAATATCATGATGATTGTGATCTTGGGGGAGGGGGGCTGGTTAATGACGATGCACAAAACATTAATTCTGTTTCTTATTATATGCTCGTCATTACCAAACCATATTCTTCATTGTCAAACAGATTTTTCATTACCAGGTTTCCTTGTGGTGCTAGTGTGGGTATAAGCGCGCTTGAAGCACCACTATGCTGTAGTGGCAGAAGCTGGAACACTGCACATAACCCTGACTACCATGGTTAGTAAATTGGTATTCGATAAATTTTGCTCAGATGCTCAAAACTGGTTGGCGAGAGACGACTATTCATCTGCAATGTTTCAATGTTCCCTCAAAAAGGGGTTGAAATAGAAAGTGGTTCTACAAACAGGCAATTTGATTTAGTTGTTTGAAATAAATATTAAACTAGGGCAGTGGTTCTCAGGCAATGAATTATGACCCCCAAATAGGGTTGCAACAAGAAAAGAATGGGGGTTGTGAAGCTGGCCAGTATCATAATTATTTTTGTGAAACATTTAACCTTTTGACTGCTGTTTTATTTGTGTGTACCCTGTTTTCTGTGATATAATCTGCACCATCCTTTCACTGACACTTCAAGATGCAGGTATTTCATGCTCTATAATGCAGAAATTGCATTATTTCACCCTATTTGTTTTCTAAATATTTTTGGGGAGCATTGATGATGCCAAAAGTTGTGATCACAAGAATTTTCACTATTAATGGGGTTACATTGGGAACCAATGAACTAAAGTGAAGTAAAATAGTAATATGCTCTATAATAGCAAAGTTTAGTCCCAAATTCAAAAGTTTTTTTAAAAACTTGGCCATGTATAGAATTAGGAAGTAAAAGGGGGGCAGGGTTAAATTTTTTTAAAAATAGGTAATAGTCACTAAAAATTTTTGGTTAGGATTCTATACTGTTTTCTGAGACCATCATGGGTGATACATTTGAAATCTTTGCCAAAATTTCAATATGTTGATAGTTTAGCATTTTTCATTTATGACCCCTAGTATTTTTAACTGTGGAAAAGTGAAAGACTTTGTTACTATCTGTATGTGTTAAATCCTGAATTGTGATAACCTCTATTTGGTTAAATCTAATGTTTAATCACCTGTATATTGTAAATGCTGTTAATATGAAACTATAGCTAAATTTTACAAGCTTTCTAAATATAGCATAGTTTCAAAATGAGATCAAAATGGATTACACTAAGCTATACCATGCTGAAACTAACTCTGGAAAGTGAGCTGGAACTCTGTAGTTTGAAACTAAATGAAACTGGAGGAAAAGTCAGCTTAAAAAATATTGATTTTTAACTTAAAAAACCAAAAAAAGCCTGTGCAATTTTGTTAGGCCATAATTACATTTTGCTGTTATTTTGATTTATACAAGCTGCTTATGTTTTCACAGTTAAGACTTCTCAGTGTATGCTCAATATTATTTAGTGATTTTTACATCTGATTGAGTTTTCTTATGGGTATAATTTGCATTCTTATAATGACATTTGATTGTCAATGAACAAGACTTCATGATCTCACTGGGATTACCCAACTACTTTCAGAAGAGGTCTTTCCAAAATAAACAGTGTTAATGGCATCCAAAATAAAATATTGATGTCACCATTCCTGAACACTATTTTCAGGAAAACACTATTGATTCACATTCTGAAATATTCTTGTTAGTAATCAAAGAAAGATCTGATAACCAAGCTGCGTTGCTCATGTGATAGTTTTTTTTTCTCTCTTCTGTTTAAAGGCACCATCATTGACTCTTCAAAATGTATTATTAATAATTATATTTTTTAAAAGATTAGATTTATGTACTCATTTTTATTCTTGCAATATATCATTTATGATTTAAAAAAATTTTGTTTTATTTAAATATTATGTCATGTCATGTCACCAGCCAGTTGAAGTCTGTTATTTAAATATTATACTATGCTTAAAATATTACTTTAGTTTTTAGAACCTATCATGTCAAAATGACTACAGAGCTGCCAACTCTTATGATTTAGGGGGGGGGGTTTCTTCATTTTATACCTTCCTGTACTAATTGTTATTTTATGATTTTATGCAAATTTCCAGAATTTTTTTACTGACTTGAAATTTTCCAGAAATAATGTACTACTTTTCTTTGTATCTTGATCTTACAAGTGCTTGAAATAGTCAATTTAAAAATGGATAAGTAATGGAAACTAGGAATTTTAATGAGTAATTATGCTTTTATGTGTGTAAAATCCTGTGTATTTTGGTGTATTATTCTGATGTTTCAGTATATTCTGGTTTTGCTATGCACCCAGTAGTAAGTTAGCCTCTCAGGTGCGCTTATCATTAAAGAAAAGTGACTGAAAAACGTGGCTCTGCTTCATCCCCAATGACTCCAACAAATGAAGAAAAAAAAAGTTTATAGCGGGCAGAAGTTTAGGCAAGAGTATTCAAAGAAGTTCATTGATATTGTATCATCATCCTAAAAGAGTATAATTATGCAAGATGTACAGCTTGTATTTATGATTTTTCTATTTCTCACGGAGGTGAAAATGGCATAAAATACATTTCAACATTTCTATATGCTAGGAAAATTGTTCGAGAGCATCTGGAACTAATAAACTGAACTCATTTTTCATAAAACCTAATGCAAAATTAAATGACTTGACCAGAGCAGAAAGTTTATTCACTTCCTTCATTGTGGAACACAATTTTCCTTCAGCAGTTCTGGACCATGCTTCAGAAATTTTTACCAAAATGTTTCTGGATTTGGAAATAGCTAAAAGATATGGCTGCTCTAGAACTAAAACCACTGCAATAGTTGTAGAAATGGCCAGCAGCACAACTGAAAGAATTGTGAATAACGTTAAAGCTAGGACTTTCAACATGTCCACTGATGGCAGTAAATTTTGCCTTATTTGGAAAAACTGGACAGACTTAATTTGAAGGATCAGTGTCAGACTCCACCCTAGAGTCAATCTTGATAAGGAAGATTGAGATGGCACAAAATTTGTTTCTCCCCAAAATTTACAGATGACTTCCTAAAAAAAAAAATGCCAAGAGTGCTACTTAACAGGCTCTTAATCAGTAGTACACTGCAGTTGGTAAGTATTAGTAGTAAAACCATTTCCATTTATAAATTTCTCTTTCTGCAATCTTTTTTCTTTTGGTAAAGATTAGTTTTTTGGGTAGAGATTACTATTTTAAAAAAATGTAATGTTAGGAGGTCAAATATCGAAAAAAAAAAAAAAACTTGCATTAAATTTGATGAAACAGACTGATCTTCATTGCAAACACAAAACTGAAACAAAGCCATAATTATACTAAAAATAATGAAAATGTTCACACTAAACAAAACTCTGCATGTTTTAAAAAAATAATTACTATTTTGTATTATATAGATTTTTGTAGTTTTGCCCTTTTGTCCAGTTTTCTTTGTTATGTTAATTTTCAAAAAATTCTTTCTGTATTTTATGGTAAACAAACCTTGAGGGGACAGTTTTTGCAACCTAACATTTAGTCAGAATGAATTTACTGCACCCCACTACTTCAGATATAGGTACAGTGGTGGTCAAAATTATTGTGATAACCAAAATGATTTTGATTTTTTTTGTTTAGGGGTAATTTATAATAATAATAATAATAATAATATGATGATTAAGCACTTCTTTTATTTTTATTTCACCATTTATACACTTTTATTGAAATAATATTCTTTAGTCAAAACAATATCACGAAGTGGGATTTATTGTATTGTAGTTACATCTTCACAAGAAATTACTACATTAAGAATCTACAGATCCTATGAATATCAAACTAAGTGGAATTTTTGTTAAAAAATTTTTTTTTTTTAAACATTTCAATACACATTATGGATACTCAATATTTTGATTGAAAATAAGTTGATGCAATAATTTTCCACTTATGTGTATGTATATCTCACATCGATGCTTGTATTATCATGATCACACAGTGAAGGTTATCAGTAAGAAGGCTTGAGAATAAAAACAACAAGTTAAAGAAAAGCAGGAGCATTCTAAATACAGTAGAATCCTGCTAGTCCAAATTAAATGGCACCGGATGTATTTTGGATTATGCCAACTTAATTTTAAAAAAAAACAATATTGTTTAGTATTTTTAATAATTTTATTGTTAAATATCCAAATTCCCATTAAGAAAAAAACAAATGAGCAGTATTTTTAAATGAACACTTAATTACCATTAGCAATGGACAAGAAAGGTATCAACTTGCATTGTCATAGAGATGACTGCCTGTCTGATAGCAGCAGCTTTGTCTCTCCACCTTTTAGTAAACATATCTGCAGGTGTCTTTGCTGTTGCCTCACCATACAATAATTTTGGTTCATCTGTTCAATGCTGTCATTATCACTTTCTACGATTATGTCAGTCTGCTATCAACTACTGCTTTACATGCTCTTCGTCCACATCTTCACAACCCTTGACTTATTTGAATATGGAAAGAAATGTGATTATGTGATTATTTCCCTATTGGTTGAGGTTGACATTACCCTCCACTCTGGGTTTTTTTTTTCTTCCAGTCTGAAATAGTCTACTTCCCACACCATATTTTAGTGAATTTAGTTGTAGCGTTACCTTCTAATCATCTTAAAACTTTGAGTCTTGATTGTAAATTCACTATACATTTTTGTTTATTAGATATGGAACACTTCACTTATGCACTAAACCTCACTAACCTGCGTTATGAAACTGTTTCTTTTACTATTACCACAGAAGATTTTTTCAGATTCCATAGCATCATTTTAATGTCTGCCATTTTGAGAAAATATCTATTTGTATACCTAAGACATTTGTTTGTTGAGCTTGATTTATCAAAAAGAAACTTAATTTTTTTATTGATGATTATTATTTACTAAAATATCTGTTAATGTACTTAACACTGCATAATTTATTTTGGAGGATTATTTCCTGTGCACCATTGACTATTACACAATTGTGCAGCTGTTCAGAAATAAGCATTTTACCCTACAACAGTAAGTTTTCAGCATGGAAGATTAATATGGTAAAAGGGTTAATTAATTTTTCTCATGAATTTGAAAAGTAAAAATGTACTAAGATGCAAACTTGTAATGGAAATCCCTAATTCAGATTGGCATCCTGAATTTTGACATGTGTTTGCTCCCAACTTCCTGAACAGCAGCATTTGTTGAACTGGAGCACATTAATTGTGTTTATTGGGTTGGTGGAAGTAAAATTTTTCGTTTATACTTGTATGATGTCTTATCTGGATCATTCTGTGAATCTCCACTTTTAATTTTATCTATTTAAGGTGCCAAACAAAAGGGAAGGAAGATCAAACTTGCTCGCTCTTGCTTTCTCAGTCTCCCCAAATGGACAAAGAATAGAGTAGCATCCATAGTTTGGTCTAGTAAACAAAAGTTGTATAGGGCGCATGTTTTGTTTGCAAAGTTTTTAATGGAAGAAAATATGTACATGAACACCATGAAAAATAGTGTGGTTTACATGGTAGGCTCTGCACTAATGATGTAGGTGAGTATTTTTTAATAAGCTTGAGCTACACAAAATCTCTAGTAAATTAGGAAGTCAACAATCACAAGAATACTTGTATGTGTAATGATTTTTGTGGACTAATTAAGTTCTCATTTACATGCTTTACACTTTCAAGTATAATCATAGGAACAAATTAAGTCATGTACTTTTTTTTTTTCTTAAATCCAAAATTGTTTGGGTGATTAACCCTTAAACTCGGGTGTACATAAATATATGGAGGATTTTTTTCCACCATTATTTCACTTTCCTGCAAGGGGAGCATCATTTGGTGCATTCAGGTGGCTAAGTGGTGCACTTGTGTCCATCCATTTTTTTAAAAAAATTTTTTAAATTTTGCTTTTTGCACACGTTGAGTGTCAAGGATTACGATTGCCACAGCTTAAGGATTAAAATAGGGTTGGTTGGCTGCTTGAAAATATTCTTAATTCATAATTAAATCTAAAATTAAATTTTTATTTGGTTTCATCTCTATTCTTGTTTAGATATAGAAGAAAGTTTAAATCCATTAATTTCATCTTTCAATTTGAGATAACATTTTATAACAAAACTATTCTACAGTTTAAATTTTCATGGCATGCATTAAAACAATTGTACCTATTGTTTTATTATCTCTAGCAGCAAGGCCAGCATTTTTTTGTTTTGTTCTCAGACAGTCAATTTATTTCCTGTATCTATCTCAACTATTACCACACCCATTCACATCCATTCTGTGATAAATATTACACTTATAAGTGCGTATATCATATTTGAGTATAAACAACTTACAAGTTTATAATTAGACAAATTATTATGGATTAATGAAAAAAACAACAATGCATTATTTGAAAATGTAGAAAAACAAAGTGAATACATTGTATAGTGCATTAGTATTTGGTATGTGAGCTCTTTGCTTTATATGTATGGAGCATGATGCTTTGTTTTCATGTTCTTATACAATTTATTAATTTATGACTCTGGAACGTTGTTCCAAATCCTGCAGCACTTTCCACAATTCATCAAAGGTGCTTGGTTGTTATTTGACTTTCTCAGTAGTAACATAACCCTGTATAACCTAAATGATATTCATATCAGGACTTTGTGCATGCCAAAACATCTTTGTGAGTGTTCCATCAGCCTCTTTCTTTATATCCTAGATAGGATTTCACCATATTAGCTGTATGTTTGGGGTCATTGTCATATTGGTAGATGAAAACCTGCCAAGTGAGATGTCTTTTTGAAGGATTAGCATGATACACTGACTGCCAACAGGTACAGGCATGTTTTTGTCTATCTTTGATTTTATGCAAATCTCTGACACCCATGGCTAATATGAGGCCCTACACTTGTATTGATCTACCCCAGGCTTCACTGTTGCTGTTGTGCACTAACTGTTATACTGCTCCCCAGTCTTCCTTTGAACAAATGTCATTGATTATTGCCAAACAGTTCAAAACTGGACTCATCTGTAAAGAGCACCATCTTTCAGGTTTGGTCATCCTATTGTCTCATTTCTGCTGCCAATTTCAGGTTTCCATTTGGTTGCCTTCAACAAAGGATTTTTGGTAGCTACACATCCATTGAGACCACTTTGTGCTAATGTGTGTCTTACTGTTCTCAAAGAAGTGTTAAAACCCATACTTGTAGCTAAGTCATCTATAACAGACAACGTATCCTGAGGTACTTTGCATCATCTTTGGAGAGGTTGGGCTTTTTTCTTCGATCACATGTATTTTCAACAGTACCAATTTCTTATATCTTCCTTTGTCTTGTAAACAGCATCTTCTGAAACTTGAAGATGGCCTATCATCTGTTGCATGGAGTAGCCTTCACTAGCTAGCTAAGTTTTTTTTTTCTATAGGTTTGTCATGTGATTTTTTTTTCTTTTCTAGGAGTCATAGTATTCACTACACATCACATCACAATGATAGTACTGCCTGTACTTCTATAGTACTTCTGCAGGTTTGGCACTTTCTGATTGCTTGCTTCATAACCAGTCACAGGGTACTATTAGGTCGTTGCTAAAGTTTTGTCGGTATTTATATTATTTTAATTTGGGGTTCATTTTTTGCATGCTTGTGAAGGTGTATGTAGATAAGTTATATACCGTTTTGTATCGTTTGCTTTGGCATACATTATACAAAACCTACCTTTTGAAAACTCATAAAATGGATATTTGTTTCAGGGTTCCGAGTGAAGCATGGATAGAAAGGTTTGTGCCATTTTGCTTCACGAGTTCAAACTAGGCCACAAAGTGAACGAGGCAACTCATAACATTAAGCAAGCATGGGGTGAGGACACAGCAAATGAGTGCACAGTACAACGATGGTTTGAAAAGTTTCAATCAGGAGATGTGAGCCTCGAAGATAAGGAACGTAGCGGACATCCTTCTATATGTGATTGATGACGACCTTCTGAAAGCCTAAGTTGAAGCCAATGTGAGAAATTTCTGGAGAGCTTGATGTAAGCAATGCAGCTGTTTCCCACCATCTTGATACAATCAACAAGGTGAAAAGGCTTGACAAGTGAGTGCCTCACAACTTGAATGAACCAACAAACAAAATTGTTGATTGGAGATCTGCTCTTCGCTTGTCATAAGAAACAAGAACAACCCATTTCTTGACCAGATCATTACACATGATGAGAAATGAATCCTGTACGACAATTGCAAACGATCAGCACAGTGGCTTGACGGAGACAAGGCACCTAACCACATTTCAAAACAGCCTCCACCCAAAGAGGGTCACGGTCACTGTCTAGTGGACTGCAACTGGTGTCATGCACGATAACTTCTTGCAACCTGGTGAAACCATCACAGCTGAAAGTTATTGTTGTGAATTAAATATTGTTCTTCATAAACTTCCACGATAACGCTCGTCCTCATTTTGCAAAAGTGACTTCAGAAATTGAACACGGGGTACAAAGTTCTCCCTCACCCAGCCTATTCACCAGACCTTTCTCCCACAGACTACCAACTTTTAAAACATCTTGACAGCTTTCTCCATATGAAATCCTTCTCCAACAAAGCAGCAATTGAAACTGCCTTCCAACAGTTTATCGATTCCAGAAACCCAGATTTTTTTCAAAATAGTATAAATGTTGTAACTCATTGGCACAAGTGTATTGATTGTAATGGAACTTATTTTGAATAATAAACTTCACATTCAGCAACGCTATGAAGTCTCATTCTTGCAGTAAAAAACCGACAAAACTTTTGTAACAACCTAATATATCAACATATGACTGTATTATGGAGCATTTAATTTTTACATATCAGATGAAATTTTATCATGTTTATATTTTCTACTCAAATTTTCATTCGTGCGTGTGTGTGTGTGTGTGTGTGTGAGAGAGAGAAATTATAACATTGCAAATTTTAGTTTTTATATTGTTCTACCTTGAAATCAGTTATAATACCTGATCTTTTTTGTGCTTGTTTATTATTATTTTTCCTACAGTGAGGTATCCTGCTATCAAGTGATTATCATGAAATTTTCTATAGATTTTGTTGCATCTTTGTTGGCTGCAGTAGTGAACTTTTTTTATTCTATTATTTATTCCCATGTTGATCAGTCTTTACTTACAAACACTTATCATGTGGCAGTATCATTGTGTTTGGCTTGATTTTTTGTTCTTTCATTACCACTTAAGTGATCTTAGTTTCATATATTTTTTATTCTTAATATTTTGGCAAAATTCTGCCATTGGATTCAAAGGACCATTTGGTTGAAAAACTAATTAATGAATTTGCCTTTTGTTTGGTGGTTGGCCAAGTGTATAATGTAATGGCCTGTTGTGGCAGGAAAGCCTCATTTTGATCCTCCATTGGAGACTGACTTGTTTTGGCAAACTTTCCATAGCATAGTTTCTTCTTTCCCTTCTGTACCAATCCATTAGCATGAATTTCCTTTTGGGCCTTTTAGTTTGCTCCCACAGCTAAACAGAAGAATTCTAGTAGGTGGTTTACATTTCTTGCAGGAGTGCCTGGCCCCATATGGTGCAGGAATGGTAACTCATTAAGAGTAAAAACATGGCACAGCACATGTCTGTAGCTGTAGACATTAATTTTTATGGAAGAAAAAAAATCAACTTTTTTGTGATTGAGATGGTCTGGATGGACAACAAGCTAGTTATCTGGAATATTTTTTGAAAGATGGTAACAAGAAAAAAATTCTGTTGAACTGTCAGTGAAAACATTTAAGCAGTCATAGAACTCCTAAAATTATGTCAAACACAAATTATTGGCATAGATAGGTTTATAATATTTAAAAAGGAAAAAAAAATTCATGAAAATATATATGTATCGGTTGAAGAATCACTGCTTTAAGCTCTTGTCATTCTATTAACTTGGTTTTTTGAAATCACTTTTCACTAAGCATTTCCCATAACTAACAACCAAGTTTTTGTCAGCCATTTTATTAACACCATACCACTAACTCTGCTATGTAAATTGTTGTTGGGTCCAAAACTATCTCCAAAACCTTAATTTTACATTAGGCAAATAACTGGAGTATCACTTAAATGGACTCTGAGAAATAGAAACTGTTTCTATTCACGTGTTTAGTCCAGTGCTAATCCTCATTCATTTGTTATCTTTTACATTTTCTTATTTCCTGTAATTTAATAGTACACCATTTTTGAAATTTTAAGGTTTCCACTAAATTTTTAATTTCTTCCTGTTTCATGTTTTAGTCTTTCATTTGTTAAATAGTTTCTAAAATGGTGTTGATGTCTAAGTCATTTTATCTGAATGATAAGATGCTTGGTTAAAAGTAATTTTAGAATATTTATTACATAGCTTTATATGGATCATGTTCATAACTATGATTGTTATCATTATACAAATAATTAAGGGTGTCAGAGTTGTCTTAGAGCTTTTGGTTACTGACCAAGTAACCAGAACTATTTACTTCAACAACAAAATTACAGCAAAGGATAATTGTAAATGTTACTCATACAGTTACACTTGTACATATTAGTAATAGTTCTATATTTTTTCTTTAGCTGTTTCGCTTAATAATAAGTTTTAAACACCAGTAATTTACCAATCATCAAGTGAGATTAATAGTTTTGCCAATAAAGACTGTCATTAACAATGTAATGAACCCTAACTATAGCCTTTGCTGATTGCACAAGCACCTCTTAAATTATAGCCTACAGGTAGTCGTACATAATATTGGCGAGGGGAATAAAGATAACTTGGTACATTTTCTTTTATTTGATTAAGCCACTAATTTCATTTACCACCAGAATGTTTCATCTATAGATACAGTAATTAATGTTGTTGCACTATGGTATTTGTTGTATCTGCTTTTAATCCCCTTGTAGTATTGTTATTTGAGGCTAGTGGAACAATAAGAGAGTTATATATAGTTGTCAACTTTTTCTGTGCTGAGTGGAAAATTATTAATGGGTGCAAGTGCATTAGCATTGAAAATATATTTCTCCTCACAGTTAACATTGACAAAAGAGTGTTTATTTAACAAGTACAATTATATAATAGATAACTGAAAAAACAAAAGGTTTGTTAATGAAGTATGATTTTTTAAAAAAAATATTTTTACATATCTTCTGACAAATAAATAAATTTTAAATGTACACAGGTGGTTTTGAATACTGTTATAATGTTCTTGATGTGAGAGTAAAGAGCTTTTTTTTTTACAATACTATTTCACTGAAAAGCTAGGACTGTCTGAAAAATAACTAATAATTTAATAATTTAAAAAAAAACCAGTTTTTCAAAGTTAATTTTGAGCAGTTTGATGACTGAGTGAGTGCTTAGTCAATTTTCTCAAGATTTGCACTCAATTTCACACCTATTTCACATCTCTGCTTGTTTATAGTTATTCTATGCACAATGAAATTCTATTGTCTTGAAACAGTTAAGATTACATTTAATTGTTTTCTTGAATTGACAGTAAAGGGTATTTCAGATGTCACTTTTTATTTTCCTTTCCAAATTTTTGAAAATTAAGGTTTACATTTTGTATGTTTTGAAGAAATAGGAAATTTTTAACTAAACAAAGTTCATTATTGACCAAAGACAAATTTCAAACTAAAAGAACCATAACTTTGGATGTTTCACTACTGGCATCAAATAAAACCTCTTAATTGAGCACGAAAGAATAGAGATGTAGATTGATTTTGTTCATTTAACAAAGGGTTGTTGTTTTTTTTTTATAGTGTGTGAACAAGGATTCCATAACCCTTAATTAAAAATTGTATAGGATTTGGCCAGAATCTTGACAACATTAAAATAAAAGCTATGCTTTGTACAAGCAGTATGATTAAGTAAAGTCAAATACTCAACATTTGCAAACCTACTTTCAGTTGTTTCATCAAGAGTTTTTTCTGCTAGCAGTAGAGAAGCATCTGTGTACAAACTAAACATAAAAATTGGACTCACTTTAGAGTTGCATTTCTCTTTGGCTGATAAGGAACAGTTTAGTTACAAAATTTCTGAGATTTTTCAAGTATGCTTTTGTTAACTACCATTTCCTGCCTTCCTCAAATTAAAATTTTTTTGAATTTACAGTTTTGTTAGAGTTGGGTGAGGATGAAATAAAATCCTTATTTAATTTTTTGCCTCTTTAGCTGCTTAGTAGTTTACCAGCTTTGTTAGATTGATATACAGTACTTATAGTTATGGAAAACAGCCTGTTTGGAATAAATCCAAAAAAATATAATGAAAGCTATTTGATTTTATGAATATCCTTTTAGCATTTTTCCTTTTTAAGTTTTACTTTAATATTTTGTTGAAATAGTTATCACTCTTATTAATGATAATGACTTGTTTTCTAGAGTTGAGACACGTTGACATAATTTCATAAATTTAAATAAGCTTTAGATACTATCCAATAGTCACTTGTTGCTAGATACCATGATGTTGCCAGATATGCATACATGCATAATAGATGGTGTTTTTACTGTATCACTACAGCTTTGCTAATTTGATTTGCTGTATGTATCTCTTACCAACACAGCTGATCCTAAGAGTAATGATAGGTCTATCAGTCTGGGTAGAGGTGCCTATAGTGAATAAAATAACCTATATGCTACACCACTTATCATTTACTGATTTAATATGTAAATATTCTAATTTCTATTGATTGTAGTTAGCTGATAGTTTGATGATAAAATGCCTTGTTTAGAAAGTCAGCTTTTTATAATTTTTTTATTTGTTTGACAGTCAGCAAGAAAAGTTTTTCTCTAGATTTGTAATGTTTAACATTCGTTCAAATTTTCATGTTTATTTTTTGAGTTTAAATTAACAAGATAAATGCAGCCATGTTTAATTTGTTTTTATACATCATTACTATATGTCAGTTTATTTTTTAATGGGGTGATGGTTAGACTACTGGAGTGATAAGATTTAGGGCAGAGTTTGATTCCCATGGGGGATGGGAGGGTGACTTGGTTTGGCATGGTTTCTTCTTGCTCTTCTTCATCAGATGGCATCGTGGGTTTCCTTGGGCATTTCAGCTTCTTCCCACACCTAAAAATGAAGAATTCTAGTAGACACTTTTGATCGGTCTATTCCTGAGTAGGGGACTAGTATCTCATTCAAAATACACCCTGGAATGGAAGAATCATGGGCACGTGATCTAAGACACTCAACTCCTGGATCAGGGATTGCGGATGATGATGATAAATGAGTAAAATTATCTTAACACTTTAGCATTTCCATTATCGCTAATCATTTAAGTCCATTTATTCATATAAAATAGAATGAAAGTAACAAAATCAAGAACCTTTAGTTTTTATGGCATGGAATTCTTAGCATTTAGATCATGAGATCATTTTTCATTCAAATTATTTAACACTGGGCCATCATCATCAGTGTCTATTTTGTTGTCTGAGCTTCAATAGTCCTTACTTTCTGGTTCAGAAAAATTGATATCCATTTCGTTTAGAGCTGATGCTTGTCGTTTCTCATATTTTTCTGCAGCTTCTTGCAGGTCACCTTTGGTAAATCCTTTAAAATCTGACCCACTATCACTTGACTCCATCTCTGTAAATACAATTTTCACATACTTGCCGTAAAAAAATTTTTTCATTTGGCTATTTTTTAACTTTGAAAAAGTTTCCACTTAAAATCTTGACTGAAAATGGCAGAAGTAAATATGTGCTTCAAATCTGCCAAAGCATCATTTTCTGCGTGACCTAGGGAGGGGGGGTGTTTACTCTCATTGCTACAGAAAATCTGTCGAAATAAGAAGGTATGGCTGGTTTATACATGTATTGAAATTTTTTTCCTGGCCAGATTTTGCTGATTTAAATGCTAAAGGGTTAATGCAAACAACTGGTATAATAATACATTTTTAACACTGATTCCATAAATATTAATGATCCCCCCAAATAGTTAAAACTGCAGTAGCAGCCAATATTATTTAATTTTTGTTTTTAAACAAAATATTGAGTGTTCATTATGTGAATTGCAACATAAAAATACATTTCTAACTGAGCAAAGACAATTAAGCATTGTTTTGATAATCCTAGGGCCTCGGTACTAAACATCATTGCTGTATATGCAGCTATAGAGTAATAAAGCAGTATAAACGTAGTTTTCAATATTGCTTTTACTAAAGAATATTATTTCAACAAAAATACATACATGATAAATTTATTTTAAAAAAGCAAAACAAAACTAGAATTATTTTGGGAGAAGCAATAATTTTGGCCATCCCTGGAGACGTGCATACATAACATTGAATCAGTTTACGAGTGTAGACACATTTACTTAATGAAGTGAAGGTAGATTTTAAAATTTGCTATTTTACCTACATCTGTTGTCTAGGATTGGAAAAAGTACTTGTTAAAATTGCATTGCAGTGATGTTAATTACTAGACTCAGTATAACAAGTTCCTTCCTTCCTTCCTCAAGGAAGTAAGCCATTTAAGAACTCTTGAAAACATACATGTGGTCATGAACAGAACCTAATCAGATATAAATTTTATTCATTATAGGAAGTATAAAAATTCTGGCTATAACAAGAAATTTGAACCTGTAATTTCTAAAACAAGTATTAAAAAAAATGTAGAAATCATAAACACAAGAAAAAAATTAATATTGTGAAGCAAAAAGTTTTATTGCAGCAGTTTTGGATGATGATTTAGGGTTTGACATCTTTTTTCTTGTTTTTGTACTCTTTGAAAATGTTCTTTAAAAAAGTTTTAACTATTATTTTTTTTTTATTTACTAAGTATTTTCTTAATGCCATAATCAGTTTCTTCTGTAATTAAATAAATAAATGAAAACTTAAGCATACTTGACCAGTAAGAAAATTATTAATCATACAGAGATTAAGAGAATTCCATCTAGTCCTTCCAATATAATTGGGCCTTCTTTAGTAGTTTTTTTTTTTCCTTTAACTTCAGATCTCTCACTCGCTCTCTCACTCTCACTCACTCACACTCACTCACTCACACTCTCTTTCTCTCTCTCTCGCTCTGGAAGATAGTTCCATTGAAATATCACAAATGACTAGACAAGGGAAACCATACAGAATAAAGTTCTAAAACCGTGAAATTATAATAATCTATACACTGAGTCAGAATGTTGTTTCCTGCTCTGTAAGAAAAGTTTGTAGGCTTCTTGAATCCTCCCTCAACTTATATTTATAATTTTAGTTTTGTTAGAACATCAATTAGGGGTTAGAGAAGTATGTTGAGCATGCATGAGGAGGAGTTGCAGCGGAGAAAGCCCAGATGGTGGCCACAGATACAAGTAGATTAGGACTTAGTCCTCTCTCTCCCCCTTCCTGTCCATATCCACCCCCTAGTGACTAATGAGATGGTGGGGGATAGCTGAGGCAACCAAGGGTCTCTCATTAGGCTTATTATGTCATTTTAGTAGTATTAGTATCATATCAGTTGATCTTCATGATGCTTAGACTGGGTGATAGCTAACTATTGCTCCAGAGCTAACACTAAATTTGAAGCCTGTGATCAGAGTATAAATGCAGGAAACAATATGTTGGGGGCACTATTATAATAGCAAGCTACTGATTTGTCAGGGAAACTGTAACATATTGGTATGGGCAGTATGGAAGGGATGATGGCAAAGGATGTTTTTGGGCTACATTGAAAAAAATCTATTTAAGTTAGAAACTGATAATGTTTTGCTAACTTTTCTAACAAGCAACATTAATGAAGAGGATGACACCTGTGAGTTCATTTTTCCTGATCTCTCAGATTGTGGAATGATATATAAAGAGCGATCAAAACACCACTGCGCAGGCAGCAAGAGACATCACTGCAATATATATGTGTATAATATACATAATACACCCCATTTCCAGGACACTGGGGGTCAAGCAACAATTTTGAAGACAAAGGGTTTGTTTTAAAAATCACTGAAAAATAATGAAGATATACTAAGATTTCAGCAAAAATAAATGTGTTTAAGGAAAATACTTGGCTCTGGTACTCCTGCAAACCTTAGATAAAGCACTTGATGATTAAGGAGGAGAGCTGCATATACCAAAAAGAATTAGGCTTAAATTAGTTCCTAATTGCATTAGAAAATTAGTTAACTTTTTTTTTTTTAACAGATGAACTATTATGTAAACTGAACATTAAAAGAGTGGCATGGTGGTACAGTGGTAAACTACTGGACTGCTAGGTTGAGCACTAGAGTTTGAAGTCTGGCAGGGCATGTGTAGTTTGGCATATCTCTCTAGCATGTTTTTTTTTTTTTTCTCCCTTTCACTGGCTGCTGGCCACTCTGGTTTCGTCTTGCATCTAAAAAAAAAAATGAAGAGTTCTAGTAAGGCTTTCCCTACCAAAGTCAGAAGTGCCAGGCCCCCTCAGTGTGCAGGATTGGCAACACTTCCTAGCAGACAACCCTGGCACTATATACCTTCACCAGGGTTGACTGCCTTGTAGACACTGACGTGCATCACAACAACTGAGCATTAATATAAATGTTACAAGATAAAAATACAGAAAAACATAACTTGCCTACTAGGGAAGTAAAGCTTAACACTAACTTTCCCATAATGGACATCTACAGATTTTAAGTTGCTGCAAGCTACCGTAATACCTCACTTATAACGGCAGGCCATTAAAGGTGAAGTAATGTTCGAAATGCAAAAAAAAGTAAGTTATTTTTCAGCAATAGCACAAAAATCAAGTTGGTACAGCTCAGTATAATTTACAAAGCAGACAAAAACTCTTTTTGACAAAACATTTCAGGATCTGTTCCTCATTTTTCTCTTCATCATCCGATCCACCACTGAAAGCTTCACCACCTTCAACAGGAACAATCTCGTCATCAGAGCCACACTCGCACTCAGAAATTGACTTCATCAACTCAACATCATCACAGAGGCTATGTATGAAAAGTTGAATTTTATGCAAACTCCATATATTGGGTGACAGAGCCCAAAATCTGAGGCATTGATTTGCTCCACTACAAAAAAATTGGTCTTGTTTGAGACTAAAATGATCTATTTCATTTGTAATGGCACCTTGCTTATAACAGCATGCCGTTATGAGTGATGTAATACAGTACATAGAAACCTTAATTATGTGTAGATAAATTATATTACCATGCAATTGTTTAATACTTCATGTATTGATGACTGGTTCAACTGCTGCTGATGAAGCTTATAATTTATAATTCTGTCATTATTAGGGTTACTTGCCTTGTTGACAAGCTGACAACTTTCAAATCTTTAACAGGACAATCATGTGTTATGATAAACTGACAGGGATCTTTCAAATAATATTTTATTAGGAATCAAGATGCATCTGTAGCTATGAGCAGTATAAACATTAGTTGTCATTTGTGTTATTCAATTTATAAAATGTGGTTATTGGTAAGCATATAAAGATGAGATTGGTTGCTCTTATTATAGATATTAAATGATATTTTGATAAAAGTAATTAAAATTTACTCGTATGTATGGTACAGCTGTCTAACTGGAAATCTTCTACAGCCACTTATGTGAAGTTGGTTAATTTGTTTTTTTCTTTTTTTGTTACATTATTGATTTGGTATATCTTATTTTTATAAATATACTGTGGCCAAAATTATTGCATTACCAAAAATAATTTTAAGTAAAACTATACTATACCATGACTAACGTAATGTTTTAAACTTTATTTCTTTTGTTTAAATGGTATACTTTAGTCAAACAACATTTTTCGAAATGTGCATTTGTTGAAATTTATAGCTTTATTTTCTGTAGTTGCATCTGCATAAGAAATTACTCCACAAAAGATGTTTAGCGAGAGATCCTATGAATATCAAAACGAAGCTTTACTAGTTGTATTATGTTGAAAATGCAGTTTTGCATTGTAAGAGACCCAATGATCACTCACTATCTTGTTTAAAAACAAAAAGTAATGAAGCAATTTTGGTGACCACTATATTTAAATACTATATTATTTAAAAGTTGCTTACCTTTTTTAAGTTGTTTTATTTACAGCTCTTTTGGTTTTGATATTCTTTTCTATAATTTCTCTTTTCATGCTGGTTTTGATTGAAACCTATATTTTTTAGTTCTAGCTATATGTAGTGAATTGTACAGGAGGATGTTTAATTTTTTATTTTGATTATTTAAAGTTGTATGATTGCTGTATGGTATGTATTATTTTATTTTCAGGATCAGTATGAAAATGTATCAAAACACACGCAGACAGGGATAGACTTCTGTGAGAAATATTCACATTTTTTAAAGGAACGTTGTGCTATAGAAATAGATTATGCGGCTAAACTCAAGTAAGTAAATGTTTTCTGACATACATTCTTTCTGTACTTTTAAAATTGCATCCAGATTTTATTCTTTCTATCCCTATAACTGTTAAAATAAAGTCAAATTATTTATTTTTAAATAATTATATGCACAAGCTTTCATTATGTTTTGTTTTAAGCTTTAACTTCTTTGTCACGGCTACCAAAGGGCACACTTCCCATAACCAAGGGGAAAAACAGTCTATCTACAGTGGTAGACTAATGAATGTTGAGTACCGAAATGCAAGTCGTCATGAAGCTATAAATGGAATAGCTGAGACTGTTTAGTAAAAAGTCACAAGAGTGAAATAAATTTCTTTCAAGCTGTCTTAATGTTACCTTTGATACTGGTCTTGATATCAAAACAACTACACTGGTGTACATGGTATTATAACAGTTAAACATTTTCACAATTAAAATTCTTTATTATTCTGTAAGTCTTTAAATTTTGAATGGATTTAGTACTTTCTTTTTGCTGTTTTAATTGTGCATACTGTATGTCCAGTATCTGCTGCATAAATTCTAGTATCTTATATTTCAACAGTAAACTTTTTAACTGAACAGTAAGTAGGTTAGCTCCCACAACATTACACACTGTGGGAAGGCTTTTATCATTGGCAAATTGTATATAAGAATATAAAACTAGTTTTGTTCTACTTGCGCACAGCTCTTGTACAGCAAAAAAAAATGTTCATTAAATGGTCACACTTAAAACCCCACACACGCATGCATGCACACATCCCCCCCTCTCTCTCTCCCTTTATCTCTTATAACAGTCAACGTATGCTTCTCAAGAACATATCTTAAGTGATTAATCCATTAAAAGAGCATTTTAACAGCATACCTATGGATATGCTTGCTTGACAGTGTCAAGTCTTACCTTATAAATGCTATAGGATGGCTTCCTTGGATAACAGTAATGGCTCTACATATGTTATGGTGTTTTATACATAAAACAAGAACATCAACATAAATGACATGAAACTAAATTTAATCAACACTTGCCAATTAATTTTTCCGGAGCTTTCCATGTTGATTACCACCACTGCTGTACTCCATTTGCACACCTACACTCCTTCCTGGCAGTGAAAGGAGACAAGAGGGAGGAGCTACTTCTATGAAAGAGGGACCAGGCTGTGGACCATCCTCCTGCAAAGCCTCATGTTTCTCCACAAAGAAGGCATCAAGGGTTGGTTGGCCCTTTAGCCTTCTGCTTTTTGTTGCAAAGCATCTCTTCGTATGGGGAAAAGTTGTTCAAAACAATTCTCTTCTCTCATATGCTTTGCTCTGTATCAGGGTTATTTTTTAGGACAAGCTCTAGGGTATTACACAATATCCTGTAGGTATTAGAGGAAGCAAAGCGAAGCCATCAACCCACATCTGCCTGATGCTTGACTACTACAATCATTTGTATCACTTGCATTTTAACATCCATATTAATGACTTTCTTGGTCACCTTGGCTGCTTTTCCAATGCTTGCTCTTACAGGTCGTTTTCTAGACATGATGGGCCTGAAATTTCCACAACCACACAAAGATCGCAAAAAAAAAAAAGAAGACAGAACCAACGTGAATCATGGTGGGTTGTACATGATTAGCTTAGAAAATGTAAAAAAAAAAAATAACAAAAATGGTGGTGGACATGTTTGTTGGTACTTCTGTTTGATGGATTTTTTTCTGTTTTTAATGACTATTATATTTATTAAATCAATATTTGTTTCACACCTGCTAAGTGAAAGTACATTGAACGAATTTCCGTTACAAGAGGTATGATAGCATACATATACGTTTTAAATAATTATAAAATGGATGAATAATTAACTAAATATGTAGAGGTAGTCATTGAATATTGTTTTGTCTAAAATAAAGTTTTGATGGGAAACGTTTTTAAGAATCTTTTTCACTTAATTGCGTTCTTTTACATCTATTAGCACCTAACCTGTATTTACTTAGAGTATTTATAAATATAAAACTTTTCTTGTTATGAAACATAAAAATTTCATCCTTGATATGTTTTCATTTTTTCTTTAAATTCATCATTCAGAATCTTGTAGATTCATTTGATAGATTATGACCAAATCCTGGTAATAAAAACTGCTTTAATAAATTCACCAAAAACTGCTCAAAATAAATTCAAAATTGCTTGGTTATTGTGAACAAAGAAATAGGTTTCAAAAAGAAAAAGACTTCAGTACTATTCTTAAATGATTAACTATTAACTGATAAGATAATATCTCTCTAGCTTATCAGCCAATGACAGCAGTGTGCTAAGTTACTGCAAAGAAGACTTTATCTTTCTCTAAACTGGAAAAGAAGTTTCTGTAGCCAAATGTTGTGAACCTCTGACTTAAAGTATGAGTTATTGGTGTGTAAATCCATGTGAGAAGAAGAATGGATAGAAGAACAAAGGTAAACTGTTTGGTGCCAACAATAAAGCAAGGAGAAGAAATTGTTATTGGGGTGTGTGTGTGCACCAATGAAGTTAGTGACTTCAACAAATATTTGGCAGAATGGCCAAATGAGAGTATCATCCTTCAGGTGAATAAGATAGCTATCTTGCCCTGTGATGCTACTGGGCAAAACTATTTGGCCAAGAAGGCAAGCTCATGAGTGAGTCATAGTGATGGTAATCCCAAAGTCCTGACTCATCTATTTTGTGCAAATCTGACATTTCATGAATGCAACTAAGGAAAATGTACAAAGTACACTTGAATAGTCTTTAATCTGACATATTTTGTAATTATGATAACACATAACAATTATCTATGTAATCAAGGAAAAAGTGAGATTATACTCAGTATTAAATACATTCCAAATACTAGAATAAAACACACAATTATTATTGTTGATGTAAAAGGAAATTAAGCTTGCAACTAATTATATACAACTTGACCTTTGTTGTTTTATTACAATTTTCATCATGTTTTGATTTTCATATAAATATAATATTTTGATTTTGCAATTCAAGATCCATCAAAATTACTTTGTATATTGGTGGCTGGTCATATTTGTGTACTTTCCAACGAAGTATTGTATAGTTCATAATCAACCAATTTATTAGTGTCTATAAGTATTGTTAGAAAGTCTATGCATGTAAAATTTATTTTTGAATTTTTGTCATACCCAACACTTTTATAATTGGAATATCCTTCTTCATACTACTTTCTTTCTTTCTTTTTTTTTAGGAAGTTAGGTTTATTTTTTTACTGGTATTTTAGAAAATAACATTTTGCATACATTTCCTTAATTGGTTTAAGTATAATTTTTAATTTATAATGTTATATACAGGGTGATCAAAAAGTAACTATGCAGTGGAAAATGTATTGTTTTTATTTAAATATTTTAATACATTAACTCCTACAATAAACTGTATTACAATAAATGCTGAAAATGAGCTCCACTCTCGTTTAAACATTTTTCCACATGTTTTTTCATATTCTCAAAAACTTTTTGCAATTCTTCAGATGTTATTCTGCTAATGAAATTGATGATGTTTTGCTTCATTTCATCGATGGAATGGGGATTATTTTCAAAGACCTTCGCTTTCACTGCTCCCCACAGGTAAAAGTCTGGAGGCGTGAGGTCAGAGAAGTGTGCAGGCCAAATTTATTTCAGTATCAGCCAATCACCGAACACTTCTTCCAGCAGTTTCATCAATTGAGCAGGCATGTGAGCAGTGGCTCCATCCTGCTGGAAGTAGGCATCTTCGATTTCTTATTAGTCTAACTCGTCAATAGAAGGATACAGTATGTTGTTACAATAACACTTTGAATTAATGTTTTTTTTTTTCAAAAAATATAGGCCCAATAATGCATTTCCTTGATATAGCCACCAATACACCAATCTTTTCATCATGAAGCAGTCTCTCAAACAGTTCATGAGGGTTAGAAGTAGACCAAATTCTGGTATTCTGGCTATTAACATATCTAGAGAGATGGATCTAGCCATACATCAGAAAAAAAATGTTTTATCCAATGTCATTGGCATTTACATCAACAAAATTCTTAAACCAGTTGCAATATTCAACTCGCTTACCGTGGTCTGCAGCTTTCAATTTATGCACAACGTTCACTTTATACAGGTAAAAATTTAACTCCTTTAAAGCATTATGTGCGCTCCCATATGAAACATTCGTCTGTTGAGAAAGTTGATACAGCGATTTTCAAGGGTCTGAAATTTTTGACAGCTTCTCCTCGTCCAACACTTTTGGCCTACCTGATTGTTGATAATCCTCAACTGAACTAGTATATTCAAATTTGCTAATCACGTTTCTGTTCAAAAGCTTTGCATCAGAAAATTCTTGTAAGAACTCATTTTGAACTCTTGTGGTGTATTTACTGTTATTTGCGTACACTTTCTTGATGAGAAAGATTCATTTGGCATTTGAAAGAAGCATTACACAAAAATTACAATCACACAAAAATCGTGTTCCACTTTTGCAAATTTACTGCCAACACCCGTTGGTCATTTTGGGAATTGCAGTACAAAACAACAAAGCACAAGGAGAGGAATCTAAAATGATTACAAATATACTCCACTGTGTAGTTACTTTCTGATCACCTTGTAGAACTTGGGAGTTCACATTTTAGCATTAAATTGTGATAAAAACTATAGAAAAAATTAGTTTGAGTAATTATACAGAAGCAGGAGGAAAAAATTTATAAACTAAAAGATGCTAAAAATTTTGTGGTTTAGCTCTCTGCTTTCTCACTCATTAATGCTGCTACCAACTGTGGAGCTTGCTTGCCTTTTTTTTTTTTTAGCCACTTTTTGTTATTTTTTTAAAAATGATTTGTATAATATATTCCTTGCAACAAAAAAGAGAGCAAGAAGTTTTTCCAAGGCTGCAGTGCTTGTATAATGTTTGAATGTGTTCCAGATTCTGATTGAAGAGGACTCTCAAACTGAGGAAGGAAACCCAAACATGACATTACATACAACATGCAATATTATAGTCAGCTTCTCTTGAACAGAGCAACCTCTAAAACCACTTCTTCCTTTATCTGCATGCATGTTTGTGCACACATGACCAATTACCACTTCTTTGTATTGGACATGCATGTTTTGTAAGTCTGTGTTAAATGTTGCCTAGGCATTCCTAAACTAAATGAGGTGGCTCAGAGCATGGACATGGTCCAAGGTAGAATGATGTAGACTGCTTTTCTTTCCTGTACAATGTTCATTGCATTGTCATTTCTATGACACTAGCAAGGTACCATCAATCTGGCCAGTCTATGGCTAGACCTCCATTCAGGTTTCTCAAGAGTTATAGCCCTCACTTGAGGATTGTTATATCTTATCATCCTTTCCAGAAGAAATTGTTTTTTAACAGCATGATCTTTCCAAAATGACCTCGAGAAGCTACCAACCATAGAATATTGATACAGTTTGCAACAGGTTTCATGCTAGTGGCATATGGTCAAGAATACCACTGTTGTGTCCCTTTAACATTCGCCATCAATGGCTACACATGTAATGGGCAACAAAACAGCAACTAGAGGTTGAACATTTGCCACCCTGTTTTCATCATCAAATCTAGATTCTGTTTAGACAATAATGATGGATGGGCTAGATTTTGGTCTGGCTAGGGAATGATTTGCTAACTGTGATGATTGATTTGGTTGGGGAAGCCTGATGGCATGGGCTGACATTCAGGTTGGTTGAAGGACTGATCTTGTCATCATTAGGAGGGTTGCCATGATGACTGGTGTCAGATACAGGGATGAGATTATTACACCTGTAGCTGTTCCTCTAGCCCAATGGTAAAGTCTCACCTTCATCTTTATGGATGACAATGCTTGTTCACACTGTATGTGTTGCCAGTGCTGCGCTTTAAGTCCACATTACTTGCATGGTGTGGCCTAAAAGATTTCTGGACTTAAATCCAATTGAACATGTTTGAGACATCCTAGGAAGGTGGGTTGTTTGTCAACTCCAAGTCTACCCACAATTTCTTGATTAGCTAGAAGTGGCCTTAGTTGAAGAATGGCACAAAATCCCACTTGAACAAATTTCTATTGAGGTCAGTGGTAGTCACACATGCTATTAAACCGTTTTCTGCCAATGTCAATTTGTCTGAGAGTCTGAGATCATTTCTATACTGGCATTGTTGCCATTTTGTATGCTCATTTCAGATAGCTATTTTGTTTGTTTAAAAATCTAGCTTAGCTTCCACTGACATCATGCTTTTCTATAGAGTTCTGATCAATATACACTTCCCCTTAGAAGCAATACAGGCTTGAAACCATTTCTTATTTTTCTGAAGAGCATATATATTATAATAATATGGAAACTGTTCAAGTATCTGTTAGTGTATCATATTTTGAGAGAGAGAAGTGCTCTTGTTCTAACAGTATCAAGAGTCAGTCTGACAAAGCTAGTGAAATACCAGAAAAATTTTAGTGAAGTCTTTAGAATTGTCCACATTTGCTTGCTATCTTTCTTCTTTTCATTTTTGTTGTAATTCATTATCTTGTTACTGCCCATCTTTAATTTTGTAGTTGTTGTTATGGGTCATGATGACTCGTATTGTCTTTCACTTGGTTGTCTACTTACACAGTGTGTCAGTAGATGGTCTATCTTTAGTAAAACTGGAGTTTGGATTGCTTCCAGTGTACATAAACAGACATGTAATCTCAATATTACTAAATTAATGTCTGAGCATACATTGCTATCAACATCAGTAATACTGGATCATCATACTTATGAATGTGTTTTGTAATCATTAATGTAAACAAGCACAAGGATATATAACATTTTCTGATTGATCAGATATCTTCTTGCTAAAAGCCTAACAAATTAAATAGATTTTATAGCTGTAATGTTTCCTTCAATTTAGTTTATGGGGAATCTTTGAAGCTAGCATTGCTGTTACAGCGAATAAATAAGATAATAACCAACAATCTTAAAGAAAATATTGTTACCTAAATGCTAATTTGATGTAAACATTTCTGTTGTGGTTTTATTATTTGCTTACTATTTTGATTATCATATATGGTTAGCATTTCTGAAATGATAATTATTTGGTTGGAGATGGATGGGTGGGGTGGTGGTGTATCACTCTTTTCATGTACTTAGAGAACCTGTGTTATGACTGATCAAGTTCTTTGCAAAAGAAATTACAAATTTTTCTTTATTTCTCAGTAATAAGTAACTTTTTCATAACTCACCTAAAATTCAATATCTATCTCTCTGCATATTATATTTGTACAAGCAGATAGGTAAATTCCTTTGCAGGTAATAGCCCTATGCTACAAATAAGATGACTAATAATGATAGACATTGTTTGTTTCTAGCAGTCAAATAACACTGAAGCCTTACATGAAAAAATAAGATGGGATTATATAAAACTTATCATGAAATTGGTAGAGGAGAAGATGATTTGTTGTTTTCTATAATTTTGTTGTCTTTTGGTCTTGCTAAAAAAGATACCAACATAATATTGGTAGGCAGTCTGCTGTGAAACCATTTAAACAAACCTCGTGTAGCTGCAGTTTACTACTACCATTTATTTAATTTCGGCGTTACGATACACTCTGGTGTGGGAGAATTATTATTGTTGCAGCTTAACATTCATCATCCACATCCTATGTGCTGAAATCTTGAGACCTTTTTTTAAAAAAAAAAAAAACTCTTATTATGTACTTAACTGAAGAAAGGTCTCAAATGACTCATGATCTGAGACATCATGCACTGCTCTTCTGTACCCAATAATGTATAAACAGTTTGCAGTATTTTCAAACACAAATGAACAATTTGTTTTTTGCAAATTCTTCAATACTTAAAATCTGTCTGCCTTAGAAAATAAGAATGGAAAGTTATTGGTGATATTTTGAACAACCATGGTTGAAGGCTTGAGTTTGATTCATGGTCAAGATTGGCTTGGTTTCTATGGTTTCTCTAAGCTCTTTACTAGCTAGGTGCGTGGGTTTATTCCAGGCTCGCTCTCTTTTCCCCACATCCAAAAATGAGCTATAGCAGGTTTTCTAGGTACTTGTGGAGTGTAGGTAGTGAGTTGTTTGGTATTTTGGGATATTCCTTGACACTAGGTTGCACTACCTAAGAGTGTGATTGCTGTTGGGCAGCAGCTCCTATGCTATAAAAACCACTCAAACGAAAACAAAATTTGTGGACAGTCAACTCTGATTATAAGGAGAGACCATTATTATTATCAGAAGGTCAATTTGGGTATTTTCCATCACCTCATCAGTAGTAACTAAACTATACAATAAACTCAAGATCTTTCCCTGTTCTGAGAACTTATGGAGTGAAATGACATTAATTTTCATAAGTATTCCTTTGTTGTCATGTTTTCTTGCAGTGATTTAATAGGATAAAATATTGGTCAAAAGCTTAGCAACTAACAGGTTGTCAGTTGAAGACCAGCTGTCACTATTTATACAATTCCAAAAATACATGTTTACTGAAAAAACAACAACATAGAAACCAACAAACAACTATCTGCAAATTGACACCAGTGCACTTTAAAACAGTTCCATTTGGACTAAACCCTGGCACTGATGACAAGGAAAGATCACAGAAACATACAGTATTAGAATTAATCATGGAAATACAGGATCTGCACAAATGATAAGTAATTCCAACTGAGAGATGATTATAATACAGTGAATTATTACAGAAAATATAGAAAAACAAAATGAATAAGTTATACAGTGCATTAGTATTTGCTATATGAACCCTTTGCTTTATATACAGCATGACATCTTGTTTTCATGCTCCCGTGCAGGTGATCAGTGTATGACACTGGAATGTTTTTCCAAATATCTGTAGCACTTTTTGCAATTCATTCAAGGTGATTGGTAGCTGTTTGACTTTCTCAGTAGCCATATAACCCTGTATAGCCTCAATAATGATTTTATCACTGTGCAGGCCAAGGCATCTTTGTGAGTGTTACATCAGCTTTTTTCCATGTGGTTTTTTTACTTAGTCGGCTGTATGCTTGTGGTCATTGTCATGTTAGAAGATGAATCCTTACCAAATGAGATGTCTTTTTAAGGGAATGTAATGATGGATGAGAACCTGGCTCTAGCTGCAGAAGTTAGTATACCTTTGATTTTATGCAAATCTCCAACACTCTTGGTTATGTGCAGTTCCACACTTGTATTGATCCACCCTCATGTTTCACTGTAGCTGTTGTACACTGACTGTTATACTGCTCTTCAGTCTGCCTCTGATTATTGTCAAACAGTTCAAACTTTGTGACATCTGTTAAGAGCACTTCTTCCAGGTTTGGTCATTCCATTGTTTTATCTCTGCTTCCCATTTCAGTCTTTCTGTTGGTTACCTCTTCTAAACAAAGGTTTTTGAGCAGTTACACATCCTTTGAGAACATTAACACTTCCAGCTAGGTCATTTGCAAGATCTGTTTTGTCTTCTGTCACATAGAGAACATACCTTGAGGTACTTAAAATCACTTTTGGAGAGTTTAAGCTTTCTTTCTCATCCTGAAATATGAGGTCAGGCTGTAATCTGCTACATAAAGTAGTCTTCACTAGCTCAGATTTTGATTTCTACACATTCACCACACTACAATGATAATCATTGCTTATGCTTTTAAAGTTTGTCTGTAGGTGTGGTACTTTCTGGTTGCTTGCATTACAACCAATCATTATGTACTGTATTAACACATGACTGTGCTATGGATATTTCATTTTTACACATGAATAAGTGATTATATCATTTGCATTTTATACTCAGTTTTTCCTGTTTCCATAATTATTTCCAATACTTTGTTTATAAGTTTAGTTACTATGCACATACCCTGTTTTATGCTGGGGATGCATCTCACCTGAAAACAGGAACGCTAACTGAATCAGCATTATGTGAGGTCATTATAGGATTGTCCTTATGGAGATGCATTCCAGACACAGTAATTTATTACCTATGACCAACATATTAGGGGTTCATTGAGTTGCTGGAACAGTAATACTAGTTGTAAACATGATTTTATAAATATAAAATGAATCCCGTCATAGCGAAGTTGGTGGCATTTGGAGACATGATGTGAGTTACAGGCAGGAGAATGGGCCTGGTTGTGACTCATCTTCCAACAAAATGTCAGCCGCCGCCTTGAAGAAGTCATCAAGAGTTGATTACCTTTCCCAGAGCTTCTCCCAGAGCATTTCTTTGTAGCAAAAGATATTGAGAACACCCCTCTTTACTTGAGTGCTGCAGTAAAAAGTCAGTCATTTTCAGTTGCAATATCCATGGCATCATTGATCTTATTCATGACCTATATCAACAAACTTGTGAAGTTTTTTTTCCGATGTGTTAGCATCATCAGCTGTAGAATCATCATCATCCTTAGCAGCAGAATGCTGCTCTTCCAGCTCTAGCTTTTCATTGGTAAGACTTCTCATGAAACTGGAGTAGCTTCTGCACATTGTCAATGGCAACCAATGTTTCATTTTCTTTAAAACCTCTGAAGTTGTGACATGCCTCCAGCCATAACTTCTTCCAGGCACTTCATACAATTTTTTGTCATTTCATCCCAGGCGGCACTGATTTTTCTGTTGGCCTTCATAATGTTGAAGGACTTTCAGAAGTCCTAAATTGACTGCTGATCTTTACCATCAGTTACCTTGACCTGTTCCTTGAAGGTGTGTAGCAGGTAGTAGAGTTTGAAATTTGCTCTGATGATGCTGATCCATTGGCTAATAAGTGAAGTTGTGTTTGGTGGAAGGAACACCATTTCCACATGCATTACACTCTGTAAGGTTTCTAAGTTCTCTGGGTGGTTAGAGGCATTGTCGGGCCCTAACAATGCTCTGGACTTTGTCATTTTCTTTGCAATAACTCTTCATTTCTGGACTAAATCTTGAGATGAACCACTCCTGGAAGATGTCTCTTTTCATCGATGCTTTTGGGTTTGACTTCCAGATGACAGACAATGTTCCTTAGAATATTCCCTCATCACTTGAGGTGTCCATGAATGGTAGATAAGCAATGGTTTCAGCTTCAAATTTCCCAAAGCAGTTCACTGCCTAGCATGAACACAAGGCAGTCTCTGGTGGCTTTAAATCCTGACATATGCTTCTCTTCTTGGGAAATGAAAGTGCATGATGGCATTTGCTTCCAATAAAGGCTGGTTTTGTCCACATTGATGACAAACTTAGGGGGGTAGTAACCATGCTTGATGATTGCCTTGAGCATGGCAGGGAATTCACACATTGCTTGGTGGTCAGCACTTGTCATCTCACCACTCATTTTTATACTGTGCAGGTTACTGTGACACTTAAACTTATACTACCCACAACTGGCTCCTTGCCTTCTCCATGATGATTAACTGGCTTGCAGGCATATGGCACTGATTCTGTTCTTCCACCCACATGCTTAAGTATTTCCATCTTCTCTAACAAATTGCTCCTTAAATGTGTTAGCTCCATTGCAATTAATGCAGTGATGGACTCGGCAGATGTTTTTATCTCCTCGGAATTCTGTATGATTATTCTGATGCTTGATGTAGCTAGACCCAGAGCATGGCCCACATCCACATGACGTTCGTCCACCTCGAGCTGCCTTAACACATTCATTTTAACTTTGAGCGTGATAGTTTTCCTTGTCTTTTTTGTGGCACTTCCAGCACTGTCACTTGCACACCTGTTGTCAGTCAGTCATAGATCAAAACTGTTCACCAAAACACGAAATAAATGGCAGAAAGAGAAACCATGATGGAGAGACAAACCATTGGCTAAGAGCATATGAGAGTGCTCTTGCTCCATTGGCTGAGCGGCCATGATAAAAATATATATTGTACGTATTAACTGTATTGTACAGTTCTGTAATGGATTTTCATCATTACAATATTATTAACATTTTATTTCTTTTTATAGAAAACTGGTCCAAAAACAAACAGCGTTATAACAAATCAGTGTTGTATGGGGCAGCATTGTACAAAGTCTGCATATATTAATGAAGTAATGGGAAAATGCCTAACTACCAGTACTATTCCTGTATAAATTTAAAATCATTTCAAGATACTTAGCGCATTGTTATTGCTGCTAACATAAATTTGACATTCACAAATTAATGAGAAATCACTTGCTTGGTGGAAGATCACAAATGACTCCTTATTTTTAGTTAATGTTAAAGTTCTCCACCTTATTCATTGTTGCATACTTTTGTTATCAGACTATACCAATCTTTCATGTCTGCTCTGTACTGTTTCAGTGCCAAGATCACTTAGCAAAAGTATTTTAAGAAAAAAAGATTTAAAAGAAGAAGAAAAAAAGTGAGATTAATGGTAATCAGACTAAAACTATTGATTAAATTAATCTTGTAAATCTTCTATGAACTTGTAAATTAGCTATACATTCATGTGAAATGTATTAACAGTTTCATGCAAAGCAATAGTGTCAAGTTATTTAACTCTGAAAAAAACTTGATTTTTTTTTTTAAATTTCCAAATATACTAAAAGACTTACAAAGTTTCCAATAATAATTGTTGTGTATGAAGTTTTCTAAAATGTTTTGCTAATTTTGAAAAAATTATAAAATTTAAGTTTTTATGTGAAAAGTTATAGACCTGGGCATACACTGGAATAATAATTACTTGGATTGAAATTTATGCTAATATATCTTTTATATGTATTGTTTTCTGCCTATCTGTCTGTCCCTCTTGTTTATTAGTCATGCAATAATAATAATGAATCATTGTACTTGTTTTCAATTTTTCCAGTATTCTTTTCAAGTTATTATGCAATAATAAATGAAATTATTGTCTTTTGTGTTTGTTTGTTTTTTCATTCATTAAATTGGCAAAATCTATATATTGTACTGTCTTGACTTGTTGGTGTTATATTTAATAAAAATATTGCTGTCAAATTAAACTTGCTTTACTGATTCTTCAAATTAAGCAGAAATTAAAAAAAGATTATTTACTTTGTTTGGGTTTTGAAATTTTGTTAACATGCAGAATGTTTTTGTTTTCAAATCTTGTCTTCTCAAAAACTAATAATAATTTAGAGAAAACATTAAAAAAAATTAAAAATAAAAAGCAAATTCATTCTTAACTGTCATATGTATGAAATCCATTTATCAACAACAAAGAAATTAAGGAGTTTTGTAACAAAATGTTATGAACCTAAAAAGTGGTGAAAAAAAGATTATGATATTGCAAATAATTTTGAAAAAAAAGGTTCTCTTTGTTTTTGCATTATCCCTTTTTATTTCTCATTTTTCTTTTGTTATTTCTGTTAAAATTTGACTTTTGCTCTCAGGGTTTAATTTTAATTATCATCTTTAGCCGCTTAATTTAGTTTTGATAAAAGAAAAAAATATTCAGACTATTTTTTGAGTTGTTAACAATTACAATTCAGAATAAAGTCAACCAGTCATTGCATTAGATTTCAGAGTTGTCATCTTGGATAAACAAAGGCTTTACTGGTAAAATTTCATTTGTCATGGATAATAAACCTTGTACAAATTGTTGCATTAACTATAACTTCTACATTATTTGTACTTTACTTTTTCTTGTAAGCACATGTTAAAAAAAAGTAAGTAATTTACACTTTTTCTTATCTCTGTAAACATACGAGGTCTGTCGAAAAAGTATCCGTCTTTATTTTTTCCCGTGGGAAGTAATGACGTTAGGGAGGCAAAAGTGTGCATAGTGGAGCCGCATGTCTTCATGCACATGCCTGGTTTTCGGCGGGCTTGCTGGATGCGTCAGTCGCTGTCAGGCAGCCATCGTGTGAGGTGCTACATGACTTACTCGTCGCATTTTCATTTTGCCCATGATGACGGAACGTGTGGAGCAACCATCTTGCATCAAGTTTTGCCAAAAGCTTGGAGATACCCAAGCGGAAACAATTTGCAAAATTCAACAGGCTTTTGGTGACAATGCCATGGGTGTTACCCAAATTAAAGAATGGTATAACAGGTTCAAAGATGGCTGCACATCAGTGGAGAGTGACCAGCGTTCCGGGAGGCCGGCAACAAGCCGCAATGCAGTTGTTATCAAGAAAGTGCGGACCTTGATAATGGAGGATTGTCGTTTGATGGTGCGGGAAATTGGTGGCGAGGTTGGGATCAGTAAAGATTCTGCACATGCAATTTTAAAGGAGGATATGGGTTTGCGCAGAGTGGTAGCAAAATGTGTGCCCAAGCTGCTTTCTCAGAAACAACAACAACTTCGTGTTGAGGTTGCGCAGGACCTGCTAGATACTGCCAACAGGGATCCTGAGTTCCAGAATACCGTGATAACTGGAGATGAGACATGGGTGTATGGGTACGATCCAGAAACCAAAGCACAGTCATCACAGTGGAAGCACCCAACATCGCCAAGGCCCAAAAAAGCACGTCAGGTCCAGAGCAAAATCAAGGTGATGCTGACTGTTTTCTTCGACTACTGAGGTGTTGTGCATCACGAATACGCACCAGAAGGACAAACAGTTACAAAGAAGTACTATCAGGAAGTCCTCCGACATCTTTGTGATGCAGTTTGGCGCAAGAGACCAGATCTGTGGGCCTCGCAAAACTGGCAGCTGCATCGTGACAACGCTGCTGCTCATTCGTCGTAGCTGATCCAAGGTTTCATGGCAAAGAAAGGCATTTCGCTCATTCGCTCGGCTCCCTACTCTCAAAACATGGCTCCTTCTGACTTCTGGTTGTTCCCAAAAATGAAGATGCCACTGAAAGGCTTCCGCTCTGAGAGCCGAGAGGACATGTAGAATGCGACGGCGGAGCTGAGAGCCATTCCAAGAGAAGCATTCCAGATGTGCTTCGAACAGTGGAAGGATGACTGGGCTGAGTGTGTGGAGGCACAAGGGGCCTACTTTGAAGGGGATTAGCAATTGAACCGCACCAAGTACGTAATTTTTTTTTCCCAGCCTAAGGTCAGATACTTTTTCGACAGACCTCGTATACAGGTGCATCTATAAAAATTAGAATATTGTGGAAGATTTCTTTTTTTCCATAATTTCAAACAGTGAAACTTTCATACATTCTAGATTCATTACACACAAAGTGAAATATTTCAAGCCTTTTTTGGTTTTAATTTTGATGATTACGGCTTACAGTTCATGAAAATCAAAAATCCACTTTCTCAAATATTAGAATATTTCATAAGATCAATAAAAAAAAAAAAAGGATTTGTAATATGGAAATGTGGAACTTCTGAAAAGTATGTTCATTTATTCACTCAATACTTGGTCAGGGCTCCTTTTGCACAAATCACTGCAGCGTGGCATGGAAAAGATCAGCCTGTGGCACTGCCAAGGTGTCATGGAAGCCCAGGTTGCTTTGATAGCAGCCTTCAGATGTCTGTATTGTTGGGTCTGGTGTCTCTCATCTTCCTCTTGACAATACCCCATAGATTCTCTATGGGGTTCAGGTCAGGCGAGTTGGCTGGCCAATCAAGCACAGTAATACCATAGTCAGAAAACCAGTTACTGGTAGTTTTGGCACTGTGGGCACGTGCAAAGTCCTGCCAGAAAAGGAAATTAGCACCTCCATAAAGTTTGTCAGCAGATGGAAGCATGAAGTGCTCAAAAATCTCCTGGTAGACGGCTGCATTGACTTTGGACTTGATAAAACAGTGGACCAACACCAGCAGATGACATGGCACCCCAAATCATCACTGACTGTGGAAACTTCACACTGGACTTCAAGCGACTTGGATTCTGTGCCTCTCCACTCTTCCTCCAGACTGTGGGACCTTGATTTCCAAATGAAATGCAAAATTTACTTTCATCTGAAAAGAGGACTTTGGACCACTGAGCAATGGTCCAGTTCTTTTTCTCCTTAGCCCAGGTAAGACGCTTCTGACGTTGTCTCTGGTTCAGGAGTGGCTTGACACTAAGAATGCAACACTTGCAGCCCATTTCCTGGACACGTCTGTGCATGGTGGCTCTTGATGCACTGACTCCAGCCTCAGTCAACTCCTGGTGAAGCTCCCCCAAGTTATTGAATCGGCTTTGCTTGACAATCCTCTCAAGGCTGCAGTCATCCCTCTTGCTTGTGCACCTTTTCCTACCACACTTTTCTTCCAGTCAACTTTCCATGAATATGCTTTGATACAGCACTCTGCAAACAGCCAGCCCTTCAGCAATGACCTTCTGTGGCTTACCCTCCTTGTGGAGGGTGTCAACGAGTGTGTTCTGGACAACTGTCAAGTCAGCAGTCTTTCCCATGATTGTGGTTGTGTGTACTGAACCAGACTGAGAGATCCATGGTATTCATACTGCATAAATAGTGATTTACTCAAACTCGAAATTGAATATTCTAATATTTTGAGATACCTTTTTTATATTTTTTTGAGCTGTTGGCCGTAATTATCAAAATTAAAATTAAAAAAATGCTTGAAATTTTTGAAACATTTTAGTTTACATGTGATGAGTGTAGAATATATACAATTTTCACTTTTTGAAATAACTGACAAAAATATTGAACTCTTCCCACGATATTCTAATTTTTTGAGATGCACCTATATAAATTCCCATCTGCTAAGCATATTTGTTACTTTCACTGTATGCATTGTTTAACAGTGTCTTACTCTAATTAAGAATCAAAAAAGTTTAGATGAAAATTAGTGGTTCAGCAAGTAAAATTTTTTTATTTCATTCAAATTGAACAGAATTTTGCTTTTACTCATTTTTAATCTAGCAAAAGGTCAATTTAGAGTTAAAATGAGATTCTGCACTATTGCATATGCAAAAAAAAAACAAAAAAAAACATTTTTATGATGGAGAACCCTTATTTTGAAGAAAACATCTAAAGTATCACAAACTACATTTGTGTTAATTTCATGTCACATGATCTTTTTCTTGCTATTTTATACATCTATTTGTGTTCATGTTTTTTACAATTTATTACCTTTGAGGCAAAGAACAAATGATGTGTTCTTCATCAGGCTCTAGGGACGAGTGTTCTTTACTCCCACTTATTTATTTATTTTTCTTTTTACAGAAAACTAGCCAAGAATTATCAGCCAAAGAAAAAAGAGGAGGAGGAATATCAGTAAGTAGTGCCTTTGCCTGTGTCAAAAAATAATCAAACTCAAAATCAATCAAACTAAGAAATTACATGAAAAATTTATTATGCCATGTTTGGAAACAAATTTATTAAGTCTTAGAGCTTTATAAATTCTAGGTGTCATGTTCTGGTAAATCTTGAAATTTTTATTCCAGAAATAAAAAAAAGAAAAGAAAATATGCTAAAATGTTCAAATCTTCTATGCTTTAGTCAGGTGACAATGAAACTATTGAATCAGATGTTTTTTAGAGAATGCTTTGGTTACTAATGACGTTCAGTTTGCTTGGGAAACATGGGTGTCAAGTAAGTTTGTTTTTTTTTTTTTGTTATTGAATGAGCATAGTTTAGCAGTTTCATTCACTTATCCTTTCTCTCTCTCTCTCTTTCATCTTCTCTCTCTCTCCATCCCCCACTCCTCAATAGGTTGATTATTGTAAAATTGTTTTATTTATTTAGTTGTCTTATTCAACGTTGAGGCAGTCAGAATAGCCAAGTTAATTGTTAAGTTAGCATCATACTAACTCCTTTCAAGAATTATCGATGCTGCATGATAAGAAAAAACATCAGAGTATAAGAAATATCTTTTGAAAAGGCAGCAGTTGAGGAATACACTTGGACTACAAAATCCTTTTGCTATCTGACTTGAAATATGTAAAGAAATTTTAACTAGTTGAGACAAATTAAGGGTTTTATCAAAATTAAGTTACAAATATGAAGTAAACAAAACACTGTAATATAGGAAAGTTGAAGAACTGTTAAACTAAACAACAAAATGTTTTTTTTTTAATTGTTGTCAGGGCTCCAAAAAAATTTGTCAGCTAGCAACATTTTCTAGCTGCCAGTTAACATAAGGTCACAATAGAAAGGTTGGGTGTAATTTTTTGTAGCTCAAAGCTTGGTTAATTAACCAAGTATCCAAAAATTTCTTTCCGTCACTCATGCTGGAGTTTATAATTGTGTTGTGTGTGTGTGTGTGTGTTTTTTTTCATAAGCGAAGTCTTACATATCTTCTGAAAATGATTTAGGTTTATTGATTTGCCATCTTCTGTAGCCCTGTGGCCACTCCAAGCTGCCTGCTAAGTAGTGGATACCTGGAAGTTCAGAGGACTGTCCTTTTATGTTATGAGGGATTGGATCAGTAGGCGCATCAGTACAAATTGAGTTAGTGCAGATGCCTTTTGACCGTCTGTCAAAAGTTGGACTAGGTTTCATAGATCTTTATGCTGCAAGGGTAACTTTTTAATAGTGAACTTTCCTTTTCTCCAATTTCTTTCTTTTGATTCACTCCTATTCATATCCTCGAGTATTCTTATATTTTCTATGGCATGAGTGTGTTGCCATTCACTTGTTTGTTCATTAAAACCAGACGTGATGTGATTCTTAAAAACACCGTTTTCATGCTATTTGAGATTATAAATTAAGAGTTTATCGAATCTTTTATTTGCAAGATAACATTCCTTACTGGTCAGCGCAGGTTTTAGTAGGGCCCTCATATTAGCCTGCTCATGGTTTCCACTATTGTTGTTGATGGTTATCAGAAAGGATAGTCAGTTTCCAGCTAGATTTCTTTTTAGTTGCCAGTGGTGACCTGGCAGCTATATTTTTTGGAGACCTGATTATTGTCATAATTGAGAGAGAAGAATTCAAAGGGCACTAATGATATTTAGGATTAAGGATCATAAGTCTTGTTGTAATATCTGATTAACCTAGCAGGGATTTGAAAAGTGTGTGTAATGCAAAAAAACCACAACTTCCAAAGTATTGTTTTATATGTTCAAACCATTTTCCATGATTTAAAGGTTCTATCCAAGGTCAATAATAGCCATCTGATCAAAGTAAAATGGACTTAAATTTTCACCATGTTTTAGTTTGAGATTAGATTATGTTGTTGTGTATGTTGGAATCTGTTGATTGCTATTAGATTGAGAGATTAAACTTTTGGTGGTGGAGAGAAAAGAATATTTCTTTGTAAAATACTGTGACAAAAGTAGGAGCAACTAAAGTTTTAAAGATGATTGTAGGTGGTTCATACGATGAGGAAGGACATTGTAGAGTAAATTCATGTTAAAAAAATTGGTGTAGGAATTAAAATTCCTTGGTAATTGGATTGGCTTGAAGCTTCTGCAGAGAAAATTCTGCTGCTTGTTTTTTGAAATTTGTCAATTGCATCCCTGCCTGCAAATGCTAGTTTGTTTTTTTGTTTTTTTTTTTTTTAAAAATTAAATCCAGAACACTACTGGGTGGAGAGAAAAAGAGGTGAGCTGATATCAGGAATAATTCATCTTTCTCTCCATTCCATGTCACCAGAGAAAACCACTAGAGCTCTTCTGCTAGACTGAGAAAGAAAGAAATCCTCACAAACAAGACAAGGCATGTTATTGGCTGAACACTTACAGTAATGCATGTGCAGCCAATACCATAACAAATAGTTTAAAAATAGTTATAATTTTAATTTTATTAGTTAGATTTTTATTGAAGACCAGCATGCTAGGGTTTAGTCATGAGATTGTATGTTATTTTAAATGTATTGTTGTATTATAACTGTCAGACTTTAGGCTTCAGCTTATCAGCACTTGTTATCCTCTGTGCTTGCTGAACCCTGATCATGCATTGAGTAGGTAATATCTAGCAACTTTTCACCTCATGAGCTGCTCACAATGGCAAGTGTAATTCTTTGGAACAAAAAAAAATTTTTTTTAAAAGCACAACCCAACAATAACAACAAAACTTAACATGTTTTATATTTTGGAAAGTAACATCTAACCATTTGATACTAAAATATGCCAAGAAATCATTAAGCTATCCTTTAATGATTTAACTCAACCATTTCCACTTTCAGTGGTACTTAAACAGATTCAATCTTGTGGAGAAGCTGTACCAACGGAAAAGTGTTGGTTACATCCTACTAAAATGTCCAGAGCTGTCAACAAGACTACTGAATAAATCGGACATCATCTTTTCAATAATCTTTTAGAGAATGGATCAGATACATAAGAGGAATGCAGATTTTAAAGATTATGTGACTACCATTTAAAAACTGACAATAAGTTGACTACCTAATTATTAATAATGCAACTAATGAACCTATTCCTATTACTATCAACAAGGGTTAGTCTTGAGATGGACATTTTTTGTTGTGCAATGTTGTTTTTGTAGTAGATTAGTTTACATTTTTACCATCATCCTATTAGTAGTAATGCAACCAACAGATGAACCTATATTTTGGCAGTGGAGGGTTTATTTTTTTCAGTAGTCTCACTGTTCATGATCAGCTTTCTGTTTGCTTAATATGGTAGTCAGACAGTGTTTAGTCTGTTTTAACTACTAATTTATTCCATAACATTATGTCAAAAGAATTTTAGTAGATTTAAAGTTTCATTATTTATCAAATATTGCTGATACCATAGCCCTCCTATTGAGAAGATTAAAAAAAAGGCAAAATTCATACACATCATTAATATGCATAGTACTGATGTACAAAACAAGAGAAAAATGAGAGAAATTTAGTTAATTAGTTCCTGGTTTTATTTGAAATAGCTTTTGGCATTTGGCATTGGGTTGCATCTTTGATACATACAACATTCCACAGTGCCAGTTTATTCTCTAGCTATATCAATCCTTCAAATATATTTTAATTTGTAGAAACACTAGTCCATAGTAAATTCATACCAATACATCTGATTGCACAGGGCTGCAATTACTACTATTCTGTCCTCATTTCAAAAGATCTCACTACTACAAGATGGTAATCTCTGAAGTATTGAAAGAAGAAGATTCAATGAATATTTCTTGTATGTTTTTGATGTGTTGTTACTACTAATTTTCGGCATAGAAACTAAATCATAAATGGTAGTGTCATGTTAAAACTTTGTCCTTTTAAGGGAGTATTTCATTATGCTATTTTGTGTTAATGAATCTTAAATTCTATAGCTTTGGCCAGTCATTTTTGACCACTCAGTGTTTTCACTGGTTTGCTTTTATGTTGGGCATAAATCCTTTGATATAATTGCACAATAATTGTTTCTTTTTTTTAAATGAAACTTCTTTCCCTATTCTTGTGACTTAAAAATGTGTAAAACCAGCACCAAATACATGGGAAACAGCATCAACCAGAATATTCTGGAATTTTCCATTATATTCTAGATGAGTTCTGATCTTTCTGTTACGTTCTGGAAACTGCCAGAATTTTTTTTCTTTCAATCTAGGATATTCTGGAGATTTTTATGAATTTCTTCTTAACTTTTGCATGTGCAGAAATGAATAATCGTCCATGCATCAGCATCCTCAGTCTGTGTCTGAATAATTTTTCAGCAGTAAACATTGATCCTGAACTGTGATGATATGCATAAAGTGTGTGAAAGCGATCGTGACAAGCAGCAGATTGTTGCACATGTCGAAATGAGCCTGACACTTCAGAAATTGTTGGAAAACTTGGTCTTCCAGTAAGAACTGTTGGCCGGATTATTGAAATCATTAAGAAAACTGGGCACATTTCTCCTAAGAAAGGAACTGTGGATCAACAGAAAAACTCATAGGTTTGGGCAAAGTTTTAAAAGGAGGATAAGATTGTATTTTTCCAATTAAAAAAGTCTAATCAGGAGTCTCAAGTTCAGTTAAGGCTCCTTCCTACACTAGCATACAAATATTTGATTTTGATTTGTGCATTTCTTAAGATAATATGTACTACTACTACTAATAATATCTACATATGACTGGTTTTATTTTTTTTTTAATATACAGATAACATTTCTGAAAATTTTTGTAATACCAAGAAATAAACTCTTTTTTGACTAATTTGGTTTCAAATGGCACGGCTGAGATTTTGATACTAAAAATCTAAACAAAAAAGATGAACATGCCCTTGTGTAATAAATAGACTTTCTTTTTCCAAGATTGATTTGATTTCATTTTTAAACCAGCAAGGGAAAAAAATTTGTTTCCTATCTTCCTATATTTTTGTTAACTTCAGTATTTATCTATCTAACATAAGAAAGTAATGGAGCTCAATATTAGATTTGGGTATTTCTACCTGTCTGTCAAAGGTTTTCAGAACTCTGCCATGCATTAGATTGGCAATGGTTTCTGTGGTGATATTTACAATTATCAGAAAGCTTTATGCATGCAAATAAAGAAGAAAAAAAAACTTAAAAGTATTAAAAATATACATATCTAATATACATCTGACAATTGACCTTTTGTTTCTAGAAATAAAAAATTCAGATTTTTTTTTCTCTGCTATCTGGACTGTTTGGAAGAACTCATAAATCAGCATATGAAGAAAATAACTAAATTTATTGCTTTGTTTGTACTTACTTTGAAACACTAACTTTGTTTCTCTTGGAACTTTCAGAACATTTTGTATTTGCCTGATACTTTTTTTTTCCAAATAACAGCATCTACTTCAAAGGCCAAGAAGTTAGTAGTAGTAGATGATCTAGGAGGGTTAAAGTATTTAAACAATAAAAACATTAACACCAGTTACTTAGGAATGTTAACAAAACCGATGTAGAGATATACAATAAAATGGTTAATCAGCAGTTGTATTCCAACTGATTTTTATTAGGATTGATTGAAATTTTTTTTAAAAAATCTGTGCTTTGTTTCATGGTTGTTGGAGGCATTTCTACATGTATGGGCTTGGGAAGTAATTTTGTTTTGTTTTTTTTTTTAAAAAAAAAGTCATTTGTATGTATTAAATGAAACTGATTACTGCACACAAAAGTCTTTTCTGGTATTAGTAAAATTAGTTGTCTACTTAATGAAAATCATGGTTTTTCATGGACATAATATAACTGAATAGCTAGCCTATATAAATCCAATTAAACTTTTTTAAAAAAAAAATATGTATACATAGTACTTCTGTAAATGGCGTCTTTACATGTCTTATTTTTGCTTTTTTTTCATGAATTTGTATGACTGTTTAGTTGAAAGACCTAATTTCTACTGTAATATTCTGTCTTTTATTATCTCTATTTTTATTGATGTAATTAAAGTTAAACCTAGTCGAGCATCTTTTAATATAAAAAGTTAAAATCTATGCATTAGTGTTGCATTAGTGTATAGATTTTTAAGTTTGCTAATTCATTTATTCAGTCTTTTAAAAAATATTTAACACACACACACACACACACACACACGCGCGCGCGCGCGCGCACATTAGGAAGCTCAAAGACAGAGCTAATTTGAATTGGAAATAACACTGAGAGAAATGGAATAGCTTCATAAATTAATAAAAAAAAACAAACAAAACTGCTGGCTGATATCCTTTACTTATTTGTTTTGCTACCACTCTTCATAAGCGAGACTATCCTGGTGAGGGAGTGTTGTACCACGAAGGCTTGGCACTGATGGCTTTGAAGGGGAAATCCCTGCTAGAACTCTTCATTTTTAGATATGGGAGGAAATTCTCACAGCTGGCTTGTGAAGAAAAAACTCTGCCAGCGACTTATGCCAAACAGTCACCCCTGACCAGTGTTCAAACTCTAGCCACCTGATACCATTTACTTATAAGAGAATGCATTATGATGGCCATGAGGAGTGTTTCTGCTAAGTAACTGCGAACTATTTCATGACATTGTTTTACACCTGTTTACCATTGGATTATTGCCAGGAAACAATAGAGTACCTATCACTACATACATCATTTAATCCTATCACAAAGTTCAGAATACTGTTCAGGGTATTATTAGTCTAAATGTTTGTTTTAGTATAAGCGTTATATCATGTTTGTGTTTTGCTGAAATACATTATTTAATATCTGTGAAATGATTTGTTTTCTTTTTTAGACTGCATTGGAGCATTTTATGCCATTAAATACAAAAATTTGAGATTATTAGAACTTTTAATGAGTATCCTGTATAGGTAATTATATTGTTATTTGTATAATGAAAACAAACAAAACAATGAATTTTTTTTTTTTAATTCTCTGTGAAGAGAATTTTTGCATACTATTCATATTGTTGTGACTAATGATAGCGCAAGAATTTATCTTTTTATGTTTTGGTTTTTTAATATAATGAGTATGTTTCTTTTCACCAACAATTATTTAGCTTTGTAGTATTGTTTTTCAGGCATCATGAACTCTTTTTTTTCTAAAGTATTAGCAGATATTCAGAAAATCCAAATTATGAACTGATTTAGTCCAGAACAGTTTTAGTAATAGATTGTATTTACTAGGATGTTCAAATGAAACTTGGCTGAAATAGCATTGCCATAATGATGTTTGGTTGTTTTATTTGAACATCTTTAGTAATCAGGCTACTAAAGTACAGTGCCCTCCTGAAATATTAGAATTGTTATTCTTTGCTTTTAATTTTCTAAAAATATTTTTCTGTAGGTAATGTCAAATTAAGAAAAGAAAAGAAGTATTTGTGGTAAATTTGATTTAAGTTTGCATCAGTAATTTGAATTTTCATGTTAGATCTTTTAAAAACTGGTAGATGTTGAATTTATTGAAATAGTCCCTTAACTAATATTAATAGCTTTGAAAATTCTAGATATATGCAATAATTGTATAGATTTTGGGTGAAAACAAATTTTAAATGATGTCAGAACCAAGTGAAAGAGACTTATGAAACAGTATCGTTATTATATCACTGGAACTGCTTGATATCCATTCTATAGGACACAGTGAACAACTTGATCACAACTTCACTTGGCTACAACTTTAGCATCAGGTGTTGCTATAATGCAGGCTATAAAATTGTACCCAGTGTATGTACTTAGCAGATTGAAAATAAAATGTTATGTTATGAGCACAATGAAAAATGTAGTTACATATTACTTTTATTATCTCCTAGTGTTTATATTCATTGTTGATTCATGTCAGGTTATCGTAAAGCTTTGTGTGATTGAGAGAAAACTATCACCACAGATTAGCAAATGACCTCTAATACTGAGATTCAGGCTGCATACATAATTGCTTTGTCTACCAAAAATTTAGAAAAGCTTCCCACAATATGGTGCTATAAAAACTTAAGATTACTTATAAGTAGATGTCAATAAAAAAAATGTCTGCAGTCTTATGGAGAAACCTTTTGCTGACATTTTTTTTTGGCCAAGATCAAGGCATCTCAATCCTAGGGGGCCTAGAACTTTTGCTTGATTGGCATTGCCAAACCAGTGGGCCTGAAGGTATGAGAGCCTGTATTGCAGGCTTCCTACTGGAGAGATGAGAATCACAATGGCCCTCAAATATGGTTGGGGGTCATAAAGCCATAGCTATTTCAAAACCAAAGGCTTTGCTCCAAAACTGAAGTTTCAGCTTTAATCTTCACTCCTATTCTCAAAGGAGCAATGCACACAAACCCCTAACCATACTTCACATACACCACCACCACCAAAAAAAAAAAGTTTGTACATTTTATTTTTAGAGAAGTTTTTTTGTTTGTTTTTGAATATTAGCTAAACATTTGGAAATAATCAGTGATAATCAGAAGCCAATTGTGAATTTTCATGGAATATCAGCAGATAAAAACTATTCAGATTACATGCTTAGCTGCTTTAAAAGTTAGGAAACTTTAACTTTTCCTGTACAAGATGGGGATGAGAAGAACAATATGAAGGTCTTCAGATAAACTATAATACACATTTTAAGTGTGTGTATGTTTTTTTGTTACTCTTTTGTGGCCAAACCGTAGCACCTAGGGGGCCCCAGATTTTTTGGTATAGATACTTCAGAATCTGGGCAGAGTCGAAGCTACCCCACATTGGCCTCGAGAGCCACTTTGAGGCCAGCAAAGACTGCTTTTCAAAAGCCTTATATATTATACTTAGGTCACTTATTTAGGATGAGTTCACTGAATTAACAGCCTCATTATAATGAAGGTACCTCAGGATCCAAGGGTACCAGAGCCTGGACTCAAAGGCCGCCTTTCAAGGTTCAGAGTTACTACAGCTTCAGGGTACTCATTCAACTTAGAAGTGACCCCAGATTTCAATTTCTCAACAGTTAGTCTTGAAGGCCATTTGGAAGCCTTCAGCATCAGGTTTTGATATCATGCTCAAGAGTTGGCCAAAACAAAAATCTGCTTTGCTTTTCACCTCAAGGAAAAACTAAAATCATTGTCTATAAAGAGGCTTTTATGGAACAAAGTTAAATATAAGTGTATTATCTTATAGAATGTTAAGAAATGTATCAGCAGTATCAATTCAATGTTCATTCAATGACTGTGTTTAAACAAACAAAATCTTTTTCAAACTGATAGAAATCCTCTTTTATACAAGCCATTTTTTTCCTGTGCAGCACCAAGTACTGCAGCTAGTTACTAGTAAACTTGAAAATATCATGTTTGCCCTTTTCCATGCCTGTAATGAAATATAATCAGATGATTCAAAAATAATATAGTTCCAAAAGGATTAAGACCTGTACTCCAAAAGTAATATAGACTACATGTTTACTAACCAGATGAATTAGTGGCACAAGTTATATCTACCATTTGAGCAATGCAGAACAAAGAAAACCATTGGGAATGTATCTTTAGGGTTAGTTATTCAAGTCATTTAAAGTTTTGACCTCTTTGTCAGCAAGCATTGTGTGTATAATGATTTTTGGAAAGGTGGTTATTTCAGCTTCTACATGTGATCTGAGCTTTGTTTTGCAGAATTAAAGATGCTTCCATTCTTAAAAGAACTGGGAATAGTGATACAAGTGGTCTGTAAAATCTACTATGGAAGCCAGTTGCTAAAAAAAACAAAAGGAGAGAAATCTGAACACCATAGCTACATAAGTTTGATGGAATTTTATCTTTTAAGTTAGGATGTAAGGAGCAAATTATCATCTTCAGATTTTGCTTTGGGCTGGATAGACTGAGGGGCATATATAGTATGGCCAGTTAAAGATAGGGAACAAAGCAATAGAGCTTGCTCAGAAAAAAAAACACTGGCCACTATCAGATAATCCACCAGAAGCTCTACAGGGACTTGAGGAACTTTAGAATATTATAGACTATATTTGGAAAGCAGGACTGCAGGTGTAACTTGGATGATTAAGGAAGACCATGGCAACAATGATGACTTGTAAATTCACCAAACCTTGGCATTGCCAAGAACAGGAAGTTTTGGGTGATTTGTTTAGTATAGAAAGTAGGAATTTAGTCTGAACATTTGCCATTGAAAGTTGATGGGAACTTCCCAAACTAATGTTCTGCTTTCTTTAAGTAGCACAGATTCTAAAGCAAATCTTTAACATCTCATGAGGCTATAGCCTTTAAACGTACTGTACATCCACATTATATACAGGTCACCTGAGACAGCAACAGTCTTAATTAATGAACCCATGTTTTGACAGTCTTTCCCAGTTACCACTGCTGGGGTTTAGTAATGAAGCTTGACAGTTTTGTGGTGCATGCAGATGCCCTGGTGGTAGAGGGCACAGGCTTGTGACTAGGTTAGTCATGCGTAGTATCCAAAAATGGAAATGTCTACTGCAACTTAAGTTAATTCATTGCACACAAAAAATATCCCTTTGCTGGACTAAACCCTGATGATGGTGACATGGGAAGAACTTTCCTGAAACACAGGTTAATTCATTTATTACTAATAAAACGATGGAAAATACTATCACTAAACCTCTACTTTCTGTTAGTAGCAGGATTTTAAAAAGTTTGTGCCAATTTATGTGCTTAGGGAAAACAAGTGTTTTTTTCTTTTTTTTAAAAAAAAATAAGTAAGATTTGGATATTTTATTTTGTATTTATAGATTTACATGGGCAAAAGCATTTGTTGATATGCTGAAGGAACTTCATGACATTGCAGGTCAACATGAGGTCATTGCAGAAAATACTCAATCTAACATTTTGAAAGAACTTCACTTACTCATTTCAGATTTAAAGCAAGAAAGGAAAAAGGTAAAGTAAACATTTTTTTTTTTTTTGTTATTTAACGAAATCTGTCAGACATTGATTTAAAAAAAAAAATTGTAAAAATGTAAGTTTTCAGCAAATTGTAAAGTAAAGTTTTTAATAGTAACAATTTTTTAAATTATAAAAAAAATTAAGGTTAATGCACAGGGAAAAAAAATTATTAAGCCTGAAAAGTAGATGAATCAAACTGACCAACAGTCAACTGTCATTTTCAAATCAAAAATCTGGGTGGGTGGGTGTCTGATGACCCAGTGGTTAGGCTACTGGATTGCCAAGGTTGAGAGGAAGGATAATTCAGTCTTCAGTTGGAATGGGCTTGGTTTGGCACATCTCTTTGACATAGTTTCTTCTTGCTCTTCACCAGCCAACTAATGGATTTCCTAGGCACTTTCCTTTCATACCTAAAAACGGAGAGTTTTGGTAAGGATTTCCTTGTCCCTTATGGCACATGATGATTCTAGCAGGTGATTACAGCAGTTGCACTCCCTTTTGATGGTTCTCTTGTAGAGACTGGTAAATGAAAAAAGAAAACATTTACTATGGAAATTTATCAATCCACTCTTGGTATATGGGTTATTTTGGAATGCATTGTAGTAGACCTTTTCAAATACTGATTATTTAGTGTCATAGACAATTAGCAGAAATGATTTGTGCATATAAATTAATTGAAACAATAGCATTTACTATGATAGCCAGGGAAATTATTTAAGGGGATTCTGAGGCAAATACATAAAAAATCATTTTTACTTGACCTGGCTTCAAACAAATGACAGGTTGAGCAAGTGTCATCCAATTTTTTTCTCATCAGAATTGTGATATTCAGCAAAATGTGCTCAAACATCATGATAATAACTCATCTCCAACTGCTTATCCATTTTAGATGATATTTTTACAAGAAATTCAATCAAATTTTAAAAAACAACAAAAACATTGCGATCCCATAGCATTTTTTGTTGATTTTAATCTTTTTTTTTTTATGATAATGAAAATGGCATTTTTGGAAATTCAATATTTTAGTTCAAAAAGCAAAAAAAATATCCTCTGATATTGCATTCTTTATGATATAAAGAAAATAATCGAGTTCGAAGGGATTTGGATAAAAAATGCATTTGCTTGAGATCTAAAACCTTTTTGTTTAATTTAGAGAGAATATTTAAGGAAGGAACTTTCTGTAGTGATAGATGAATGATTAATATTTTTCTATTAAAAATATGAACTTTTACCAAAAAAAAAAAAAATACAGTCTAAACCGTAAATTTTGACCCAGAAGTCCCCTTAACACTTGTAGCATTATGAATATATTTTTAAAAATTAAAAAGAATGTAATTTTATTGAAGAGGTAGCACAACTGAAGCTAACTAAATTACTTTAGATGAGAATTAACTTTTATATGTAGCAGACATGCAATCATATATTCTTCATGATTTAAGTTTGACTATATCTGCAAACTTGCAGCTGAAAAAGTATAAAACATGACTGTAGTTGCTCATTCAAACCATGGAGAGAATCCACGTGATGAACAATATATATACGTATGTCTGTGTGTGTGTAAACAGATAAATTCTTTATAGCTACATCAGTTGCTGCTGATTAGTTCTCTGCATTATCTATGCTTATCATCTCTGGTAATTGACAAAGCAGCTTCCATAACCTAGGATTACACAAGTTCTTTATATGAAAGTTTATTGAAAAGTAAATCTTATTTTAGCTTTTTTTCTCAGCTGATTTGATCTAATAACTGTTTTGAGATTTTGTTTTGTTTAATTTTATCTTTAAATTGGGGCCAGATCAACTGAACAAGGGAGTGATCACTTTGACACCAATACCACTGAGATAAAAAAAAGTAAACTTCAGAATTAGCTAAGCTTGTTATTACTATCTTCACAACTGTAACTTTAAAATTTACAAGTTGAATACTGAATATTTCAATTGTTTGTTTCAGTTTGCTTTTTAAATTGCACATGAAAAATTTCTCATTTATTTTTCCTTCCAGGATTTGCAAGAGGGAAGCAAAATTCACCAAAATTTGTTAATATCAATACAGCAGTTAGATAAAGTAAGTATTTATTGTTTATAGCTTTAAATAGTGCATAGTGCCATCAAGGGTTCACAGTGCTATGAAGTACTTCTAACAGATAAACTAAAATACTGCCATTATACTTTGGTTGTTTTTTTTTATCAACTAAAGGAGATGGAATTTAGAACTTGATAGCTAAGCACATTGCAAACTGTTACATACTCAGTTAGTCATATACATTAAATTTTGGTAATCTTTATGCTCATTTAATTACATGCTTTAAAGGTAAATGCAATTCAACTACTATCATTGTTGGTTGTATGATGAAAATAATTAAATCTTTGCTTGCAAAAAATCATTATTTTGGTTATGTGGCTAAATATAAAATTTAATTTTCATACATTTGATTTCTTTTAAGTTTGCCTTTTTTTCCTATGACACATACACCACCAAAGTTTAATTTTTTTTCTAAGGAGTTAATATAAAACAAAATTAAGCTAATGGAGAAAAAAGGAAGCTATTTCATGAAAAGTCAGACAGTTGAATTCCATTAGTTGTTACTTGATTTATATAAAAATATGCATTTATTTTAAATTTGTATGACTTATTTTAGGGTCATTCTGTCTCAAATCAATCAGATTTGGAAAATCTTCCTGGGTGACTGTCTCTGATTTTGTTCTAATTTAGCATCTAATTAGACCTATGTATCTGGAGTGCTGTCTGGAAATCTGGCTTCAAAACTCCAAATGGTTCTTGAGTCAGACCCCCCCCCCCCCATTAAGTGTAAGAGCCATACGGAAAAGCAATAAAATTCTAGTTTTTTTTTTTTATATATGTTGGAGCACTCGTGCTCCAAAAATGAAAAAAAAAAAATTTGTTGTAGTGAAAAAAAAAAATTAAATATTGAAAAAATTGTCACACCCACATTTCTACCTGTAACAACTTGTTCTTTGGAGATTTTCTATTTGGGTATATGGAGCTCATGTAGCCACAATAATAACTTTCCAAAATGTAATACTAGTGGCCAAAGTTGGCTGATCCCTAAATATAACCCAAATTAAAAGGCCATTAATACAGTGTGGTCTTGGTGGAAGGGATTTTGGATATTTTTTGCTAAAAGAGCACATTGTCATCAAAGTGCACTAAGTCCCTAATCCCTTCCATATCTCCTTCCCTGTCAAATAATTATCAAATATTATTTATTCGGTATATTTTTAGCTATGACGAGATATTTGGTAATTATTTTTTTATACCATAAAACCATTAATATTTGTCACAGAACTTTTACAAGTGGCACAAATTAATCTAATAATGTAGATTTTACATTTGCCATTGGAATTGTGTGCAATCAATAAGTAAGGAGCTTTAGTGCATCTAGAACGAGATTATGTCTGACAGGCACATTGCACAATCCTGAAATTAAAAAAAATGTAGATGCCTTACCTAAAATATTGGGGAAGATTACTAGTGTAATTTGTAACTTGGAGCTTCCCAATAATGTCTTTAAGGGGCTTGTTCCGAATTTTGTGTTCTGGCTGTGACTGGAGGTTCCATAACACAAAATGTCACTTTGTGGTACCACCAAAAATCATCCCTAGCTAGCCACTTAAAAATGACTTTGAAGGGCCCTTAGGTGTCATGAATTTGCTATGGTAGTCCTGATTCTCTTCAGAAGACTCAAGTACAAGCCCAGTGCACTGATGTCCATCATATATATACAAGCAACATACTTTCCCAAAAAGTGAAGTGCCATCATGCTGACCAGATGCAGATACCGCTATAAAGGCATCAGTGGAGACACTCTTGACACACAGTGAAGTAGTTGATGGGATGAAACAATGGCAACTTCTTGTCCCATGGACTATTTTTGTTTATGCAAAATGTGGCTCCAGTTTATTTGCATGAGCTTCTCTCTCTTGTCACATCAAAGAATTTTATCCATGCTTTTGCTCCTGAAGCCTTTTCATAAAGAGATCTGGTTTTGTACAGGGCACTGCAAACTGGTTTATTGTCCCTCTAATGCTGTCACATGTATTTTTTCCATGACAAGTGGCAAAAAATTGCCATTCTGCATCAAGATTGAAATCGTTTTGTTGGTTACAGAGGTTAACGGGGTTCTTAGAACTTCTGTACTGGGATGCAGCAGCACCACTGAAGTAGATTATCATCATTATTTTGGATAGAATTTATTTAATATGATGCAGTACACTATGCTGAAAAGAATTGACAGTGACTGTGTCATGTTTCAGATGATCACTGATGCAGTATGCCCATATTTTCTGTAGTTTGTCATTGTCTTTATAGTAGATGGCAAAAGAGTATAGGTAGCCTGGGAGTTGTCCCAGTAGAATCACTAAATGACATCCTGGATAATAAATGAATAGTTCTCTGCAAATTCCAAGATAAGCAGAGCAGTATCATCTGGCAGTGTTTCCTTAAGATGTTTCAAATGTCCAAATTGAGCCTTAGTAGTAAAATAGTGTATGGTGAGATTATCCACACTTTCTGTAATGTCCTGGATGTATGACTGAACTGGATGTCCTGGTGATCAGCTCAGTTCAATCACTATGAGTCTACTGTTTATAGGATATTTCATCCTCAGGAACATGTTCCACATAGAGGAGATCTTCAACTTTGGATGATAGAGCTGTTTTCCCAGCACACTCTGGACATCAATGCAACATACATTCTTTTGATTCTACTCTACAGATCACTTCACCCATGAATGATGTGCTATCTAACTGTAACGGCAAAGGGCATGTCATAAGTTAAAATTTTTGTGTATACAACATACACATACATTGTAGATTCCTTTTGCTCCTACAGTTATGCACCATCCAGATTTTAGCTCTCAAAAAGTTTGACAGAACCAATTGTTTTTGCTTAGGCACCTTTTCTCCATTGATCTTTACCAAACAACATTCTTTTTACCTGGACAAACCCAAGATATTTATTTCACCATCTTCATAAAATTTCAAAACTACTTTTGTGTTAAGTGAAAGGGCCTTGCTAAGTTTAGGAGATGTATTAGCTAGTATTCATCTTTTTTTCAACTTCCTTGCTTGTTTGACTTGGTATGTTGTCACACCAAATTCTCTGGCTATCTTTTCTATACTCCAACTTGCTGGTGCCAGTGTTAGAATTTGTACCTGTTTCTGTATTGGAGATTCCAAACAAAGTTTTTTTAAGTCACCCACCATTACATCAAAGTCCTTGCATTTGCAACACTCCTTTTCCTGTGTATCTCTGAAAGAAGTGCTGGCTACATTCAGTGTTTCAGCCATCTTTACCTGCAGCCCATCAGAAGCATTAGTAACTTTCCTTTTACCATAGGATACTGTCTTTTGTACTTACCTTAACCAACTTTAAGGGGGAGCACCCAAGGGCAACAAGACTTGAATCAAGTGTTTCAGCATTGATCTGCACAGGAGTAAAGAAATCCTGATTGTCGTCTTCTGCAGAACTGGGCATTTCAGTCCTAGTGTTTTTTGCCTTACATCATGGACAACAATGTTAAGCCATGCTTAATGACCTTGCCAATTTTAGCAGAAAGGTGATCTGCAAGATCAATGTCAATTAAACTACTTTCAACAGGTGCTTTATTTGCATGGTCATCAAATTGATTACAACACTTTTTGTTTATCTGGAAATTTCTGCTCATTGCATAAAGTATCACCTTTGTTCAAATAGTGTCCTCTTTTCCACCAGGGTTCTTTCCACAGGGGGTAATGCTGATACCTCATGGAACCTTGGTGTCTTTGTGTAGATTGCCTTATGACATTCATCCTGTAGAAGCAGACCTAAAGAGCACTGATTTGAAGCCATGACTATTTATTAGCAGAATCCAAATGTCATCTGCACTTCTTGAGAAGCATGTGTTCACTGAGCCACTCAGTGTATGTAATATGTATAATGAGTTGACATCAGCATCTATTTATAGCCCTCGCTGACCTGTGTGCAGAAAGCTGAGATCAGTATCTATTTGCCATGGAGCCATATGTTAGTGTTGGCACACAAATTTCTCTCTCAATTTGTTTGTTAAATAACTAAGCAATCAATGGACTTTCCCATTTTACTTACAGTGCAAAGTGCACCAAATTTGAAAATTAATCAATATCTACAGACCAGCAAATTTTATACTGAATGTAGTTTTTCAACACAAGTAGACACTAGACGAAAGAGAGACAAGTTTGCATTATACTTGCTAAGATGTGCTCAATTAGGCAGATAATATTCCAAAGCCCTTCTATGTTTGACATGTTCACTTTGCCTCTTGAACATGGGGCAAGTTAGACAACCTTATTTTGGAGGCACTGAAGCCCCAAACCCATTTATTGTACACTAAATCTAATGGAAAATCTAGGACCTATACCATTTGATTAGTCTATGTGCCACTTCTCAGAGTTCTGTGACAAATATTAATGATTTAAATAGTATAATTTAAATGAATGTACCAAATACATGTACCTTTCCATTGCCAAAAATGGTTATTATTTGTTGAATTATTTGATGGGGAAGGAAAGACAGAAGGGGTTAAGGATTTAGTGCACTTTTACAGCAAATATGCATGTTTTCAGGGAAAAAATATTCCAAATCTCTTTCAACAGAACCACATTGGCATAATGACCCCTCAAGTTGGATAATATTTAGGGGGTCTGCCGATTGTGGCTATGGGAGCCCCATACACCCACATATCAAATCTGCAAAGAATAAGTTGTTGCATGTAGAAACATAGGTGTAACAATCTTTTCAATATTTATTTTTTTTTGCTATCATGTGATTTTTCTATTTTCGGACCACAGGTGCTCCAAGGTATAACAGAAAAACTAGAATTTTATTGCTTTTCCCTGATCTCTACCTATAAAACATTAATTGAAAAAATATACAAGATGCCAGCTCTTACAGTTTCTGAATGGTATGCCTCTAAAAATGGCTCAGAATACTTAATGTTTTCTTTTCAGGGGTACACCCCCAACACTTAAGGAGTTCTAACTCATGAAAAATTAGGTATTTTGAAGCCAAATTTTCAAGCAGGTATCCAGATATGCTACATGGCAAATTTGAACAAAATTGGAGATGGTCACCTTGTAGCCGCTGGTTGACTTGATATGGAATGATGCTGCAAATGTACAGAAATTTTTAGAATATAACTTATAAATTAACCATTTCATTGACTGAATTTTGTCAAATTTGTTCACTTTCACAATTTGTATTTAGCAAACAAATGTTTCATTGTTTAATTATGCCTTGTTGAAAACATGTTTGAAATAAATGCTTGTTCTGCTATTATTTCTTTGTAATCTTATTAGAGATGTTTGTTTATATTGTATTTTATGCTACAGTGTCCTGCCATAATAATTTGGAAGAAAATGCCAAATAAAGACAAGCAGCAGAGGAAAGTTTTTAATGCTAGTACTTGGTCAAGTTACCTTTTGCAGCACAGAGAGCTTCATTCCTGTTTGGTAGGCATTGAATCACCAAGATTTCAAATTTTGATCTTGCCCAGGTTCTCCCATAATCATTCAAGAACTTTTAGTTCAATCACACTGACTGGGTGTGGATGGGTTGCTTTCATCTGACAATTTAGAAGCTCAATTAGGGTATTGGGACATTCCTAAGAGGTTGAATGTTTGATTTCTCTTCCACATAAGAGATGTGGCTTGTAGCACTATACCCATGAAGAATAAGGGCAATGCAATAAATTGCAATATACTTTGTTGGTATACTGATAGTGGCTATATCTTTAAAATGGAGATATACCCAGCAGAAGTATGATGTACTTTGACAAACACCAGTTTTTCCATGTTATTCTGCAGTCCATACCATGACACTCCTGCCTCCATACTTAACTGTGGGCTGAAGACATTGAGGTTTAAAGTCTTTGTTAGTTGTTTTCCTTCCAAACCAAGATGTAACTTCCAGACATGAATTGCTGAAATCTGAACTCTTTAAAAAAGTGTACATAAATACTCGAGGGTCTTTCCAGACATGTTGTCTGACGAGATTTTTTTGAGGCATTCTATTCCTGTTATACAGAAGGGGTTTCTTAAATGCTACAGACCATCTTTAGTCAAGTCAAAGGAGATGTCATTAGATTGTGCATTGTCTGTTCTTTGCTCATTTCAGCTACATGGCTCAGAAAGAGAATCTTGAAGGAAGGTGATGAGCAATGGCATGTTCTTGTCATGGCCACTTTTGAAGGCTTTTCAGGTTGCTTTGCTGCAGCAGTGACATTTATCTCTGTAGCTATTATCAGCCATAGCCTCAGAATGGGATTCACCCTCCCCCACTTTTTGATATGTTGATAATGCACATTGGTTTTTTTCCGCACCTAGAAGTCCAATATATATATATACATAATTACACCTGAAATATGAAAGTTTTGTTAATATACATTTATTTGTAGGATGAACAGGTTAGTATGGCAGGGCACTGTATATATATATATATATATGTATAAATTAAACAAAAACAAAAAAAAATGTTAGTAGCAAATGAATATAATAAACAAAAATACTGTCTCAGTTCATTCTTAGCAGAAAAGTAACCAAATCAAATTAACAAAAAAATTTTTGTATGCAAAGATCATACCTAGTTTAAGTATCAGTTGGTGGAAAAGAATTAAAGTTCTCTTTGCATTAGAAAGGCATTAAAATGTTTAATAAATGATTCTTGAGTTTGTATTTGAAGTATTAACATGTGGTCATTATTTTGACATTATCAAAAACAATTTTATGATTAGAATTTAAAACAATGTGATAGAAAAGTATGTTAAATCAATGTGAAAAGAAATTGAAAGCAATGAGAGAGAAGTGTAATGAAATATTAAATGTTGCCCGTTAAGATACAAATGCACAGAATATAGCTTCTTACAGAGGGAATTGAAATTGTTAGCTCTGAAAATTTCTTATTTGGCAAGAAAGTAATTTGTACTTCTATATCTGAGATTATGGAAATTATTAAGGTTAGACAATTAATGTAGAAAATCTCTTTAGTCATTGCCTAAATTTTGATTTCATATGATAAAAGTTGATGACTTCATTTATAAGTTAGCCAAAGCCTGGAAAAATGGTTATATTCATTTTTGGATCAACAGTGGAAGCAATGTATTGTTTAGCATTTTCATAAAATCTTTCTTAGTTGACATGCAGATGCCTACATTTTTGGGCAAAAACAAACTAATTTAATATAAATAATAGTTTTCACTTGGCTGGTTAATACTATTGCTTCAAACAATATTTTCTTTTTTCTTTCTATCTAATTATCTTTTATGGAACAGCTGAAAATTGTACATCACAGTGTTAGAGGATAACTTTAATGCAGAGAAATTTGTCAAAAATTATGTATATTTTCATGTTTCCAAAAGCAATTTATTTTGCAATCTCAAATTTATTTATTGAGTGATTTGGTGATTAGACTACTGTTTTGCTAAGGTTGATAGCCTGAGTTCATATCTCGGTCAGGATCAGCTTGGTTGGTTTAGCATAAAATAGTTTCTTCCTGCTCTTCCCCAGCTGGCTGTGTTAGTTTCCTCCAACATCTATAAGTGAAGGATTTCATTGGAACTTTCTCTGTACCAGTTTTTCCTTCCACCTATGCTTTATGGCTTAGTTTGAATGTCACATCATTGATGATGAATTAATTTATTATTTATTTTATTACTTTTTCCCCTTTAGTTTGTATTTACCAATGTTGATGTAGAGGTGAAAGAATTAGCTGATGTTTATGACAAGTATCACATAGCTGAGATAAAACATTACAATCCACATTTGTTGTGTTTCTCTGGGAAAGTTATTGATGTGTTATTTATAGAAAGTATGGGTTTGTCTGGACATTTATTGTCACTTTAGTAGTAGTAATAACTGAACCTAATGCCTTAATGGTGTAGTGGGCTACATTGGTCAAAGCTACAATGAAAAGAAAGGCCTGAAGGTCACAGGTTCAACACTAACTTGGGTCCTTAAAAAAATTTTTTTAAATAGAGACATTGACTATAAATTAACATCATTACATTGCATTCCAAAACAATCTCTCAGTATTAAACTTTGATAGTGGTAACAGAAAAGGAAGGTCTTTGAAAAACAGGTTCATTAGTTGTTACTAATGATGTGATGGGAATTACTTGAAGAACTACTATTTTCAGTTTAATTGCACATTTTTGGTATTTATAAAGTTACTGTATTCTTCATTGTAAAAATGACTTTGAAGTAATTTTACTCTACATTCTCATTTTTGTGATTTTTTTTTTTAAACTTTTTAAATAATCCTTTTTAGTTGCCTTTGTTAAAAATTTATCTTTTTTAGAACTGAAATATTAGATTCTGGATCTGCAGCTAATGAATGAGATGATTATTAATATTGTAAACCAATTTGTGCTAGCTTGAGCAGTTTTCGTCAACCATTTTTGTGTAGGACATGCCAATTACATCATATTTGCATCTTTTTATGCTGTTTATTTATGCATAATCAGGATAAGGGTAAGGCAATGTACATTATTGCCAATTATTACTTAACAACTTAACTTTAACTTTTATCTATTATTAAAATTTCTGTTTCTGTACGAAAAATGCTAGCCTGCATAAGCCATGTCTTTTAATTGTCATAATTCATGGTTGGCTGTTAATTTTTCTCTTTCTCATCTATCTCCATTACTATGCTAATTTGACTCAGTAGTTCCCATAAGTTATTTACATACAAGACAACTTCCATTTTAAGTTTAAAAAAAATCTCTCATAGATATTACCCTAACTAAAGCTTTATGATTTTGTCAGAACTGTTTTCTTGAAATTTTTTTCTTTTATTAAAAACCTTTAGTATATAATGCAAATACATTAATGAAAATTTTAATTCCATAAAAAAAATTATCAGTAAATGGTTGTCTTGATACATAAAAAGGTTTTTCTCCTAGAGGAAGCAGTGTTACAAAACAATATTCATGAGAGGCAATAGTTGATTTTAATTTTGTGCACACTATATACATAAATAGTGTTCAGTTGTTTCTGTTGATCTGGTTTTAATGAAATAATGTTTTTTTGTTAAATATCTGACAGATAGATTTTTACTTTGTTGTTATTGTTGAAGCTGATGATTAAATGTGCACAGGAAAAATACTGTCAAGACTTTCCAAAGCACAATCAGATAATATATCAAGGACTTGGGTAAGATAAAGCATATATTACATCATTGTTTAAGAATGGTATGCGCTATTTATTATATTTTCTTTCTGGAATGGTACAAATTTAGAAACATTAATTAATTATGTATTTATCTAGAATTTTTGGAGGTTAAGGATGATCCACAATTTGTAACTCTCTTGTTGTTAGCCATCTTGAACACAGGTGTACATTTTTTTTATTTATTATTTATTTATTTATTTTTTTTTTTTTACATGTATAAAAGTTGAATCTTGTGAATAGATGTTAATTATAGTTAAATGCCATAAATGATAACAAGGGACAAATAAAAGATCTGTACAATTCTTAAGTCAGTAAACTTTCCGCTTCCTTCACTGTATGTATGAAAACAAGTTGTATAAGTAGACCATAGATTTAATGTTGCTCAGCTACTAAGGTGTAGTTTAGTTATTTCATGCAATAACTATTACTTGCAGAAAATAAAGGAAATATATCCAGAAAAAAAGGAAAGGGTTTCAAGTAAGACTTTGGAATAATCTGACATTCTCCTAAAATAATTTTTGTGCATATATTCTCAACAGTCCTGGCAAACATCGAGCTTTCATTTTTTTTCCCAAGCTAGCTTTTTGCCAGTATTCTGGAAAGGGATGTTGACCATAGAATTATTTGAACCTAGGGAGCCGACATGGATCTAATTCAGACTGTGCATGTAAAAATTTATGGTATTGGAAGTTTTGAGAAGTTTTGTTGACACATGACAGCTTGTTTGAGTAAGAACATAAAAATGCCATCAAAGTACTACAACTCCGAGGTATACAGGAAGGATGAATGAAAATAATGTTCATGGTTTTCATTTATCACCTAAGCTTAGAATTTGTTGTACTAACACTAAGATATTGTTAACAAAACATTACTTAAAATTATATTTAATCAATGAACATTTTGATATATTAGGAATTACAGAAATGGAGGACATAAGATGTTCCAGATGCCAAAAATAAGTGTTTTCTGGATATTTTTACTTTGTATGGATAAATATGATAGAACTTGAGGTGGTGTAGCTTTTTATGTTAAGGATGCTCTCTACATTAGTCTGTAAAAGCTTCTAGATCTATATATATATAGTAGATACCATATTGGTTCTAATGCTAATGCTCCAGTAAGTGCCCATTTCTCACTTTAGTTCCTAAAAGGTGTTTTAAAAAAAAAATGCCCATTTGTCTGCTTTTGTAAATATCCTCAATAAATGCTCACCCCTGTCTTTAGGAATATTTTTGCATATGAATACCATTTAATGAAGAATTTACTTTGTAGACATAATGGTCTTTTATTATTCCATTTACAGATCCTAGATGAAAATCAGCCATCTCAGTTTGAATCATTTGTAGCCTACTTCAAAGTCCTTTTCTACTGAAGTATTCATGGCAGCAATAAACCTTCTTACCTACTTACATAGCATTCATGGGATGATGACTTGTTTGGTAATACTTTGCAAATCACTCCTTGTTTGCACATGTAATTGTTGCATCACGGGATGCTCTGCATTTAAGTGACATGCATACAGTGATTATCTCAGTTCATTATTTGTTGTGCTTTTACCATATTAAGTCTTTCTAATACAACACCATTCCTATGTCGCATATTTACTCACTCATTTAAAATTCTCTTAGTATATATGTATTGTATTTGTAGAAGAGTAAGAATGCCAAGGATAGCAAGTTCATGTAAGCCAGTTGCCATAGGCTATGCAAAATCATCAAGAATTAGTAAGGTAGAAAGAAAATTTGGAATGGACAGAAAAGAATTTGACAGCAGTTACAACAAGTTGACAAGGGAAAACTGATTATGGATCTGCCTAAGATACAAAAGTAGCTACCTGGGGTTGGCATAAAACTGTAAGATGCTGAAATAGATCAGCAGCAGCTTTTTGATTGGTTTTCTGAACATTGTGATTGTGGCATATGAATCACAGGAAAGTAAATGAAACTTTATGCACAACGAATTTTTATCTCTGCTGGTCAAAAAAGGAACTCCCACTTAGGTGGATAAGGAGAATTATTGGCATTGTTTAGGATAAAAAGTGAAAAGTATATGAATGGGTAAAGAATTCTGGACTTTTTGGGTATGTACAACAATATAGGGCACTTCAGAAGGAATGTTATAGAAAAGGTAAAGTAGCAAAACAATCTTTTGAGGAAACCTAGCAGCTAACATTAAATGTAATAGTAAAAGAGTTTATGCATATGCAAAAGAAAACTTTTCCCTTTCAAACCAGGTTAAGTCATTAAAAGTAAATAACATTTTACTACTGTAACTAATCAAGAACTAGTTAATACCACAAGCTGATTCTTTAACACTATAGGACTTACTGATATTACCATAGTGTAAGAGAGTAAAGCAAGGAAGAAGAAAACTATTAGAAAAATCCCCGGTTCTGAAGCTATTAGTCCTAGAATTGTAAAATTTGTGGTAAATGAAATTAGCAACCCCCTTAGTAGGATCCTGTCAGCTAGAAAGTTATTAATGTTTAATCTCTCTTTGAGAAAGTTAAAAGTGAACCCCGAAACTACTAACTAATTAATTAATAAGTGTTATAGAAATTATTAGAAATGATCATTAAAAATAAATTTATGGATTATATGAAACAGGAAAACGTATTGCAAGATAGCCATCATGAGTTTCACGTCTTAAAGCTTTCCTTGTTTTTGTATGTCATTAAGGGTAATGTGGTTTATGCCATTTACTTGGATTTTAGTAAGCCCTTTGGCATTGTTTCACATCACTTTTTTTTTTTTTAAATTAAGGGCACACACATTGGTGAAAATTTTTGTGGTTATCAGGTTATTTATCAAATGTAAAGTAATGTTCTTTTAGGTGATGCTATAGCTTCATTCTTAGTTCTTAACTGAAATATTGCAAGCCTCTTTTTGGGGGCCTAGTTCTGTTTCTGATTTATGTTTATGCTATTGATATTTAGTTGATTAATTAATTTTAGAAGTTTGTGGATGATGTCAAGTTATATAATATGGCTAATACTAACTAGCAAATAAACTTTAGCATTTCCAAGTGTAAACACACACAGACTACAGTAATGATAAAAATGCCTTTAACTTGAAATTTTATTAGAAGTACAACTGAGGAGAAAGATCTTTCCATGACTATTCATTTTAACTTGAAATTGGATAAACAGGGTGGTCAGGTGGTAAGTAGGGCAACTAGAATTTTAAGCTTATTGCACAGAACTATTAAAATAGAGGTGTTACAGGTGTTTGTTGCCTTGAAAATTTGGTTAGACCACATTTAGAATATGCAGATATGGTGTCCATTCCTTGTTGATAGTTTGGAAAGGGTTCAAAGACATTTTTTTTCTAAAACAATTTTTGAAATGAAAGATTAGTTATTCTGAACATTTAGGAAATCTTAATAGAATCTTTAAAAAGGTAGACAGATTACATATTTTTGCTCTCTCATGCACTCTAAAAGAATCATGTGCTTGATTAAGCATTTTTTTTTCACTAATAGAGTAGAGAATGCATGTAATGGACTGGCCGATACAGTTGTTCAGTCTACAACATTTAATGTTTAAAAAATGTTAGTTAGGTACTTTGAGTAGACAGTAGACAGAGGCTTTAAGTTCTGAGACTTTCTGTCCTTCTGTACATAACTATAACTACATGCATGACATTTAGATGCAGTGCCATTTTTATTTGCTTAGATTTCCAGAATTTTAAGAGAAAAGGATTTTTTGCAATGTTATAAGTAAAATTAAAATAAAATTCATCTATGACTACCAGCATACTGTACAATCAATTAATCTCAGTTATGTGCTTTAATTCTTGACAGTAAAAGAGCATAAGAAGGATAATTCACTTGCTTGGTTAGTAAATCATTGGTCAGCTACATGTTGATTTGCATGCTTTTAGTGCTACCAACTTTTGTAGTTATTAACAAGCTTGATGTGTCATCTTTTGTGTTTCTGATACTTTTTGGTTGTTTGAAGGTTAATATTAGTTAAATTCTATTTGTTTATTTTTTTAATATATAAAATAAAGTATGTTAGCATTCCACTAACAAACCTCTTGAACGAAAAGAGTAATTTTTAAAATCAATTTTGGCTTATGTTTTACTTTTTTACCATATTTTAATGTAAATAACTCATTGGTTATAGGTTAAACTAGTTTTCAAAAGTGCTAACTGCAGGGTATACTTGTGTGTGGGCTATATGGTATTTGTTTTTTTTTTAAAGACCAAAATCAGCAATTTTCTATTCCAAATATTCATTTGTTGTTGTTAAACATATGTAAAAATTCATCATTCGGCTGATAAGTATGTTTGTCTGCAGTCACAGTAATTCTATGGTCAGAGGACATGCAGTAAAAAATATATGTATTTATTGTAAATATTTACCATTATCTGAATAAATTACAATACAGATTCCAAGACAAGCAGGTCTCGCTTTCAGCAAGTCCCAATGATCTCCATAACCTTTAACCAATAATTGGCATCACCCTGTGATATAACCACAGGGGATTAAGTTAAATTCTGAACGAGATACAAACTTTTTGTTGTAAATTTAATCGTGTATAGCAACAAAAGGTTATTAAATTAAAACAGAATAATGATAATTTGCAGAATAAAAGCATTTTCCAAATAATGAACATGCATCAACAACCTCTTACTGGTAAATCATCTTCAGTAAAGCAATCAAAAGTCCTCATCTTGTGTGTTGCTGTGAAACAGCTGAATCACTCTGAGTCGGCAAGTGTAGGTGTGTTGCAATCCACATCATCAGTCTCATCCTCCTCTTCTCCAGAAGTCAGCTTATATTTCTTAAAAGCATTCAGGATGTTTGATACTTTGACAGCATTGCATGCTTCTGTAACCCATTGGCAAATTTCAGCATAACTGGCCACCTCTTTGCTGAAGCTGTATATTTGTGAAGGGCTTTCGTCATCTATATTTGAACATTCACGGATTTTCAGTTTGAACACTGTTTATGGTGAGGTGAAGTGGCTGTAGTTTCTTTGTGAAGCTTCCAGGAATCTCACTATTTCAGTGTCAATTTTTTTTCAATTTCTTCTTAACAGAATTGTACTTATGGGCTGGTATAGTCAAATACCATAGTGATTTCTTTTTTTAACAAAGAAGCCCCCCCCCACTTGGGTGCTGTGCCAGCAGTTTTCAGCCCACTCTTCCATTTCGTCGTCATTCGTTCAACCCCTTTTGTTTCCCTTCCCCCCAAAAAAAAACACCACCAAGGAAATTCCCTTTGGAAAGTGTTTTTATTTTGAAAATGACATTGGCTTGATCTTGGTCCCTTTAGTGAAGCAGACAGTACAATGATGAAATTTGTTTTTTCATGTCCCATAGTTGTGATGCTGACAGTTGATGAGTTATTTGTTTCAGCATTCCTTGACAGCAGCACGTTAAAACTGATGGGAACCTCGTCCATATTACTGAGGAAATGTGGTGTATGGATGTACAAACCTGTCTTCCACTTTTCAACAAACTCCAAGCAGCTTTCCATTTTAATTTTCCAGTTCATGGACTTGAATGCAAAACAAAGCATACTTCTTCAAAACAGTATCCATTAAGTTGATAAGATTGGTTGCCCCTTTACTACCGTACCTGCATGTTTCTGGCTGAGGTCTGCCCCATGTATCACTGTGCTAGCTTGCTGTATCAAACCAGCAGTGTTTGAGTTCTGTATAATGCTGTCAAAGCTGGGATATCATGCATTAACACATTATCAAGATATTCATTTAAAGTAAACTTTTTATTTTCCACATTTATAACTTGTATTTGCTTGTTGACCTTTTGACAACAACAACAGCTATTGGAAATAGAGATCGTGTATTTCCCAGTGAAAGGAAAGCTGGCTTTTGAGGTATACACGAATGCAGGTAATATATGCCTAAAAGTTTCTTAGAGCATCTAAGAAATATGTTACTAGTTTACTTCCTCCTCCTCCTAAGATGCTAATGGTTACTAAGGTTGGGTTGATTGGACATGTGCCACCTACCACTGACCCTGCTGTATAATGCTCCAAACAATGTTAGTCCAGGAATGGACATCATGTCTCTGCTGGCTCTGAGTATGTATACACACTCATCAAACTTGCCAGCATGTTAACTGTGTATCAGGAGAAATGATTCATTTTCCTCTTTGCAACACGTTTATTTTTCCAATCTCAATAAAGAGTAAAATGTAATGAATTACAGTTTAATTTTATTACTAAGAGAGTATAGCTAGAGCATTGCTGAAACTAATGTTATTTAACGCTCAGCTAGTATCATGTTACTTAGCACCCAGTTTGTGAGTAGGGAATAGGGGGGACAGAGCATCCACTGCTTAATCATGACAATTGAAAATAACAAAAGCACTTAAATAAGTGATTTTTTTTTTTTTAATGGCTTATTTCTCATGATGGCTGCAACAGTTTGACTCCTCTCAGGTCCTGCCTATGTCTTGTGTGTAGCTAATGATGTGGTCTGTTCTAAAGCAACCATATGTGTGGGTAATCTCCAGATACCCAGTTTCCTTGGCAGTTTAAGATGCACTGTTGACAGATTTTTGGCCAGTTTATTATCTGACTTTCCATTCTGGAAGGGCCTCTACTACTTTATGTATTGTTTTCCCACGACACAAACATTCTTCATTCTTTTCATTTTTTTGATATCCAGCATTCTTAAATTCTTAATAATAAAATGTACACAATATCAAATGAATGACACTCTACTCTCAAATTTAGAAACACTTGATTTGTGAAGTCTTACAGTATTTAGTCATATTTATGCACTTCTGTAATGTTATAAAAATGATTAGAATTGAAATGTTTTTTTACATTATAGAGGCTGACGTGAGTATATTAAAAAATTTAGCAAATATTTGTTAAAACAAAATTTATGAGTTCTTGACCTTATTCCATGTCTAAAAGCATAATTGTGCAGAAGTGAAAAGATGACTACTGCAAACTGAAAGAATGTATTCTTTCATTGTTAACTCTTGCCCTAGACATTTCCTCTTCATTAAAATATTTTTGAAGCTTAGTACTTATTTAATTTTTTTTTTTTATTGAGGGAGATAATTTAACTAAACAATGTTGTTTCTACATCTTTCCTAGAATCCATGCTTTTTTTATTTCTTCTTTAATTGGCTCATTTCCATATAATTTGCAAGATTTAACAGGTTTGCATTAATTCCATCAGCATTTCACAGGTCTCTAACAGATGTTGGAGCTAGCCAGCATACATCTCATTTCATTAGTTTCTTTGTAAAAAAACACTTGGTAAATAGGCTTATACCAGTAAGTTACTCTGAGCATTGCCTTTAACAACAACTTGTAAGAGAAGACAGCATACTAGAAAGAAAAGACACGGAAAAGTATCTGGAAAGAATGAAAAAAAGTCAGGCACCATTTGTTAATCTTCACAAAATTGTTCGTCATTTAGGTTTTAGATGGAGGATATATTTCAACTTCAAACAATATAGTAGATTCTCAAATGTAAGTGGATGCATATTTAATTTTTGTTTGTTTGTGATTTCAACAGTAGTTAAATAATACCAACAATCCATTACTTAAAAGAGAAAAAAAAAAGACAAAATTCATTTACAGGGTATTCTAATTTACTTTATGAATTTGGACATTTAGTCAGCTATCCATCTGTGTAAACAAATCTTCATTTATGACATTAATACTACAAAAAAGCAAGAGATTTGTTTTAAACTTGTACTATGTTACCCATTTAAATTTCTAAAATCTTTTTCTGAAATTTAATGCCCAAACATGTAATATTTTTCTTTATAGTATAAATTCCTCTTATTGTGTATATGGCAATTTTTAAAATTCTTAATATAATACAATTTGATATGATTTCTTTTATGGATATGTAGATCACTTTTTTCTTTTTATATTTTTTGGAGAGAGTTTGTTTAACCCATTTTATACTGGTCACATTTTATTAGAATTTCTTATGAAAACACCATATTAGCTACCACAGTTTTTACTATAGCTCTAATCCCAAATCTAACTAATAGTTTATAAAAAAATCTCTACTATATTAAAGCAGAGGCACATTCAAATATTAAAAAAATCTTTATTCATTTTACCTTCTGTATCAGTAATGCTTGTGGTATAGTAATCCATTGGTATACTGCTGGAATGTTTGGTTACGGTCTAATTTGATTTGTTGTATGTCCATAGCATGCTTTTTTTCACTCTTTTACAGCCAGCCAATTATGTGGGTTTCCTCCAAGCACTTCAGTTTCTTCTTACATCTAAATATGAAGAATTCTAGTAGGGCTTTCATTGCATCTCTGCATTTGTTGAGGAAGGCACTGGGGAAAACCACTTCAACTGTTTACATCCCCGAGCCACTGATCTGCTTATTGGCAGATAACTGGTGAATGGATTTTTAATGCATAGACAAGCAAAATGTATTGAGGTTAATAGGGATTAAACTGAATCTTTTTTAAGGATTAGAGCACAAATTTGTTGTCATTCCATGGACCTAGAATTGGCAGGTTTAAACATAACAGGAAATTCTTGCCTGTGATACTTAATGGAGTGATGGTGAAATCATTGTCAGAAATTGTTGCAAGATGCACATTTCTAGCCTCTATGGCAGCATTTTGATGTGTTTTAAGGGGACAGAGCAAACAGAATTTGGACAATAGTAAATGTTTAATTTTTAAACACATTTTATTTGGTGCTTACATAAGCCATTATCTAATATATTTTTTTAGTTTCAAATTTTTTATGAGAAAGGGTCTTGCATAGTCTTTGCATAACAGGGAAAACGGTATAAAATGCAAATAACACATGATGGAATTGGATCTCATGTAAAAAGAAAATGCTCCATAGTATAATCATGTGTTGATATAGTACACAGTGATTGGTAGCCATACAATCAATCAGAGAGTGTCATACCTGCATAAGTGCAATAAAAATTTACTCAGTGATATCATTGTAGTGTGGTGAATACTATGGTTTCTGCAAAGGAAATATCACTTGGCAAGTGTATAGAAATCAAAAGTCTTAGTGAAGGCTACTCCATGAGGTTGATTACAGTCCAAATTCATGTTTCCAGAGTTGTATGCAAGACTCAGGAGGATATATGAAACTGGTACTGTTGACAATAGAAGAAAGCATCACTTTTGGAGAGGCTATGTACCTTAGGTTATCATCTTTATGGGATAGATGAAAAACCAGCAAGGATCTTATGAATGACCTAGCTGTAAGTACAGGTATTAGCAGTTCTTCGAGAACAGTGAGATGCATATTAGTGCAAAATTGCCTCATTGGCTTTGTAGCTGCTTGAAAAACTTTGCTGAAGAGGGGCAACCAAGCAGCAAGGCTGAAATAGGCAGCAACAACAAAACAGATGGCCAAACTTGGAAGAAGGTGCTCTTTACAGATGAGTTCAAGTTTGAACTGTTTGGCAATAATCAGTGCAGTGCAGTTCAAAGGCAGACCAGGGAGTGGTATAACAGCTACGGTACAGTGAAGCATGGTGGTGGATCAATATAAATTTGGGACTTCATATCAGCTAAGTGTTTTGGTGATTTGCATAAAATCAAAGGTGTACTGACTGCCAACAGGTACAGACAGGTTCTTATTTATCATGCCATTCCATCAGGAAGATATCCCATTGAATGGGGATTCATTTTCCAACCTCAAGCATATAGCTCTGGAATGTAAAGAGCCTAATGTAACAATTACAAAGATGTCCCAACTTGCACACAGGCCTTATCTAAACATGATTGTGGCTAAATGAGGTTATATAGCTAATGAGAAAGTTGAGCAACGACCAAACACCTTGGATGATTTGTGTAAAGTGTTACAAGATATTTGGAACAGCATTCCACAGTCATACATTGATAATCTGTATTGTAACATGAAAATAAAACAAAAAGTCATGCAGTATATAAAGTAAAGGGTTCACATGCCAAATACTAATGCACTGTACTGTACAACATGTTCATTTTATTTTTGTATATTATCTGTAACAATGCATTGTGTATATATTTTATATACATCTTTCATTTGTAATTACTCATTTATGTATAATCTGTGTTTCCATAATTATTTCCAAAATTATGTATACAGTGGTGGCAAAAATTATAAGTTGATTTGGAGAAAAATTTCCAAATGTTCATAACTTTTTCTAAAACCACCAACAATAGCGCATTTATATATCAGATGAAAGGTAATTTATCAGTGTTTCAGGTTTTGGTTCTCAACAAAATAATTTTATCATTTTATGGTGGCAAAATTAGTAAGCAGATTTCATGATTTGATCTAGACAATGTATATTTGCAAGATAAGGCACTCTTGACAACCAAATCATTTAATACATTTCTAGCATTTGGCAGGATACCTGAAATTACTGATCACAGCATGACAGTGAGAGGGCATTGAATTGATAAGCTTGTTGCAATAGTCAGCTATAATTTTACCCCATAATTCTTTGATATTTTCATAACTCGCTCAATTTGAAGCTCTAATCCCTTTACCTAATGTATGCCACATGTTCTCTATTGGATTTAAATCTGGAGACTGAGGACACCCTTCGAGAAGAAGGGTTTTCATGATTTGAAACCAGTGCTTAATGATATTTACAATGAGAATAGGTGCATTGTCCTGCTGGAAGATCCAAGTCAAGGGCAGATATTTGTTACTATTCAAAATTCCCTTGATTTTGCAAATTGGACCAATCCCGTGTCCGGAGAAACAGCCCCAAATCATAATGCTCCTTCCTCCACCTTGAACAGTCGGAAGAATACATTTTTGATCGAACTCTTCACCAGTTCTGCATCAGATATATTGCACACACTCAGAACCAAGCAAACTGAAATTGGATTTGTCCAACCAGACAACTGTGGACCACATTTATGGGGTCCATTCATTATGCGAACTTGAGATGGCACGAGCGGTTTTTTCGGGAAATGAATAGCTTCTTCCTGGCAACCCTCCTATTCAGTCTAAACTCATGCAATTGGTTCCTGGCAGTCCACACAGTGATCCCCCCAATCTTTCTACTGCCGAATTTCTCTATGGATAGCCACAGCTGACTTCATACGGTTGGCTTTAGATAGCCTGTGGATGCACCAGTCCAATCTTTGGGTAGTTTTCTTAGGCCAGCTGGAATGCAGACAATCACTAGACTGTTCAGTGGCTTGGTAGAGATTCCAGACCTGTCTGCAGGCTCTTTTGTTGCTTCCAATTTCCTTGGAGATTTGGGAATAAGGAAATTTCAGCTTTTGGAGCTCAACAATTCTTGAAAAGTTGGAGAAAGACTAGAGTTCCTACCCATTCTAAGAAATTAATAATTAATTATATATTAGCTGCACACAATGTAAATATCAGCAGGCCTATGAAATTCTACTATCATATCAAATTATTTAAACTATTCAAAATCTGTTTATAATTTTTGCCGTTATAAAAAATGTTTTTGTCATTTTGTAAATAAAATCCTTATGTAAATTCATGCTAGAACTTGAAAAGCATCTGAAACACTGATAAATTACCTTTTGTCTGATATGTGAATGTATTGTTATTGGTTATTTTAGCAAAAGTTATGAACATCTGAAAATGTTTCTCCAAATCCACTTATAATTTTTGCCACCACTGTAAATTGCCTTACTATATTAATTTGTTCACTTTCATAAATGAATGCATCTGGCCAAAATTTACATATTTTAAATATAATTGTGTAGACAGTCGTCCCTCGCCATATCGCGGTTCACTTTTCACAGTCTCACTGTTTGTGGATTTTTAAATTGTATATATCTAATTTTGTATCGCGAATTTTTCGCTATATCACAGGATTTTGCGGGGTATATAGGTATTTTTATATATTTATTATTTTAATTATTTTTGCGGCAAAATAAGCATTTTCTAGCCTAAAAATTGAAAACAATATTTAAAAAAATATTAAAAATGTTAATTAAAACATGTTAAAAGAATATTAAATCGAAATAAAATACGTAGCGTACAGCAGATGAGTAGACAAAGACTCTCACGTATGGAAAACGCAGCTATGGCCGCTTACGCTTGAGTAGTTTGCCCACGTGAGATCGTACACGGCACACTATTGGCTGATGGATGGGAGGCGACCAACCAGAGCACTGTGTCCTACGATGTCGCCCAAATGTTCTGCATCTTCTAAGGCTTCTGGCACCAAACCCATGCGCCAGAGGAAGATGCTTACCATTGCAGAAAAGGTGGAACTCCTCGACATGCTAAAGGAAGAGAGAAGCTACGCGGCTGTAGGCCGCAATTACGGGATCAATGAATCTTCGGTTCGCTACATAAAGAAGGACGAAAAGAATATAAGGATGACGGCAGCAGTGTCTTTTAACAAGACTGCGAGAGGGTGGTAACTTCCCGCAATAAGGCCATTGTGAGGATGGAGTGTTTAAGAGCATAGGAAGTGTTTATAAGAGTGTGGGGAGGGTTTATAAAGCCTTAAAAAATATATAAATAATAAAATAAATATAAGGTTGCTACTTCGCGGATTTTCGCCTATCGCAGGGGGTTCTGGAACCTAACCCACGCGATAGATGAGGGACCACTGTATATTAAATGCCTAAATGAGCAGATAACCAGTGTGCTCTATTACCACGCCAAAACCTGTAATAATATTGTTTGCTTTAAGATCATGTGTTAGTGGCCATTCGGAATATTAACAGAGTCAAATGACACTGTTTCCAAAAATCTTGACATTTCTCAGGGATCTATGGGGCCAATATTATTTTGAAGTTTACCATGGTGAATGTCATTGCTGTGGCACAGTGATCTGGAAGACTTTAATTGGTGACTCCATCAAAAAAAGATGTCATTCATTACTCATCACATCCACACATTCCTCATGCAACAGAAATGAACCAAGGAATAGTCCAAAACCATTTCCACCAGTTTGGCTGCAGAGATTTGTATCATGTAAGAAACCCCTTTGTTCAATAGGAATAATATACTCAAAACATTTGGTCAAAGATCACACTTAAGTAGACCCTTAAGTAATAATAGAAGAGTACTTTTCTCCCAATAAGTTGAGGTTTCAATAGTTCACATCTGGACATGGAGAAGACCTAACAATGTTTTTCAACCCCATTGTCTTCAGTCCATCCACATCTAGCTAATAGGATGCAATTAAAGGAAGCTCATATGGATATAGGGAAACCTGGACTAGACCATGATACAAAATTTTGTTGATTCCATGCCAGCTTTTTGTGCTGCAAAAATTGGTTTGACCAAGAACTAACAAAGAATTTTCACTCTATTTTCTTTATTTGTTGTTTTCCACAAGAAATTAACACAAAATAACTGGTGTCCAAATTATTATGGTAAAGCACTATATTATTGCCCTCTTTAAAACTATTTCACTGCTAACTTTTCTCAATATTTAGCATATAAAAGAAGTTTTCTACATCAGTGACTTTTGTCCACCTTTTATCTCCCAACTACATGATTTTGTATGTATTAATTGATACATCAGAGTCTTCATCACTCAAATCAGCATCAGAAACAAACATATCGTCCACATGTAACACCATAAAAAGATATGTCACTGTCAGAATCACTCCCTCTTTCATTGGTGTTCATTTTGTGATGTCTGTGATGCATGATGTAATGGGTTGGAATTTCATGTAAAAAAGTATTCCCCATGACCTTATTTTTTTAGCAGTAAAATAATTTAAAAAAACACTTTATCAAGTTTTGACATGGATAGGATTAAGTTATGTAATGAAAAATTGCTATTAACAAATCAAAGTGGCCATTTTACAAGTTCAGCAGGCCACGTTTCTGGGCCTGCCAGTGAAACAGTTTTTTTTAAAAGGTTAAATTAAAAATAACAATGTTATGAAATTACCATTGTAATTATTTGTGTATACATTAAATGTATGTGTACTTGAGGTCCTTCCAAATCTTTTAAATTGCTTTTTTATATATTTAATTGACTTCTGTTTAATTGTCAAGAATCATTAAAGGTAATAGGTGATCCTTTTACACTGTTAAAGATAATTGTTTTTTCTGGAAGAATTTCACAGAAATGTGTTTATTTTGTTTTATATATTTTTTCCAGACATTTGCAATTTAAAAATAAATATTCATCATCTGCATTGAGCCAAATGGGTGGACAGACTAGCTATAATAATTGCTTGCCAATGCTGGTTCATTGTCCATTAAATGAATATTTTCCCTATTATATTACCTTGAAGATAACTTTTCTTTTTATTTTTCTTTTGTTTACAGGAAGTTTCATTATTGCAATCCATTGATTGCTCTTTCAATTAACACAGGAAAATAGCAAAGAGAATTTTATATTTATCTGTGCCACGCTGAGATTTAATAATTTTGATTTTCATCAACATCTTACATTTAGACTTCTTTTCAGTTTCAATAATAAAATAGGGAGCTTAGAATACAAAATACAAATCTCTCATTATTACCTTTACCTCTTCCAGTCTTTGTGTTTATTTGTAGCTAACTTGTCTGATACTGCTGCTTTGAATGAAAATGTGTTTGGGCAACTTTCAGTTACTAATATTTTTTAGTTAATGTCTGTTGCTGCAAAAAGACCAAAATTAGGATAATTTACAAGAGAAGACAGTAACATAAAGTTATTAAACAATCTATGAATACATTAGACAGATAAAGATTGATTTCTGTTATGCAATTAAACTCTCTTCTGCAACAGCATGGAATAATTCCCACTAGACTAATGTGAAGCATAGCAGGCTCATTGCCTACCCCTACCTTTTGCCACCAAAGGCTTCTCCAGCTCATTGTAGGTGGGAGCAACAGTTTGATTAGTTCAGTGAAGTTCATATAATCTGTTCATGGCAAAAACAATTCTTGATGGTTTTAGTTATATGAAGCAACAAGTTCCTGTTGATGGTGGCATTTCTTTTAAATGAGCAGCAGAGAGGGGAACTTTGTGAAGAAGTTATCTCCTGACTTGGTGAATGTACTTGTGCTCCTGATAACTCTTGACCAGAGATGCTTAAAGGTCATTCTATGAAAATAAAAGCTTTGGACACTGAGAAACTAGCTCATCTAATTATTAGTCAGGCAAAGCGGTTTGAATGGAAGTGCTTCTGTTTAGTTGCATGCTGTTTGCAGCATTTTCTGTACAATAGACAAAGTGCCAAGCTGCAGGAAATCCACACCTATTCCCTTTGAACTTAGCTGAGCTTCTTGTATCTAATGTTTACAAGTTGGATGCTTATGATGAACCATTCTTGCAGTATAACAGTGATGACTCTGCAAATCATGTGCTCATGTTTGCAACTGGGACTAGTTTGAATCTGCTTCAAAACTCCTGTGATTTTTTTTTTTTTTTTTTTATGCTGACAGAACATTTAAAGTTGTCCCAGAATTATTTTACCAGCTGTACACAGTCTATGCTTTCACTGAGAACTACACTATTGTGTGTTCTGCCTAACAAGCAGAAGGCTACCCCCACATCCTTGTTTCATTCTGACAGTACTTTGAGCCTGTTGCTATTAATACTACAGCAGCTGTGTTTCCAAATGAAAACAGAACGTCTGCTTCTATCATCTTTCACTGTGTATGTATCAAAAAGTACAGGATTAAGGCCTGCAATAGTGGTACAAAGAAGGCCAGCAGTTCTCTGTGGCAGTGCACATGCTCTCAGCACTGGCCTTTGTTCCTTTGATGGACAGACATTTCTGCCTTTTAACAGTTTCAAGATGAACTTCCAGGAGAGCCAAAGGGCATCTGTGACTACTATGAGGACACTTTTGTTGGACACGCATGAGATTGTGGGAATTTTCAGTGTCGACATCAACCCCCAGTTTCTCTTTGATTTGTAAAGTGACTTGCGTAGAACTAACAACCACGTTAAAGAATAACATTATAGATTCCAGACCAACATCAGTGGTCAGCATCTAACAATATGGAGGTTTCTTTATGTTCTCTGCTGTGAGCAGGGTCTTCATGAGATCACTATCAATCAGATGATTGTTGGACTCCTTGCTCCACCAAGAAGGAAATTTAAGTGTAGTTCAGTAGCTATCATCAGTCAGGCCAATTGTGTAGGAGAATGACGATAAACACATCATAGGCTACCTACATGGCATTGCTCTCAATATTAATCTTTAATACACGTACCTTTCACTGTTTATGTTCATATTATGATTGTCATACTATGCTTGTTTTTATTATATGTAATACCTACTGTTGCTTTGATATACAAGTCAATAAGGTTTATTAAAATCATCATCAATTGCTTTGAGTGTAGATTGAGCTTTGAATAAATCTATGAATTAATGCATTGCAAAATGAAATAATCAGTAGGCATAGAATCAATGTGAAGCAACGGTGGCCAAGTGGTTAGGCTACTAGACTGTACTGAGTTTGATTCCTGGTCAAGGTTGACTTAGTTTGTGTGTGTGTGTGTGAAGCAAATGATAAGCATACAAACTGGAAAATGTTGTTTCTTTGTCAGGTTTTTCAAGCTTTTTAAAATAAATGATAGATACTACACGTAACTGTTTCTGAAGACCATGAGGATTTAATCCAAGCTGATGAATACATATGGGGAATAGAGTAACATTTTTCTCTGTTGATACAAAAAAAAAAAAAAGATGTTATGTGATGTTCATTCAAACTTTGTGCTTTGAACTAGAGAGCAGATCAAAGTAGCAGCTTGTAGCACATTTCACTATGTGATCAGTCTGCAGAGGATTGGAAATGCTCACCAAAACAGATATAGACTTTTAAAAGTTGGTTTTTATCTTTTGAGTTGAATTGCCTTGAGGGGTGACAACTATGCAGGGTTCACATTCTTGAAATGCTGCATTTTCCATAGTCTGTAAAAGCATCTTCTCCTCTTTCTCCACAAACCAAAAATTTTAAAACTATTTAATTCTTGCAGTTATAAAGATGCCTAATTGAAATGCTATATTTTTAAGGCAGTTGACAAAATAAATATAGATTAATTTTTTTTCTTCTTCAAAAGTACATTTATAAGTAAAGCTAAATAAAGATTTCTAATAACCATACAGCTTGACTTTCTCCTTAGGCAGAATGTATTGAACTGTTTGTAGAAAGTGGGGAATGAGTTCAGACATTCCCCAACATTATTAGGGTTTTATCTTTGCGAGGACTTTGCATTAACACCCCCATCAAAAAAAAAAAAAGTATTAGCAGTATGTGCTTTACAGTGTTTTTTTTTTTTTTTTAATGTTACAAGTGGGTTAAGTTCTTGAATTTGAGACCTGTTTGGGTTGCTTAGTTTTTGATGTGGTTATTTTTCACCGACACCAGGTGCAGTGTTTGTTTGAAGAATAAAACTGGTCCACTACAAAAAGACGAGTTCTCACTCACAGATTACTACTATCTGTGACGACCATCAAAAGCACAAAACAGTCTTTATACACAGTTACTATGTATTTGTGTATGTGCTCTTGATTATAAAACATCTAACCTTGATGATTTCACTAATTGTCTGCTTTTTATTATGATATCATATTTGGCATTAATCCAATTTCTAATGTTAGATTCAGCTCTTCAAAGGATCTCACACATCTTACAGCAGTTTGTTGAATAAATTTTCACTCCAGAGATCTGTGCTATGATGTAATGGAAAAAAAAATGTTGGACACATTTTTTTTTTTATTTTCTTTAAAATAGAAAACAAAAGATGATTTACATTTTTTGGGCTATAAGATTTTCTCTATATGTATTAGTTGAAATCCTAAGAGTAACTGATGTTTGAATTGTCAGTGCTCTGTCTCTCTCTCTCTCCCCCAAAGCTCTTGTTTGTAATTTATAATTGCCAACATGAACTAGTTATTTTCTATTTTATTTAACAGGCAAAGAAACAGTACGAACGAGCTTTCAGGGAGTCAGAGAAGGCGAAGGATGCTTACAAGAAAGCTGATGCTGATATTAATCTTTCTAGGGCTGAATTAGAAAAGGTAATGCTAACGGTCATATTGCTGCTCTTTTTAAGTAGCAGTTCCTTAATGAATTAAACTAATTTATTAGACGTTGTAAATGTTTAATTAAAGTTGTCCCTTTATTATAAAATAGGTGCATCACCAAATTATGAGGGAGGCATCAGGAAATGAATAAAAAATGCCAGATAATGGATAATATTGGATAGGATAATAGGTATAAATGTTGATTATTTTTTTTTTTGATAATATTTAAAAAAAATTTAATATGCTGGGTATTTATGTTTATATGTAGTTAAACAAAATATTTTTAAAAATTTCTACTGATGTGATATATCAGGCATTTCTTTGGTCTCCATTATAGTGATATTACTGCTACACAGAGTTTGCTATTGTAATGTCACAACCAGAAACCAATTTAGTTAAATATATAGGCTTATAAAACTGATAAATAATATTATTTTTGCCTTTCATGCCCTGTCATAGAATATTTTTTGTTAAGAACACTAAAGTTGTAAGCTTTACATACAAATAAAAAATTTTGTTATAAAATTATGATTATAAACAGAATTTTCAATTAACAGAAGTGGGCTTTGACTTAGACTTTATAGTATAATTTTTTTAAAATATGGAAGTTTATTTTATTTAAATATTAATCTTATATGGAGAAAACAACAATTTTATGTATGGATTTGTTATTAGAACTGTGTACATTTTGGTAAGAGTACATTTAGCAAAAGCAGCCATCTTATGAATGGGGAAGTAGCATCAAAGAAAATGTGAACTCAACTCTTAGTTGTGATCTAACACAATTGGATTGTTATGAAAAATAATAAAATTGAATCATTTGAAAGCGTGGAGAAAGGAGAGAAAAAAATTACATAAATTGTTATGGTCAGAATAACATAACATGTACACAGTAAAACCTAAAGGAAAAAAGTAAATAATATACCCAGTGCTTTCATGATAGAAAAAAAAATTAATCATTAACTGCTGTAATAGTTTCAATTAATTCCCCTATCCAGATTTGGCAGCATTTCTATTTATTTATATTATTTAAATAATATTTTTTTTTCTATTGGTCTTTTTTTTTATGAGAAAGAGATCACTCTGCTTTCTCTTAACCCTTTCTTGTTCAGGAAATGAAATATTTACATGCACAAACGTTCAGACAATTTCCAAGATGGCTACTTAAATTGCACCTACCTGATTAAAATGATTAAAAAAACCATATTAAGTAGTCATAGAATGATTCAAATAACACAAATGACTTAGTACACAGTTCATTAATTTGAATAAAAAAGGAAATATGTCCAGAAAATGAAAGGAAAAACTCAGATTATAGAGCAGAAAGTAAAAAAAATGTAGAGTAAAATTACTCACTTCCAGGAAGTTGTCAGTCACTGTTCATTCACATAATTGGTGAAAAATTCCATCTGGCATAGAGGAATAGTGCAGAGCTGGGAGAAAAAACTGGTCTCAACTCAGCAACTTGAATGGGTTTTGTGACCATTCCTGGAGCACAGCACAGCACAGCATAGCACAGCGCACAGGTCTTTTTCTTCCACTCTATCTTTGCCATGATGTGGTGGTGCACCTGGCTGTCACTTTTCTTGGTTGCCTTCTGTTTCCTGGAGCAAAAGCCACCCTTCAAACCCTTCTCAGTGTCCAGCTGGACAATTTTTGTGGATGTAGTGTTTGTTGCTTCTTGGTTGAATCTACTTCTGGCTGTGAGGGGATTCAGAGTATAGTATGAAAGCATTGACAATAACTGTGTTGAACATAAATCATGCTATGTACTTCAAATACTTTATACCCTACTTCCCCAGAGGATAGTATGACTTATGCTGATCTGTGAAGTCCTCCCTGCCCATGTACTGGTTGTACAGCTTCATGGATGGTGGACAGGGGACTTCAGATGATATAGCAGTACCTTTGGTGAGTTGCCTTTGAATGGTGATTTTCTCAGGGATACAGTTGGTACTCAGTAGCATAACATCCCACTTGATGGCTGAGAGATCACCCATTTACCACATCTTGCTTTCCCCTTGCTATAGCTGTTGCTTGTTGTTGAAGTCCAGCAGGAAAACCTTTCCTCCTCTAGTGAACCCTTTCTCCTTCAAACTTTCCTACAAATCCAGTGAGCTGAAAAAGTTGTCAAAGAAGAGGAAAAATGTTTTGTGGTAGAAGAAATCTTGTGGTACCATTAATCTTTGGGCCGACAGACTGCAAAAACACTGGCAGGTTGATAGGCCACAGGTGACTCAAACTCTACTTGACAACCTTGCTCTCTTCACCATTGTTGTGGCTCTCCACCTCTAACACATTTCCTTGACGTCCCTCCATCACTGTCTGACCTGCTAAATGTTGAGAGATCTGAGGTACGAACGCTCAAGATCTCCACATCACCAGAAGAAAAAAGATTCAGTGTTGGATTCCATCACATATGAAGTAAATAAACAAACTAGATATCGCATGTTGTTCACACAAGTAGCTTGACTAGTAAAGTCACTTTTGCAGAAAACAAAGCGATATTAATAGTCAGGGAAGTGATAATGTGGACCAGCATCCTTCCACATGTACTGTCTATAGTATAAATGGAAGTGATCATTAAATGACTTGTCAGTGTGCCCCAGCCACTTTTGGTTGTCTTGAACATCTGTCAAAAAAGGCTCGTTTTGGCTGTCTTGAACGGGAAAGGATTAATACTTGGCTGAGTTTTCTGTAGCCATTGAAGGTATCTTCATAAGCTGCATGATTGAATAATGCAAATGACTTTTCATTTGCCACTAATTCAATGCTTTACTTTTGTTTCCTAGCAAAAGAATATTTCAATAGTTAAAAACCAACAAAGTGAAGAAAGCAAGAATGACTATGCGTTACAGTTGGAAAACACAAATAAAAGTCAGCAGGACTTTTATACGAAACTCATGCCAAATGTATTCCAGGTATATTGATCTTTTTGTGTTGTATGTGTAGTATACTGTATTCTTGTTGAACTATTCTAGTTATCAAAAATATAATGAACTGATCTAAGAATCTGATTATTTGTTTGCAAAGATTGTTACATCAGTCTCAGATCCACTTGGTGGTGTTAGTTATTGTTTGACATTCACCCCTGCAGCACCACATCCCTTTGTCTCCCATTGGCAGCACTGAATCAGCTCTTATTTGTGAGGAGGACATTCTCTCAAGTTTGTTGGGACAATTTCATTTGCTTCTGCATCCATTAAAGCTGCAGGGTACAGTACCTTATTTAAATAATTGGTCCAACATGTGGATATCCTGCAGACAACTGTATCTCATGTAAACATTTTTGCAGGATATCCAGATGCACTGGGACATCCACATCTGCCTTGAGTTGCTGCTTCTGTAACTTGCAGGCAGGAAAGAACCTGTTTCTTGGGTATGTTGTGCGGATGTAGCAGTCCTGCACAGCAGTCCAACATAGATTCGAATTAATGACCACATAAGCTTCAATTTGTCTGCCTCCTATGGTGACATTCCCTCACCTTTACAATTTGCCTTGTTAACTGATCTGCTTGAAGCAATCCTAACAATTCCTCCCTAAATAAAATTGCTTAGTCTGGGTGGCTAGAAGTCCAGTGATTAGACTACTGGACAGCCAAGATTGTAGGCTTGAGTTTGATCCCCAAGCTCAATTTGGTATACTTCTTTTGTATGGTTTCTTCTCATTCTTCACTAGTTAGTTGTGGAGGTTTCCTCCCACATCTAAATGAATAACAGATTTTCCCACCAAAGTCTGCAGTGATAGGCCCTTGTGGTATAGGATAGTGCTCTTTGGTGGATAATTGCAGCATTATACTTGCTCGTTAGGTTTATCTTCCTTGTAGAGATTGGTGAGTAGAAAAAACATCATAGTATAGGCATTGTTATTCAAAACTGCTTGTTGAACACACTTGATCCAATGAGTAAAATGATCACCATCCAAGTATGGCTCTGTACAATTCAGTCTGCTTCTCGAATGACTAAGTAAAGTAGTACATGCAAATTTGAAAAATCACAAATTCACTGTTTCATTGTGTGTCGATAATAGATTTTTTTGTTTTAGGTATTTAAAAAGATCATAGTGCACATCATATTGTGTGTGTTTAACTGAATTGTTAATGCATTACACAGTTGTCAACATTTTACAAGTGATGCATTCTAAAATCTGTACTTATAAAGGATTTGATGGGATATTCATGGGTTAGGTATGGCTAAGGGAAATCAACTAAACGTACTTTCTGACTCCTGTTCTTCTGTTTCCAAAATAGTTTAATTTTTCTCTTGCACATGTATTTACTAACTGTGTAAAGGTATCCTTAACCTTGAAATCTTGGAGAATGGGAAGGAAAAGTCTTGTATGATACTTGCCTTTTTATAAGGAACCAGGAAGCTATCCTGGTCTGCACAACTCATCAACAGAAGAAAATTGTTTTTCAATAGGATTTTTTAATGTATTTACTGTCACTATTCACAACCATCACAGAAACGTATTCCATGCATTTATTATTCAATTACTGAAAAAAGTTGATTTTTTTTTCCTACTAACTATCTAGCCATGATGAATTCTTTGCCAATTTATAATTGTGACCAAAAACATTACCTACTGTAGAAAACCTAAGTAATTCGCTGCTGTCCACATGCTCAAAACTCAATTATTTTAAAAACCTGCCTAAACATTTAAAACTAAAGCCGAGTAAGTCTAATGTTTTTGGTGTTTTAACATATTTTAGGTTTTCCTTTTCTACGTTAATACTTGTAGCTTTTATGCAGACAGGCTCAGTGTATTAGTCTGACTACTTCTTCTTCTAGCAATTGCAAAACATGGATGAGAAGAGAATAATGAAACTACAAGAGTTTATAAGGTGTTCTGCAGATCAAGAAAAAACCGTGATACCTATTATTAACACCTGTATAGATGGGATGTTCAAAGCTGCAGAATCAGTTAATCCTGCTGAGGTGAGTATACATAAGTTGTATTTCTATTTTGCTAGATGTCATTGTATGAAAATGGACAAGATCTCTCATGTGCGCACTAATAAGAAGGGTTGGCACTATTGAATGTTGATGATTTGTTTTTTAAATCCTCTTTAAAATGTAACAAAGACAAGTTTAATAATCAAATGGTTTTAAAATGCTAAATTTAATCATAATTTAGAAAAAGAATAGTCACAAGCTAAGAAAATTAAATATATAAATAAATTATTTATATATATAATTTGTAATATATAATAATCAGAAACAACTAAAATGAAAAAGTAGTAATTATCTTTTAAGAGAGACTAAAAAGCTTGAAAGACTAAATACCATATTTGTTCAGCTAAACCCTTATTTTTGTTTTTCCTATTCATTTAATTTCTTTGTTTAGTTTATTTTTAAAAAGTTATACATCTAAGGGATATTATGTAATTAATGATTTAAAATGTATATAATTTTATTAATTAACCAATGAAAATATTATTGACTTTATACTATTTAGAGGTTTTTTTTTTCTGTTTTATTTGTCTGTCATTTGTATGTTTCTAGAAGATCTGTGACATTTGTAATTGACATTAAAATGTCTGTATACAATCTGAATCAGGGTTGTATCTGCTTATAATTAGAAACCTCACAATGCAATGCAAAGAAATCTCATGATTTCATATGAGTAGAAGTTGGTAAAATGTCCGTCACTCCTTACAAGCAGAACCAAGTATTATTTCTTTTCTTTTAAGTGGTTCATCTGCCATTTCATAATGCATATACCTGCTTTCAGTTAAAAGTAAAAAAAATTATCCTCAGCATTGCTTAGAAAACTGGGAAATCTCAGAATGAAGAATTGTATCAATAAATTCAATTGTGGGTTAATCAGCCTTTTTAGTGCATATTCAGATGCCCTGTGCATTTTAAAAATGTGGAAACTTGCTTGCAATCATGTAATTTGAACAACCTTAAGAAAAAGAACTATCTAATCACCAAACATGATTCACCAATGTGGATTCAAGGAAGATTTCCGTAATAAAAATTTTGTTGAATGCTTCTGTTTTTTTCTGCAGGACTGTCGGTTAGTTATCGAGCGCTACAAGTCGGGCTTTCACCACCCAATTGACATTCCATTTGAAGACCTTAGCAGCCCCTCATCCGGAGATGGCCAGAATCAGAACTTAGCCCCCAAGTCACAGTCTACCATGGACATTAAAAATCAGCTGAAAACGGGCACAACATCTGGCAGGATTAAAAAACGAGGTGGATTATTTCCATATTTGGTTCTTCAAAGGTAAGGCTTGTTCTAGTGTTATATGGTAGTTAAATTTTGTTTTATTTTATTATATATCCTATAGAATTCTAAGATATTGTTTTACAGAAATGTTTACAATATGAATATGAGCCTTTCTAAAATTCTGTTGTAAAGTTGAGAAATCTGTAAATAATTGTGTAAAAAGTGACAGTATGTTTTGTTAATCAATTTAGCGCCATGCTTAATGATATTGTGAAAATTTGTCTGCGGTCTTCATGATCAAATTTTGATAATAACAATAAATAAATTAAGCAACTTGTGTTAGTTGCTTAACAGTCAATAATCTGTATGAACACAATGCTTGAGTAATATGATTGCAGGCTTATGTACCAGCTTCAGATCATCATTATGGGAGATCTCATTGCAAAGAACTCTAATTTCAAATTATCCTCATTCATATTTTTTATTGATTACTTTTGGAATGGTTTATAAAAGATGAAAATTCTGTGTGAAATTTTCCTTAAGCAAAGCAGTAAAAACTTACCAGTTAAATCACTCATCATCATCTTATTTATATCAACATTTCAGCAGATTTTTCCAGCTGCTGTTTTCAAGATAGCAATAAAGGAAATATTCAGTGAGATGTTGATACATATAAGTAAGATTGGGGTGATGAAAGCCTAAACATGATAAAATCGATAAAATCGGCATCAACATGTTTTTATAAGTTGTCTTTCTTTCCTGGAGTGTACTGTGATGAATCAAAGTTTTCAGGTGTTTTTGGTATGTTTTGCCAACTTTTTTTTTTTTTTAAAGATTGAACATTTTAGAAGCCTGGCTTTATTTTAAAAAATTTTTTTTTCACTAATTTCTGTGGAGTTGTGAATTCTGTGTAGAATGAGTTATTGATTTTTGCATTCATTAGCGAAGTCTGTGGCTCAACTTGATGTAAGAAGAATCCTGCTTACATGTTATGTACGTGATTAGCACAAATTGGATTTGATATAAATCAATCTAGCTGGAATGCATAACACTTGAATTTGTTAACTGAATATTCTATGTTTTATTTTTTTTGACATCACAAATGTGATGACTGATTTTAATTAATTAAAAATGAAATAAATTTTTCTAAAATTTACAGCATATTCTCATCCTAATATTGTATAAAATCTAAGATTTCATTATATTCTCATGCTATTTTCTAAAGGTTCTGCCTGAAGAATGAGAAAGATATTATAATCAGTTTTTTTTTTTTTTAATGTTGTACATTTAATTTTTAAATTACTGGTAAAATTTTAGGATCTAAGGTTTTGTTGTGTTTTCTGTCTGTCTGTCTTTCTCTGTGTGTGTCTGTCTGTGTTTGTGTTCAAGCGTACAAAACAAAAAAAAATTATTTGTTTGTATATATTTTTCCGGTGTAAGTACTGTCTTAGAATTAAGATCATGTAATTTGGCTTGTTTTGTGGAAATTAGTCAATTTTTGACAATGAAATTGTACTCATGCATATTCTCATGTTAACGGATTAGAACTAAACTGATTTCACTCTTTATGTAAGCATTATAGGACATGTTAATATGCAAATAAAAACATTACACTATATTCTCCTTTCAACTCATTCATTCTTGATAGCCTTAGATTTAAGACCTGCGCCTAGTTATAGAGCGTGAAATATTAAACATATTTCATTGGTTGAAGAAGGCATGTTTGTGAACACTTCAGCTTCGAAGCAATAAGGATGTAACAACATGTATTTCTGAAGCTTCAAGTTTAAATCCAGGGAGAGTACTTGTTTGTTATCATAATAACTTGCAACACTTAGCCCATTACAAAAGTCTTGGGGAATCCCTTTACTTTGCAAAAAAGAAACCACATAAACAAAATGTTTATTTTTAATTTAAAAATTATAAATATCACAAGCCTCTGGCTATATGCCTAATATTTTTATTTCTCTAAAGATTTATCTCCTTATTTACTATGCATTTGTTTCTAATAACTTAATAGATAAATTCACTATTTGTTTATTAAATTATGCCATAAGTTTTACAGTCTCATTGAACAACAGCATTCTTTTAGTGGAAATCATGTAGGCAACAGTTAAATGTGATTTGATGATTTGTATCTTTCTGTAATTAATGTGGATCACTGATTTTTACTTCCCTTTTTCCCCCCCTCAATAAAAAATATGTTTTTTCCATTTTCAAGATCATAGGACTGTTGGTATGTATTTCTGGCCAGTAAATTTGTGTGTTTTTGTTGTCTTCAGTTTGTCGTACTTCAGACGTTGCATGTGAAATGCATCTCCTCTGCACAATTTGATAATTCTTGGTAAGATTGAAACTTGATTGGGTCAGTTGTAAAGTTGATATTAATCAGCTTAGTTTGGGAGAAAACTACGCAGTAATGTTCTGATTTTTTGGTAATGCGTTGTGGGATGAACGAATAGGGAGGTGGGCACATTTTGAAATAGGTAAATTTGATTTCCTGTTGGTAGTGTTTCGGTGTGGCGTACTGATAAGTGTCTGCCATAACCATCAAGCTAACTACTGAAGCCTTAAATCTTTACCCCGTGGTGGTGGCATTATTCCAGTTTTGTAAATACACTTTTTGTTCAGTTTTCCAAATCAGAGCAGAACTGTCTGAAAAAATTTAGATCTACTTTCTAAATTCAGTTTTTCAGTTATTTGCTAAGATGTAAAAAGAAACAAAAACCACCAAAACATGGAAATAAATGTTATTTGGTATATTGAAAATGATTAACTAGACAGCTGAGACTATTTGTAATTCAGTAAGACGAGTGATTGAAATATATATATATTTATATATATTCAATCTAACTTTCCCAAAAAAACAAAACTAAACAAATAATAATAAGCAGTGATATTAGAAATCTAGGAATAAATTTTAAACTTTTTTTCATGTTCCAAATTCAACATAAATACTGTCTTATGTTAATACCCACTCCTCTTGCTCTAGTTAAATTCTCTTTTTCTTTAGTGCTACTTTTGGTTGACACCCACTCTTGCTCACTAACTGTATTTCCCTCCCCTTCCCTCCCCCTCATATTTTATCAATAAACTATAACATATTTCTTGTGTAACTCTCAGTCACCATTATGTAATCTCTTATAAAAAAATGTATTATCCACTTCACAATGGAACAAATGAGACCAGATGTTAAGAGTTATTGCAATAATTACTTAATCTAACCACCTAATTACTGCAACCATAAATATTTTGTTGTTTGCTTTTTTTCACTTGCAGTTACTCGAAAGTGTTTAAATAAAATCAAATTAAAATTTAATAATTTAAACGTGTGAATACTTAATGTATGCAGTAAAAAAGTTTCACTTTTCCAGAAAATGAAAAATGCTTCAGTGTAGCATTTGAGTGTTTAGAATATTTAACTTTAAATGGTTGAAGTGTAGATACATGGCAGAATGGTTTAAAGCTTTTAAATACAATTTGAGGCAAAATAATTTTCTTTCAAACTGCAATGTATATCTGAAGCGTGATAAACATGTAGATACTAAGAAAAAAATTTCTAAATAATAGTCTCAGTGAATCGTTATTTGATGAGTTAAGTAAGTTGAGATGCTAGCTTTCAGAAATTTATCCATCTGGTCAATCTGATTTAGGATGTTAATTCATTTTTAATGACTCCAGTATAAACACACTATATTAATGATACTTAAAGCTGGAAACAGCTAGTTTTTGTTTTCATTTCTTAGTGCAATGTTTTTTTCTTCTTCAAGTAGCACCATGAAAGTCATCTTTTCATTGATGGCTGAATCTTGCAATAAGATGAAGCTACAAAGATATTCAGCCAATTTTTCCTAAGTACTTGCAATTATGTTTTGAGAATGGAGCTGCTTTATTCCTCTCCAAATTCTCAGGGCCAATTATTACCTGTATGGATATGTTGAGTTTGCTGTTACAAATATTGTAATTTACAAGGGAAGAAAACAATCTATTTTGCATACAATGAATTAATTTTTTTCATCATCCTAAAATTATTTAGAAACATAATTATTAAAATATTTGTAGGTAGAAGATACTTTGAAGACTAACTGCATAGAGCAGTTTAAACTGGTTATTTTTCAAATATTTTGAACTAGAATCTAAGTGACCAACGTATGTGTGCTTACATGTTTATGTGCATTTTAAAAATATTTTAAATACAAAATTAGATCAAATAGTTTATAGAAAACTGAATTCCTGAAAGGACCCAATCATCAGCTTACCTTGAATGTTTCTTTTATTTTTTTTATTACTTTTTATCATTTTTAGTTTGAATGCCTTTATACGATAAATTTACATATGATACAGTATCTATTTTATTTTATTTTTAAATTTAACCATGCATGATTTTTCTTTTTTGCTTATGGCACCTAATAAAATTGTTCACAAACAGTATGAACAAAAATTAAGTTAGACAATTGTTTTTCTATTCAATAACTAAACTATGAAGATTGGTAAATCATATATTTACTATTAACAAAAAAATGCCACTTTGTATATGCATTTACTAAACCTAACCTGCAATTGCTTCTTCACTGAACATACTGCATATATTCATAATTTTGAACTTTACACATTTTATAGTTATCAAGGTGTAAGAGAAAAGATGCAAAAGAAAATAAAGCCCCCCTCTCTCTCTCTCTCTCTCTCAGTACCTACATATATGGAATTTCAAATATGCTTTTTGATTTATTTTTTTTTGCATTAATGCAGTTATTACAATTTTGCAAGGAATAAACTTTAATTTTTTTTTTTAAATTCTCTAAAAACACCAGCCAGTACATTAAAGAGACAATATTTATGTACAATATTTCATCCAGTATCTACCAGCATGTAAGTGAGTTTGTCTGTTGCCATTTCTTTGGATATTCTTCTGTCATGGTCATGATAAAGTAACACCATTGCAAAAAGGAGCAGCCAAATCCCTGGGAAATGGGCTTTAGTTGACATCTACATAACTCAGCAGAAAGTTGATTTATGGTCTTTTAAAAGATTTAAGCTTGCTGAATCCAACTTAACATCTGTCTATCCTTGCTCTTTTTGTAGTCACAGTATCTTGTAATGCACTTGGAATTTGTGTGTGTGTTATTTTAACAGAAACAAATCTTTCTCTTAATCAAGGGTGGTGAAACATTAAAATTTCTTTAACTCTTTGAGGAGTGCACCTCTATATTTATGGACTGACAGAGGGAGGTATACATTTATGGAATTACTTTGTCAGGGTCAATACCCACTCTTTGTAAATACATGAACCACTCAAAAGGTTAATATGTGCTTGAAAAATAAGTGGTTTCATTAAGTGACAAATGTACATAATTTAGTAGGAAATCTAAGCTTACATATTGTTATTATACAAAAAAACATTTAGTAAGGTTTGTGCTTTATTATTAGAGCAATGTATATTAAATGCATAGATGACCATAAATAACAGTTACATAATTCAAAAATATTTTCTTAATCATTCTTTCTCATTTTTGCTTGTATGTTTGGGTCTTTGTGATTTATGATTTTAATGACATTTTGTGGTTTCTCCAAGATAACGATGTTTCTGGCCGCAGTAAAATTTATCTGACCGAGCTTTGAACATTATTAAAAAAATTTTTTTTTTGTTTACCAGTCTCTACAAGGGAGAGTATTCTTCACGACAGGGGTTTGTCACTGCTGACTTTGGCAGGGAAATCCTTACTAGGACAATTCATTTTTAGATGTGGGAGGAAACCCACATGACTGGCTGGTGAAGAGCAAGTAGAAACCATGCCAGGGAGATACACAAAATCAAGCCCTCCCTCAACCTTTGCAGTCCGGTAGGCTAACCACTCAGCCAGTGGCCGCCTGGAATTATATGCAACTCTAGAAATTTTCTTATGAAGATGCTTTCTTAGGTTTTAAATTCAAGCTATGTATAATAGCAGATTTTTCTAAAATTAGTTTAATTTAGTGTAGTTATTACTAGGAGGCAAAAAAAAAGAGGCACTATGAATTTGGGTAAATGTAACACGTTTGTGTTCACCACCATTATAAATTATACTATTCAAAATGGACAAAGAAAACAGCCATTCATCAAAAATATCCAAGATGGATTAGCTTGCTTGATTAGAAAAAAAACCAGGATCCTGACATTTGCTTAACATCATTTTTCACAATTTAAAGGATCCTCATCTAAACTGATTGCATTCAGAGCTTCTTTAAAGGCAAGTACAATCTGAATCAGGTTTTTTTATCTGCCAGTCATTTAGAAAACTATCCAACAATGCAGTGTTACAAAATGAGTAGATTGTGACCATCATTGATTACTTTGAATATTTAGCTACTAAACTAGTGTGGCAGGTAAAGTAAAGCATTTGAAAAAAAAAAAAAATGAAAACTTGGCCAAAAAATGTTGAGACAGAAGAATTAGTCTGGGATCTGCTTTTTGAAGATTGGCAGACATTTTACTGACTACTTTTCATAGGCACTCTCTGTTTATAATAGCACTGCATTGTGGGAAAATTTTCTAAATTATCAGCATCAGCAGATAGAAACCCAATTCATATTGAATACACATCCACTTAAAGTAACTTATTTCTGTTTATACAATTCAAGGTTACTTATTTATCACAATTTTTCATAGTCAACAATTTTAATGATGGCTACAGTATGTATAAGCGCTTTTCTCTCCTAGCTACATTTATTATTCCTTTCTTAATTTTTATTTATTTTATTTTAATTGCTTGTTGAAGTGGATCTCTCAACTTATTTTTCCAACTTGATGTTTGTTTGCTTGCATAACCCTCTTTTTGGTGGATTGTATTTATTTATTGATCTTAATATTTGAGCTAATATCCAGTGTTAATGAGTGAGATAATTTGTTTTTTGTGTCATTCATGTCTTATACAAATTATGTTGAAGTTTTATGTATTGCCCACTTCTAAAGGATAGTCCTTCATACAAGAAACCAGTAGCACAAATTTGGTCATATTTGTAATAAAATTATAATCAGATTTGATGTTTATTCTCACCTCTTCACTGAAATGAAATATTTTGTTGCAGTTTGTTTACATTAAATAATAATAGCAAAACAAACAAAATGATCATGAGGGGATATCTTCAATGGAATTTTTTCTTTTGGTTGCTTTAACTCCCTTCAACATTACCTACCTTTTTTCTTTGCGCTATTGATATATTGTGATGTAGTTGGAAGACATTTGTGCCAGTTTCTTGCAGTAAGATTGGTTATCACTATTAATTCTGTTTGTTTTATCCATGTAATAGTATTCATATATGATAAAGTAAACAAATAGCCTTATCTAATTCTTCTCTGTAGGTGTGTGTACTTAATTGCTTTAGATAATTCCATAAGTTACATACAACTTCAGCTTGAGAAAACACCAGAAAAAATAGCCAATAAAAATTGTGATTGGAATTAATATCATAATCAGTGGGGGTGCATATAGTTGGATTAATAACAGTAGCTGGTAAAAAATAGCATTAAGTAAAAGAAATATCAGATTTATTTAGAAAAATAGATTTTTGGATATATACAGACAGATATCGTCAGGCATTCAGTCAGTCAGTCCGTCTAATGTGTGTAAATAACAGGCCTTTAAAGTAACAATATCATTTAGATTATGGATGAGGTGCATGATGAATTTCTGTTTTTTCTTTAGCTAACTTTCCTTCTATCCCTGGACTTTTTCTTACTGTGATATAGCAATGCTTTTGTCTAATTGTGGAAAATATTTGATTGATTGAGGGAGTTTGTGTATGCAGGGTTCATATGGGTTGTGAAATCCTGGAAGAATCATGGAATTTGAAAACTATTATTTTGGCTTGGCTCTAAGAAAGTCAAGGAATAAAATAGTTTTTGCCCAGAGTCATGAAAGAGATCAGCATTTTGATTGAAAAACAAACACCAAATCATTCGGGTTAAAAAAAAAAATGTGATTTTGGAATTTGGTTATCTGGAAAGTGTGTCAACCCTGTAAATGTTTTGATTTAAACAATTTTTGTTTTCAAACACATTCTCCTGTGAAATGTTGACAAAATGATGAGTTTGATTCAAAGTAATGACTACTGTATCTTTCACTTAGATAGATGTTGACATGACAGTACAGTTATGAATATTTCTCAGAATCTTTATTTGTTGGTTCCTTGTTTTGCTGTGTAATGTCAGAGATCTTTTTTGTTTTCAGAATTTTGCATTCATTATTTGCCTTATCTTTCCAACAATGCCAGCTCCAAAGCCTGTTGGCCATGCTAAACTCACTGTACATTGGCTAGCATAGGACACAGTAACTCTTCTGCAGTTGGGCATACCAAATATGTCTGTCTGTCTGCTATGCCAGGACATGCGTTTTATAGTATAATGAGGGTTTTGATATCAACGTTTTGTTTAATTGCAGATCTTTCAGTGGATTTTAGAAAATGAAACTTATAGTAGTCAAAAGAACAACAGGGTTGTGTATCATAGATGTATGTGATGTTTGATGTACATCTTAGTTGTGTAAGATTGTTATCCGCTCTTCCTTTTAAAGGACTTGAAAAAAATTAATGGCAATCTCTGCAGTATCGGAATTATAATATTTAATTAATTAATTAATTCTTACATGTGTTTAATATTATTTTTGATTTAGCATTGAAACTGGATCATGAACAGTGGTAATATGGAATAAGATTGTCTTAAATGGTCTTTTACCAGCTGGTTTCTTTTGAGAGTTTCATCCTCTGCCAGCTGCTGCTATTCTAGCTGTTTTATGAGTTATGCACCTCCCCCAACCCACTCTACTATTGGTGTTTTCTCAACTTACTGTCTCATCAGCTAGTTTCTCTTGAACATGACCTGATGGAGGTGCCCTTTATAAAAATCTGATATCAATGCAATAGCAAAAAACCAAAAAAAGTAGCTCAGGAATTCTTCTGTAATACAGGTATATTAGCTTTACAATTTCTGTTGAATAATGGGAGCTCAGTAATCCTTTTTGTTGTAGTACATGTGCATTAGACTGAACACTTTCTGTTAAATAATAGTAACCCAGGAACCCACTTGCTATAACATGTGTGCATTAGTTTTAACATTTTATGCTAAATTATAGTAGTACATGAAAGATTTTTGCTATATTTATTGAGAGTTGTGTTGTTATCGACATTGGTGAAGATATTCTGTCAAAATGCTATGGAGTATCATGGTGTCTTTTCAGGTTGATGACCAGAAAGAGGATTTCAGTGATCTCCCACCTAACCAGCGAAGAAAAAAGCTACAGCAGAAGATTGACCTCATCAAGAAGGAAATAGCAAAAGAAACAGCAGAGAGGTCGGCTTTTACAACTTACTGGTGGTCAATGTTGATTACTAGTATTTTATAGTGTAAAAATTATAAGGCTCTTTTCTTGATAAGCCAGGCCAGGGTTCCACAACACAGTTTAAGGATGTCTTACAGCTGCCACCTGGATAATGGGAGGCTGTGCATCAAGGGTTAGCCTTGGTGGCCAAGCAAGTTACCTAAGTACGATTGGGGGCTCTTTAAAAGTGGTTTAGATACACACGTATACATGAACTTTCACACGCACCACTCACGCAAGCACCACAAAAAGATTTTAAAAAAAGATGTAAGCCAGTCAAGAGTTAGCAGAAAAATCTCTACCCCATGTATCCAAAAAACCCTTCTAGAATTCTTCAGCTTTAGATGTGGGTGGAAACTGGAGTACCTAGTAAAATCCACACAGCTGGCTGCTGAAGAAGAAGAAGAAACCATGCAGGAAAAGTATGCCAAACTGAGCTGGTCTTGTGCTGACCAGGATTTGAAGTTGGACCCTCAACCATGGCAGTCCAGTACCGCTGGTCCACTGGCTGTGCCCATTCAGGCCCTATAAGTTTGAATTGCTTAATTGGCTTTTGAGCCATGACTGCTGAATTAATCTTTTTGAGTTTACTTGAAGATAATGTCTGCTTATTGAAAAAATTATTTGTAGGTAATAACTTTTGTCCACAGGTGAAAGAGGTTTGAGAAATAACCTCTTCTGCTCCTAATGTTCTTTGTAATTTAGTGATGATGCAGAAAAAGGAGAGTTGTTTATGATTTACAGTAATTGTACAAGTAAATTGTGCTGAAAAATGAATTTTAAACAAGTTTTTGTTTTGGTGGATCCATTATTTACTAATGGTCTTTTCTACACATACAGGGAAGGAATGCTGAAAATGAAAGATGTGTATATACAGAACCCAGCTCTTGGAGATGCCAGCAGTCTGGACAAGAAATTAGAAGAAAATGGCCAGAAACTAGACAGCTTACAGCATGAACTCAAAAAATTTGAGGTTTGTTTTCTGATTTGATAAAAAAAACACACAAAGCAATTAAATGGAGGTTTTGAATTACTCATCTTATCAGTTTATCTTGGGGAGGGAGTTGGTCAAGGGGTCAGTGGGTTGTTAGCTTGACCCTCTGGCTAACTCCATCCACAGTTCTAGTTCCACTAAGTGTTCTGTGGAGATATCTTGTCAGCAGCTACTGATGTGTGGGACTCCTCTCAGGCATGACCTTTGGTAAGAAATAATAATAATAATAATAATGAGCAGATCTTATATTGAACTAAAAAAAAATCCACCTTTCATATGTAAAAATAAAATCTCTACTAACTTTTGCATTTTTTGTATTTAAACTGGATAGTTTAAATTTTTAAAAAAACTAGTCTACAGCTGTTGCTTTCATTGTTGTCATCATTAATATTATTTTTTTAAGTATCCTTTTATACAACTCTCTTATATTCTCTGGTTATTTATTTGGATTTATCCAAATGTTCCTTCTGAGGACTAGTTAATTTTTAAGTGAGAACCAACCAAACTTTGTTCTAGTGACTACATCCAAGTTTGCTAGGAATAATATTTTTAAAATATATATTTTAAAATGAAATTGTAATTTTCTCAAAAATACCCAGTATTGGAATTCTTTATAGCAGATATACTAAATGGTTATAAGTATTCTCCCATTGTTTATTAAAAAAGAAAGAAAAGTGTGTTGTGGATGGTCAGCTTTTTTTGTAGCCACAGACAACACTTTTTTAAAAGAAAGTTGCAATATTATTGCACATCCTTTTACAATTCACTTTTTTTGTTTTGTTTTTTTTTTAATAGTTGAAAGCACAGAACTTTGATGCAGTATGCTTGTAAACAGATGGAACTTCTCCCATCTTATGTATATACAAAAGATTACTAGTTTTAGATGCTGTATATTTTTTTCTTTTTTTTTCATTTCTACATTTGTGAAAATTATTTCCTTATAGATGAAGACTTCTGTCATCACTGTTCATAATAGTATTAATTTTTATTGATTGTACAGACAGTCTAATACTTTTAGTAATACACCCCTTTCTGTTCTTAATTCTTACCATAAAGTTAAGTTGGATGATGTTGAGTTACTGCTGCCCACATCTTGTTTAGATTTTGGATTCAGAACTCATTAAAGAGTAACACATCCACTTCTTCCTTTCTGTTTTTACAATTTGCATCTTACGTTTCCTTTTTCCAACTTTACTTATTTAGCGGCACATTTGTTTCTGCTTTGTATGGTATTTTTCTCTTATTTTGAGCCCAAATTGGTTTTCTTATGTTGGGGATAAATTCAAAATGTTTAGCATTGTATATTTTTTTGTGTGAATTTTCTAACTTCCCATTTAATTTTTTAAAAATTTGAGAGTTTGCTGATAAATGTAATATTTATTATACAGTATATTTTAGGTCCATAACAATTCACCTTGCTGCAATATGCATATTGACGATACACATCTTATTAACATAGTGAGAGGTCTGCATGGCCACTCAACTAGTCAGAATGCATACATGCACTTGCACTAGAAAACCAACCTAGCCATGTAATAAAAATACAATGGCATTCATAGATGCACAAAATCATTATCACTTGCTTTTGATTAGCTCTCTCTCTCTCTACATGAAAGCCACATGTCAATTACCTTATTAAAACTTGAATGCAAATTAGATTCTCATCGAAGACCCTACAGTAGCATAGCATGGAAAAGTGTATCATTGCAGGCCTAGTTAGAATCAGTGAATGAATGCATTTCTAAAAAGAACAGACATTTCAGCCAATTATTTCAAGCATACTTTACTGCTAAAGTGTATTACTGGTTTCTTCTCTTTTTTTGTTAAAACAACAGAATTATTTAGCTGATGCAGATGGCAAACAGCGGCGGCACAGCAGTGCAAATGATTCCTTGTCTCATAGTACTTCAGAGAGCAGTGTTCAGTCCTCAAGTAACTACATTTCTGCCCCTGGAACTCCAATAGCACATCATTATGCGTAAGTGTTTAATAAAGGTTGGAATGTACACTGAAGCAAACTTTGATTCAGTTTCTTGGCTGCTTAGGTAAAAACTTGAAATGAAAACTACAAATGGTCCTGAAATACTTGCAGGAACCATTTCTTTTTGTTTGTGCTTTTATGCCTCTTTATTATGTATCCAAAAGCAAGTTATTGAGTTTTCACTATAGAAACTATCTATTATTCATTTAATCTGTTGAAAACAAATTTTGACAGGATACTTCATATAAACAGCAAATAGATTGAGACTTTAAAAAAAATTTTAATTTGGTGACATTTGTAATAACAAAGTTAAAGATAGGATGGGTGCTTGTTATGCGCTTACCAGAAAGTCAGGTGAAAGGTTATATTAGTTTAGAAATAGGATTAACTGTCACCCATCTGTTTTGAAGGGATGATGACTCATAATTCTTAACTGGTGAATTTCTAGTTTTAAGGATTTTATAGGAATCAGTGACAAATTACCATATGTTTAGGCTTCTCATGTCACATTGTTTACTGTCTACTCTGCAGTATTCAAGAGAGAAGGGGGGATGAACTGGCTGCAGCGAAAAAATTTCCCTTTTGACCCTATGTAATTTTTATTAATTTGTCGTCATCAAATCTAATTTTATATAATATATAATAGTTTCAGCAGAAATATTGCTCAGGTTATAAATGATATAGAATTTCTAACTCTTTTATTTATATAGAGTTGCAAACTTTTTTTATTTTTTTATTTTTAAGGGGTTTTGTTAGATGCTGTAAACTTCTCAGGTTAGTAAAACTTTCCTTCATCAGAAGAATCTCTTTTTCTTACCTTTATGAACAAAAAGAAAAAAACGAACTGATATGCTTGCTGTTTTTTATCGTGCTATAGCCCTATAGCAGGTGAACAGTCTGATATGACCTTTGCTGACCAGGAAGAAACACCAGAAGAGACTCCAGAAGAAGAATTTGATGATTTTCCTGTGATTGGCTATTGTCGAGCATTATATCCATTTGAAGGTATGATATGCATTATTTAGATTAGATAGCAGTGCCTGCTTCATTCCTTTTGCTTTTCTTTTTTTTAACATGCATTGATATAAAACAGAGGTGAGGAATGAATGATCTCATCTGCCAGCTTCACCTGAAGAAAAATAGAATTCTTTGATGATTTGCTAATTTTCATAAAATCCTTTCTCAGTTTTGGAAGTTCAGTGTGTTTTTGTTGTTTTTAGGCATTCAGTGGTTCTTTTGATTCATTTATGCATTTCAGCACTGGTTAATCAGAAAGTACTTACAAATGAAAAACTTTGAATATATATACAATGTTTAATTTAAAACCTTTATAACACTTTCAAAAAGCAAACAAACTTAAATAATAAAAATGTGTTTTATAAAATTAGGAAAACCTAGTTAGACTCATCTGCAAACAATTCATTTCATGAATTTGCATTACATATCTTAACATTTTATTTATTATTTTGTTACCAAAACTGAGTGACACTTTTGTCTGTATTCATTTTTAGCTGACTTTGTTGTACTAACGTACCCTGCCATAATAATTTGGCTTTAGTTTGTTGTAGAAAAGGTCAAATAAAGACCAGAAGTAGAGTGAAATTCTTTGTTAGTACTTGCTTGAGCCACCTTTTTCAACACAAAGAGTCTCCACTCTGATTGACATTGAATCAATGAGATTTTGTATCATGGTCTGGTCTGGTCCATCTTCCCTGTAATCTATGTGAGAGCTTCCTTTAATTGCATCCTATTTGCTAGATGTGGTTGGATTATTCTCAGTTAATGATCCAGTTACTCTCAGAGAAGCTTGATTGGATTCATATCAGGGCTTTTAGGTATCCAGGAAAGAACTAGATTTCTTGAGGTGTTATATGTAGTGCCATGTTCATGAAGAATATGGGTACTGAAACTATATCTTTAAATAATAACAAACCGAGCAGAATTGAGAAGTCTTCAACAAACACTCATTTAGTCTTTTTACCATGCTTGAGTGTATATAATACAATGACATTCCTATCTTCATACTTGACTGTGGGCTGAAGATAATGGGTTGAAAGTCTTCATTGGGTCTTCTCCAAGCCCTGATGCAAGACACCTCTTTTGTCAAGTCAATAGGGATGATGTTGAACAATTTCTGTTGCATGGCTGATGTCAGTAAGAGAATGGTGAGTAATGTCATGATCTTATTGTGATGTCACTGTTGCAGGCCTTCCAGGACACTTTGCTACAACAGTGATATTTGCTTTGGTGAACTTTGCAGTAGCAATTTTTTTTTAAAATTGACTATGGCTTTACTCTGAACAGCATATAACACAATTTTGGGTAAAAGAAACACCACGGGATCCTCCTGTTTTGGTATGGTGATAGCATTTGCCAAACCTAGGGATCCAGCATGCATACCTGAAATATGTAAATTTTGGTCAGATACATTCATGTATGGGGATGATTCTGTAGATTTGTATGCATTTGTTGTCTGTAGATCATTTTTCAATGTTTGTCAGTCTTCTACATCATTTTCTTTGTTAGCAGATATAATCTTGAAGATATATTCCTAGATTTTTTATTGTTTTTCATATTATATCCTTGTTTACTACTGCTAGCAGCTGTTTTACAGTTTCAACAATTTGTTTGGGAAATCAAATGAAACTGAAATTTTGAAACAATATAAATTGCCTGTTTGATGTATCTTTGGGATAATTCAGTTAGAAGTGTATGGAGATTTTGTCAGAGACTCATTTAGTTTTTTTTAACTTTATTTGATAGTAGTTATGGTACACTGGCTAAAAAATAGATCTACAAACTGCAGATTGGATTAAATGTTTTCTTTCAGCCATTGTGCTTTTGTATATTGTTAACTTTTTTCTTCTTTTGCTTTTTATAATCGTAATAAACAGTTGATTTTCATGCTTTCTTTTTCATAATATCTTATTGCTGTTTTAAATTTCTCATGTCTATCATACTCTTTTCAACTTACAATTATTCAGTTGTAATTTTCTGATTAGCAAGAGAATCATTCAATCAATATTTACAGACAAAAAACAACAACAATATAGTAAAGGGACTTTATTTTTACTTTTGCTTGTCTACATTGTAATGATTTACCTGATTTGAGTTAACTTATCTACAGTGATGGCCAGAACTATTACATCTTATGTATTCAATCAAATGCTGAGTGTTCATCTGAAAAATGCATTTTAACACCAATAAAGAAAATTAAGTATCATTTTGATATATACACCCTTAATGCAATAAATTCTTGTGGACATGCAACTATAGAGCAGTTAACTTGAAAACCACACTTTGCTCTATTACTTTCACTTAAGAATATTAGGTGCTTACCCGCTTGCTTAGTGGTATCTTGCTGTTTCAGAGTATTAAGCTCATGGTCCTCTCAAGAGATGGCAATTAAACATTTGAAACTGTATTGTGGATTCAATGTTTTTAAAAAGTATCTTAGCTGTGCTGTATATTTTGGACATTCTCTGAAATAGCAGTCAACAGTTTTAGCTACATTGAGGTTGGCCATTTCTTTCAAGTGACCACTCCAATACTCTACATTTGTTGATTTGAATTTTTTTAGATCAGTGTCTTTGTTTTTGAATTCAACTCTATGCACATTCTTAATTTTTTGTTCCAGCTTGAGAAATCAATACTCGCTTGACTCTAAGGTAATTTAGTGGCCATTTAACAAAAGAAATATACGAATGAGAATGTAACTCAGAAACAAAACAAACACTTAAACATTGCATTAGTCATAGTAGAATTACTCTTAAATAACAACAAAAAAAAAATAGAATTTTTTCAGGTGATGATTTTTGACCATCACTGTTGGTACATTCAGACCAGTGGTGTCCATACTTTAACATCCTGCAAACCCCTTTCTTTTGAAAATGCCAAATCTCATTGACCCCCCTCCTAAAAATACATTTTCCAGGGATTTTCTCCCTTACCAGACTATAAATTATGAAAGCAGTGATCTTGGAAATATAAAATTTGTTTTTTCTTATATCAATTATTACACACTAATTAGTATCACATTATTAATTTTATTCCATTATGAAATCATCAACACTCTTCCAAGATTTCACTTTTGTAACTCATATCCCTTGGATTGGGCCTAAACTTCTAGTTAAACTGGAAGTTTCAGTCTACTCAGGGTGATGGATGCAGTTGCTTTGATCGGCATAGCTCTTGGAAATCTGGAACCACTGAAGAAAGATAAAGTCTCAGTTCTGGTTCATCATTGTGTCTGCTTCTGTATTTGGTTTTCACATATGCAAGAAAACATTTTCCCCAAATGCACAAGTATGTTGTGAAGATGGTAACAAAATGGCAAACTTTTCTACCAGCAGAGGGCACCTGTTCTTAAAGCTACAAGTTGAATCATTTGTCCCTCTAGTGGCAATCATATTGTCAGATTTTACTAAACTATGATGCCTAATTTTAACACTCCATCTCTAATTGACCTTACAATCGATAATCTAAACAATAATTGACCAATATAAATGTCTAAGTGTTAATCATTTAAAGCTATGTAAAACATTAGGAGATTGCTTATAATACATGTTGTGTGCAATTATATTAGTTTGTTAGCATAACTCCTTTGTTTTATTCATGTTTATGTTTACTTATATAAATACTAATATTAGTATTATTTTACTTTATATCAATATGCCTGTCATACATTATATTTTCTGTAACGAACTAGCACCATGTCTCATGTGATTTCTATTCATGAATCAAGTAAAGTTCGAATTTTTCTCTTGTAATGGACCTCTTCAATGATCTTGCTTTGCAACCTTATTTAGGAGTGCTTTCACATGCTTCAATCTGAGCCCAAATTTTTCCTGAGCCCTGAAACATTCATCCAACACTCAAGGGAACCCACAATTTCGAGCCACTAGTTTAAAACCAATGATGAATAAGATGAGATCAAAGGAACAGGAAGTTTTAAAACTTATAATGATTTTTTTTGCCTTAAACTGTTTCTCAAGCAGATTTTTAAAAACGAAAAATGAAATACATAAATGGTAATAAATCAGAAGCAAAATAGATGCTATTTAAATAGCATCATTATGCTTAACCCTTAAGCTGCATCAATTATGATTCTTGACACCCATCATATGTGCAAAAAAATAAAATCAGTAATTAAAAAGATACATCATACCCTGATGTCTGTCCAACAATGCACTCATGAATGTGGTGAGAGGAGTACATCACCTACAACAAAATTATGGTGTTTATTTGTCTCTAACTATATGATCCATCACATACAATCAAAAGAAGGCCTGAAAATAGTCTAATTTCTCACATCATCAGCAACAGGATAATCATCAGTCACACTGGATTTTCTCCTATCAAAATCATGAATGTCTGGAACAAAATCTTGTCCCTCTGACCGCACAATCAGAGAGTATGGCATCATGGAGACGCTGTGGTAGGATAGTGTTTTTCTCCTCTCACTCCTCACTGCCATCAAACTCACTTGCTGATTCCCCAGATGATAACTCTACTTCTTTAGCACTTTTATCACTCAGCTCAGTTCTATAAGTTTCTTCTTTACTTTTTGTGAAGTCAAATTTTCACACATTTTACACTTGGACTCACTGTGAGAGCTCAAGGGCCATGGGGTATCCATGGTGGATCAGACACAACTAAGATACAAGGGCCTCCATGTGTGGACACACGTGCTTTGCTCAGCCACTCAACTTCCCAAAATGATGCTCCCCTCGCATGAAACTTAAATAATGATGGGAAAGAAAATAAATGTTTATTTACGTGCACCACAGCTTAAGAGTTAAATGACAAAAATAATTAGAATTATTTTGGGGGATGCACTAATGGTGACCACCACTGTACATTGCAACACAATTCTCCATTAGATTTTGTTAAAAATTTTAATTAACCTATTCCTCCACAAAAGTTGATTATTTCAAGTATTTTCAATATTTTTGCCTGCCTTGACATCTCTAAGTTTACCAGTAATAATTTAACTCTTTTTTTTTTTTTTTTAATATTGGATTATTTCCACTATAAAACCTTGTGCACTTCTTCTGATTGTAAAAAGCTGCTTTCTTTCTTTCTTCCTTTTAGCCACAAATGAAGGATCCATTTCAATGATAGAAAATGAAGAAATGTACATTCAGGAACAAGATCAAGGAGATGGCTGGACTAGGGTGAAGAAATCTGATGGGGTTGATGGATTCGTACCAACTTCCTACATCCAGTGTAGCTACTATGATCAGGTTTAAAAGTTGATCTTACAGTTTGCTTCATGATGCAACTCCAGTTAGATTGAATGACATTTGGGTTTGCAGCCAAGCGGTGTCCAGTTGTTTGTTTTATGTTAAGTAAAAGTCAATACAAACCAGTGAACTAAATAACTATTCAGTACGAACATTGACCACACCACCATAAGGAATTGCAGGGAAGGAAGATGTTTCATTTGATTATTCAGCTTATGTTAATCAACAATTTGTTATATTCTGGATAAAAATCAAAGACAGTTCATCTCGTCATTGTTTTATACACTTTTTAAAAAGTTATTTACTGAGAGTGTGCACATACACTATCTCAGAAAAAACTAGAAAAACGGTGTGATTAGTGCAGGAAAATTAATTTTAAGTAGGTTCACAGTTATTAATGCTATATCTGTGATAAGAGTGAAAGTTAAGTTGTTGTATAACACACCAAAAATTGATAAAACAACTTGGGGATCCTCTCTTTTGTAGGTAGGGGCAATATTAGAAATAATTGTTAGAAATTCTCAGCTCAAAGTGATGGTGATAAAAGAGAAATATGAAAAAAATATACTATAAAATAAATATAAAAATTTGGAACTATATTATTTACAAGTTATTAACAATTCAATACGTTTTTTTTTTGTTCTTTTTTACTATTTCAGTAATTGGTCTTTTTCTTTCATTTAATTAGACCAGTAGTTGATGGTGTTTAAAACAATGTGGTGGTGACCTCATTCTTTTAGTGTTGATACAAGAATGAAATTGCTTTGGGGTTTTAATATCTGCATGTCTAGTAATATCTTTTTAAAAAACAGCAACAAACAAACAAACAACATCTTTCTTCTTTTTTTTAAACGAACATTTATTTAAAAGTTTCTTGCATTCAGATATCAAAAAGTATTGCTTCAAGAAGCAATGAATGGTGATTAGTTAAAACCAAGACATGATTATGGCATTTTATTGGAATTACCTGTTCAAAGTAACTGAATTGTGCTTTCAAAAACTGAAAACAGAGTTTGATGTAAATGAAGGTTATGTACATGTTTAGAAAAATCGTAATCATAGAGGAAAGTTTAGTATGATTGTAGTCTGTCTATATAAACTAAAAACAACACTGTTTTAGGTATCTCACTTTTTTTTTTTTGGCAGCAGCATCTTTAATAATTCTGGTAGGAAAACCAAGCCACCATTTTATAAGTGGTCCGTTACAGGTATTGCTAGTCATCTCTCTCTCTCTCTCTCTCTCTCTCTCTCTGTTTGTTGGTTCACCTGTTTGTTTGTTACCTGCTTTTATAAAGCATGAATTGTATAAAATGTAACACAAAAAAAGAAGTCATTGTTATGGACAGGGTTTACCTTGAGAACAGTGTCAGTAAATATTAACAATTTGTAAAAAAAAAAAAAAAAAAAAATTTAAAAAATTTAAAAAAATTTAAATTTAAATAATTTTTTTTTAAAAAATAAAGAATTTTTTTAAAATATTAATACTTTTAAGCATCTAAATGAACTATTAACTTGAGTTTTTAACTATGTTGTACAAAATATAGCTTCAATGTTTGTGCATTGTGTCTTTTTAAAAACATTTTTTCATGGGTGTTGTTTTTAACAGCCTCATTGATGTGTTTATGTGATTGACCACTAAGAATAAAGATGCTAAGAAAATGATACTTATGCAGAATTTTTTTTCGTTTGAAAAGAAAATCAGTTCCTATGGTGACCAAAATTGTCATAGGCTACTTTTTTTTTTTTTTAAAGTGAAAAAGATGATAATGTCAAGAAAATTGTTATTGTACCTATATCCTGGAGTGTGCTATAGTATCATTGGATATTCGACATATGTATGCATTGATTTTTAAAGTTTTTTTTTTTTAAGTATATACTTTGAACTGACTTTCTCCTAATGAGACAGGTAGCAACCAGCTGTCAGAAGAGTAACGAGAATTTCATTTCGGGAGTTTGATTTTTTAAATATATGAGGCTGTTTTCTGGAAACATGCATCACAAGGCAACAACTTATTACTTGCATGCACCTTGTGTTGAGTGATACACGAAGAAGCAGTTTTACTTGTATAAATGTTCATTCTACTTTTTCATTATTTGTCTAGGGACATGCTTTGTAATTGCTGAGCAAACTGCTTGTCTGACCTCAGTTGGATCTCAGTGTGTGTGTGTGCGCGTGTGGTGTGTGTGCATGTGCACCTGGCATGCTGTATGTGAATAATTGTATTGTCGATGCCTAATCAATCGGCTTGTTTTTCATCTGCCTAATTTTATACATTTTGACAGTGATTTAAAGTCAAGAAGGTTGGTTGTATGTCACTTGAGATGAGTTGTATACATGAAATGTGTTTTAGTTTTTTAATACTGAGAATTCTTAGGTGACCATTGTGTTCTTGGAGAAAGCTCAGATGGAAATCAATGTCCTGATGTGTACAAGTGATGAAGGTCTTGCTACTTAGTATTATTAATTTTTTCCATAAAAGATATTCCTGTATGATTGATAGTTTCTTTTGTGAAACAGTCTAAAATAGAAAATCTTGTTTTTCTTGTACAGGTTAGGACTAGTACAATATAGAATTGACTGGACATCATCGTGTGGCCAAATTACATATATGTTGTGTCTTTACTATAGAAAACAGTTTGGGAATGGATTTTGCACAGATAAAATAAGACTTAAAAGGTGATCATCCTCCAACAAAAAACTTTACACTTTCACCAGGTTTTAATAATATTATAGTAGTAGTATTTTTTCTTTTTTAAAAAATACATGTAACATAATTATACAAACAATTGCATTCAACCAATATTCACTGCATTTATGGAAATGAATCATTTCAGTTGAAACGTTTTTAATTTCAGTTTAATTCATTAATTTGAATATAAGTATATATAGGGGGAAGAGAGAGAGAGTACATAGATAGAACAGCAATATGGTGTATGTAGAATTACAAATGAATACCCCTCCTTTTCTAATCATTATAGATAACTACATGCCTGTAGAATGCCCAGATTATAACTATTATCTTGTAAGGCTTTATTTCATGAAAATTTTCCTTAGCTATAGGTTTCAAGCAAGCTGAACTCAGAAATGTTAAAAAATGGTCTTCATTAACGTGGGATATACTTAAGTATGATTATGACTACTACTAAGAACTTAAATAAGCTTAATAACCTTGTTGTAAAGCATACATGTATAAAAACTTCATGAAGATTTCCTTCCTTAAGAAAAAGAGAAATAGTTTGTTTTTAAGATATTGATAAGGAAGGTACCAGATAAAATTTATAATTTCATATTATATTTTTGTCAGCTGTAGCAGTGAGTAATAGAAAGCTAAATCCTTTACTTTGATCTTGTTGATCAGGTATATTTTAGGAAGAAAGAAAACATTAATTTAGATTTATACATTTTGGATGATTCCTATGGAATAAATTATTAATTGAAAATAAATCCACTGAAGTGATGCTTTAAGACATTTGACATTTTTCTAACAAAATCTAAAGCATTGGATATTGCAATACCTAAAGGAATATACTTCTCTGAATGTGTTGTTAATTTTGTTTTTGGTTGTTGTTTTTTTTTTACTCATCTGTATGCTAAAGTGAAATTAAACTCTGGAATTGTTTCAAGTTAACATGACATTTGAGGTTATTGGTATTAAAAAAAAAAATTTTAGAAAAAGGAACTGGTTGTCTACAGGCTGCAGTTTTGGTTTACATTCTCTTTGCATTCGTGAATGCTTATGAAAATTGAGCTGGTGATTGTTGTCCAAGAACAAGAATGTGAGATTGTACTCTAGTAACTGTGTACATGTACAATGATGGTAAATGCGCTTTTGGACTAAAGGACAGGACCCATAAACTAGCAACATGCACATGCTTTCGATAAACCTATTTGTAGATGTAATAAAGAGATTAAGGGCATTTTATAAATAACTATTACACTGAAAGAAGGGTGGAGAAACTCATTCATATGTATCATTTATCTTTTAAGAAGTAACTTTGCATAATGCAAAGTGAAAATATAATGCATAAATGATTTTGTATGGTGTAATTTTTATATTATTTTTTTTTTTGTTTTTCTGGCGCTGATGCTTCTCTCTCTCTCTCTCTCTCTCTCTCATCCCCAGCGATGGTCTATTGCAGCATACAAACTAACCCTACCTAGGGGTAGAGAGTTGTAGCACATTCCAAAAAATCTTGGCTGTCTGAAACCGGACCACTTTCTGAAGATCCAGCTGGTTGCTCTTAGGTATCTTTTTTTACATAATCTTCATTATCTTTTTCTTGTTTTTCTCCATTGTTATAGTATATGAGGCAGGCTATGCCTTCATATCTTTGCCTTCCTGTTGTCTTGTCCAAGAGTCCTGTGTTTGTCCTATGGCCTTGTATTTCTCTGAACAGTGGATTCCCATTTGTTTTACTTATTTCTGAATAGTGTATTTGTATTTATTTTGTTTCTGCCTTGCTGCAGTCTTATTACTTACTACCTATACTTAACTGATACCAGTTTCTTTTATCCTGGATGAATAATTCCTTGTACCTTTGCATTTAATTTACACTGTTGAATAATTTACTGCTGACTCTAATTCGGTACTACCCTAAATTATGGGAGAATTTAAGACCAGAAGATAGAGAATTGATGTGAAACTAGTTCTACTTTTCATTTTGTTATCTTGGTTTACTGTAACCATATATATGTAGTCAACCTTTGTTTTAAACCACCACGTAAACAGAAGAAAAAAATAACTACATTTTATTTCATGTGAATTTGGAATTAATGGGTAAAGTTGGAGGAGTTTGATTTGTTTTAATTGTTGTCATAGGTGTAAAGATGGATCTTCCTTTATTCACTAGTACAAGCATACACCATTAAATAGAAATAAAGATTGCCTGTTAAATTTGGAAAACGGAATTGTAACATCTGACAATGTTTTCAGACAGTGCATACTATTAATGAAATATGGATAATTATTAGATAATATTTACCATTATTTTTCAAGATAATTCTTATATGCACAATTTTTAATAATAATTTTTTTATTGAGATTTTTCTTATTCACACATGGCCATGAATCTAGCCTGAGATTTTTATTTGAAACTATAATAGGATTTAATTTAGAAGGAATTAAAAGAAAAGGGGGACTAATAATGATAAAATAAATAGAACCAGCAAAAGAAAGAAGACAATTGGTCTTAGATTAAATACTTTGATCACATTGACACTGCTACTATATTATTATTATTATTATTTATTTATTTTGCCACAGTTCATTGTCTGGACCAAAAGTACAGTACAAGTGATACGAAAAGAAATTGCCCACTAATCTTAAGATTATGACTTATTTTTGAAAGGTAAAGGTTTGTAGATAAGTCACAATTCATCGCTCTCAATTCATTTTCCCGACTTCTGCTGGATACCTGAAATAATTCAGAAAAAAAAAACAAAGTATTGCCATATATTCTGAATCTGATGCCTTTTGTTTTAATTTTGCTAAAACAAACTAATGCAAAAGTCTTCCTGACACTGTTAGATTTTCTTCAACAACCAGGAATGGGCAAATAGCTTGAGAATAAGAGGTTTGTAGATTAGAATTATTTATTAAAACTTAAAATGACTGTTCTTTTTTTTTTAATAACAAAGAAGACAATGCTTGATAAAAAGCCAATAACATTTTAAATTGGTTATTCCCATCAGTTGTGAAGCATTTTTCAGTTTGCTTTGTAATTTCTCAAGCTGTTTGGATGTTTTGACCATTCCCCAAAATCAGATTTAATGAATGACCTATTCATTGTGCAGCTACTATTTATTTGAAGTATTCTTGTTTGCTAAATGAATGAATTGTTTTAAAGAGTGAGAGTGCGTGTGCATCTTCAGCAGCAGCTAAATATTCCAAGGGAAATAACTGCAAAATTGAATGTTTTTGAAAACTTGAAATTTTTAGATTTACTTTTTACATGAATTCATTATATAGAATGGTGATGGACAGCTTCAGATTGTTACTCTACTCTGACATTTTTTTTGTTTACCTACAGCATTATCTTTAAACAAACAAAAACTCCATATTTTAATATTTTGTAGAAAAATGATTTATAAATTTTAAAACTTAAACATTTTTTTGACTGAAATAAAAATTGAGATAGGCTCATTTATTAAAATCACATTTTTTCAATACAGTTTCACTAACTGCTTTATGAAAAATTCCTCCTTTTTTTCACAATTTTTCTTACCTTTTGCCATTTGAAAGGAATTACCAAATTTAAATGCTATAAAAAATATCATTAAGGTATTTTTATTTATGAAAAGAAAATATTTTCCCTTAAGGTATTAATAGGAAATGTGTAAGAATAGTTAAAGCAAATAAAAATGTTTTGTGTTTCGAATTATGACAATCAAGCCAGTGATATTAGTGAACCATTTATGCATGTTATGAATGACTCTGCATTCTAAGATGTTTGGATGTTTAATTGAATAATGAAATAATAGCAAAAAAAATGGATGCAGCATGTGGAATTGAAAATGTTGCGGAGAGTATATTTAACATAAGTCTTTCTTGGGTGGGAAGTGGCTGCTTGTGTACTGAGAACATCTCTGAAGAAAATGCTCATGATTTCTATACTAATAAACCATATATCTTGTAAAATTCATATTTCCCTTTGTGATGTTAGAACTAATATTGAACATGCTGAAGCAAATAATAATAATGCTTTAACTAAAAAGAAAGATGTGAAAGCTTTAGAATTCTTGTATTTGCTAAACAAAGTTGACAATTTTGGCTTTCTGTGAACAACAACAAAAAAGATTTAAGTGAAAACAAATTCCTCCGTCGGGACTAAACAACTACCTAGGCTCATGCGTTTTAGTCCAATTTTGAAACAGACATCTTCACAGTTAAAAAAAAAAAAAAATACCTGGTCACATTTTTTAAAGTTAAAATTAACAATTTATATAAATGAGGTAGAAGAAAGATTAATGTAAATACTATTACGTAAATGAGTGGCTACTTTTACCATATGTTGGAGATTTTAAAGTAAATGGCTTGTCAAAAGTAAATTAGACATAGTTTGTCTAATTTAATTTTTCCCTGGCACAAATCCTGCTCATTTGTTTTGCATTGTGGTGCAGTTTCATTAGTCTGTTTCAGTAGAAATAAATTCAGCCAATAGGGGAAAGGTCTTGCAAGCATCTTTTCCATGCAGTTAATTGATGACCAACCATTTGTTGAGCAAAGCCATTTAGCCAGCCCAACACTACAGAATGTTATTAAGGTAGAAACATCCTCAAATTTTCCTGAATAATTATACTCTACTTGGAGAAAAGCTATCTCTGGAACAGTTCAAGTAAACATTATGAAATATTCAGGATATGTTTAATACACTGATATAAGCTTATATCAATCTTCAACTGGGGTGTAGAATAAGGAGTCTTAATGACAACTGGTTAAAACAGTTCAAAATAGTAGTACATTTGCAAGAATCTAAAGTTTTTTACATGGACCTGAGAGAGATTTGTCTTAGCTTGTATCACATGTACTTTAAATGAAACTTTTTTTTTTTTTTGTAATTGGATGAGCCAACATTGAGAAATCTTTGACCTACCTAAGTCATCTCTCTCTTTTTCTCACTTGTCTGCCATTTTGACTGGTTACCATGGCAACTAAATATTATTGGTGATTTTTCTTCGTTTGGTACTTTCATATTTTTTTATTTTCTCAGTATATTTTGGAAAAAAATGTTTGAGGATGTTTCCACCTTAAAATAAGGTGCACATTTTTCTTTGTTTCTTCAAGATAATGTAAATACTAACAAACACACTATTGTGAAGCAGTGTTTTTAAATTTTTATTTATATTTTCTTGGGTTATTTTGCTAGGTATTTAACCAATTTTATTCTTCTTCCCTAATATTGAATTGATTCTACAAAGGCATCCTGAGCTTTAAGGGCCTGGTTGATAAAGTTTCTGGTCCTCTGAGGTGTTGGAATACAGAATACTTGCTGTTTCAAGCAGAACAGAGTTTTGTTCTTTAGGTTCCTCAGATGCTCAAGAAACCTCACATTCAACTTCCATTTGAAACAGCTTCTCTTTATGATAGCATTGTACATTTTTTCTTTTGAAAACTTAAATTCTTTTTTTTTCTCTTTAAGTCCATTTGTTGTGATTTGATTTACAAATTTTATTATTTTGGCCATTGTTTGCTTAAAGAAAAAATATTGCAAAAATAATATTTTTCTTGAAGGCATTAACATTTGGAATAATTTAATTTGCTATAATTTAGTCTAATAATACATCATCATATAATTTGTTTTTAACAAAGTTCCTTCCAGAGGGCGACTAAGGTAATTACAATTAAAGAAAAGTTTGATAAAATCTTGTACGTATTTTTGTGTGATGTGTAACATTTTAACTTACAAGTTTTCACACTGCATTTATGTTAGGTAGAAGAAGAAAATCCTGAACTGTATGTTATTGCTAAGGTAGCATTGTCATGGATACTTGGTTTATTTTCTCTGCTATCTATAGAATTTATTGGTTGACATTGTGTGGAAGAAGATTTGTTTTGAAATATGTACACTTTTGAAGGCAATGTAGAATCTTTTGAATGTTTATAATGACTTTCAAATCCCATTGACACTAATGGATCAAGTGAGAATGTAACTTTCATCATTATGTGGTGGAAATTTCGCCATTTGCCTGTGTTATGGTGGAATGTTGGCAACTGCTTTTTTTTTTTTCCTAGCAAGAATGCATTCTACCCATTGTATGTTCTCTTCTAGACGGAGAATTTGTTGTAGATATATCACAAGTGATTGAATAAATAACTGACAACATTACTGGCGTTTTTACTGGATTAAGTTTGAGAAGCAATGACAGACTGTGGGTCTATAATGTAATTCACAGATTGCAATGAAAAAATAAATTAGAGACTAGTATGGATTTAACTTAAGATGCCATGATTTTTTCTAATTATTCAACCAAAACAACAATTTTTAAAAAAAATGTTCGGGCAAGAGGCTATAATTTTGGCAAATATTAAGATTAATTTATTGGCAGATATTTAAAATTTCAGCTTTGATGAAGTAATGATTTTGACCTGTAATCTTAAATGTTAATGCACAGCATTGAACATTTATTATCTGAATGTATTTGACAATCTTACTTATTAACCCTCTGGAGACAATAGAGCCAATCTATTGGCCCAAAGCTAGTAAAGGAAAAAGACCACACAGTCAATCTGTCAGTGCTGTAAAAGAACCTGCTGGATAGTTCCCTATAAATGCTGTGGACCAATCAGCAATGGCCTTTCAATAAAACAGTATCCTGGTAAATCAGTGGTAGCAGTCAATCTGTTTACCATTTCCAAAAGTGTCCATCTCCAAAGGATTTAAAAAAAAACAACATTTAGAAGAAAAAAAAAAAGTCTTGTTTGATTATGTAATCAAGTCTGAAATTGTATGGGTAATTTCTCCCTTCCCCTTTCTTAGGAGGAGAAAAAGGTGCCCAGGTCTGTATTAACACTTTTGGTATGAATGACAAACATTTACGTCATTAGCATTCTGCCTTAGCGGAGCAAATGACAGATTTTTGTCATTTTGTGTTTCCATAATTATGCAGTCGAGACAAATGCAGATGTTCTCTGTTTTTAGTTTAAAGTTATTTATTTTCAGTTCAAGGGTTTGTAATGTCATGATATGTCACTATCCAATATGGCAGCCTCATTTGCATAAAAAATAGTCCAATGCTGAAAGAGTTTATCAGTTTTAAAACCTTGTTATCTGTTTCTCTCCTTGGCAGATCTTGTATAAGCTGTAATGGTTTCTTGCCGCCTTGTAACTACTGTTAAGTTGTGTACATGACTCAGTTGCTATGAGCCTTTGTGGATAACAAGAGATGCAAATAGACTTAGCATTGTGTCCTGGTTTGAAACTCTGGGTGAGCTGTTCTGGGATGATAACTGTCCCAGCAGTTTTTTTGCTACCAGAACTCTTCATTTTCAGATGTTTGTAACTACTAAACTAAGCTACAGATTTGTTGAATGATTAAACCAAAAATTTGATTTATTTTAACTCCAATAAATACTGAGATTTAAAAGCTATTAAATTTCCAAACTTTGGCTCAATTATTCCATCAAGCATTTTCACACTAAAATGCAATTTGTATATAATATTTTCAATAGTTTATAGTACCAGGTCTGACAATTAGCTCAAAGTGTCTAAAACTCCCATAAATAAATGAATGTTGTAAAAATTGTAGACCATAATTGTTGTAGGAGACATGTTTTGTTTTATCGTAAATGTTTAAAAATAAAGCAGTTTTGTGTTTTCAGTGGTCTGGCAAAATTTGCCCTATTTTTCGCCTTGTATTATAGTTAATGTGAAAATATGAGCTGCAAAATAAAATTATGAATATGCTCGATAAACATGCACTCAAGAATTTTAGTATGCATAATGAGGTTGGTTTGAATGAAAGTGGGCGGGCATGCATCTAAATACTTAAGAATTAAAAGATGTAACCAGCCAAAATGAATCCAATATTTAGTTTTTATTACGGGCAGATAACTGCACAAGTTTTATTAGGAGTTGTTTCCCTTACACAGGTCACAAAGCGGATTTTTTTGAAAATACGGTTCTTTTTTATCCAGTTTAAGTAATGTGTTACGTTGGAATACACGTTTGGATAACCATTGTTTCTGCACTCAGATACGTCCCAGGAGGCTATTCCAAATAGAAAATATTGTCCATTTACTTCACAAGTGGTCTCCCTAGAATACACAACGAAATGTCATTGTAGCGAAAATAATAGAGCTGGATTAGTCTATAACGATTCACTATTGTCCGCGCTTATAAAGGAAAGACCAATATACTGAATGGATTTTCAGCATTTTACATTTGTATGTTATATGTGGGACTTGAAATATGCTATGGAACCTAAATCATGATGATATCAGATACATTTACCAAACTAAGAATGAAAGATTACGTTTTAAGAAAATTATTATGAGTTAACTCCCTTTGATTAGCTTATGATTATGATGAACAACAAAAAGAAAAAAAAAGATTCTGTTGGCCAAGGAAGTGTAGCGAATAAATATCCATTTATTTTAGCAGCATCCCTGATTTTCAGTATTAAAACTCAAGATAAATATACTAATATTCTAAAATAATTTATTCTGTCACTCACTTTTTAATGAATAAATCTAAAAATCTTTTGAAGTGAAATGATACTTTAAAAAAATATATCTTGGATGTGGTTCTTAAACGTAGGCATCCATTACCTACAAAGATAATGATGGTATGTAAACATGTTTTACACCCAGCAAAAATTGTGAAATTTTTAAGTCTTTATATATATCATTAAATTTTAACTATTATTTACTGTTATGAGTGCAAAATAATTGTTCATTGTTAATAACAATGCACCAAAAACGATAAGCTAGGCTTTTGTTAATGACGATAGATCACAAACTCCCTCTCACTTGTGGTAGATATATATATATATATATTTACTTACCACACAAGCAACAGAACTGACACCCAAATGTCCCTGGCCAATGTTAGCAGTTCTTTGTCCATATGGTTACATTCAGTACATCTGGGTTAATAAATAGCTCTTACATTTGGAAAATAGGAAAATGTCTTGCTTTTTTTTAAAAGTCTGGAAAAAATCAAATTTTTATAATCCAATTTTTCTTTAAAACAGCAGAAACATTATCTGAGTATTAATTTGTATATTTCCACATGAAATATGTGGCATTTTCAAAAGTCACCCAGCAGGATATAACTCAAAATAAAGTTTATATCTAATAACAAGGCCCAATGTGCTGGCTGCTACAGAAGTACTGGTGAGAAATTATTGTCAGACTTCTGGGCAGTAAGTAATGAGTTAACTCATTTCTGACAATGGTCTAAACAATACATGGACAAACATCTGGCTGGAAAAGATCCAGGCAATTTTTGACAAAGTAGACTGGATTTGCGAGTGGAAATTATTCAGAATTTCCAGCTATGACTTGGCGTGAAATTATAAAATATTTTCCCACAGTTTTTTCAGGGCTATATGTTGAGTGAATGGATGACAGGGTTGACTGGTGATTATTTTACTGAGTGTCTGTTTGCATATGGCAGCTGACGAAAAAACATACAAAAATGAAGAAGTGCATTTACCTTTTAAATACATCCACACACACCATGAAATAAACAAATTAACATTTCACTTTGCATAAGCCACCCCCCACACACACACACACACAGCTTTTGTCAACTTTAAATAAAATTTTTCGTTTTTTGATTAAAAACAAAGTATGTTAATGCTCAAAGAGTTATCATAGAAATATTTAAAATATTGAATACATCTGCACAGCATCTTACCTTCTATGCTTCCCAATCCTGTCATAAAGCAGCGATCCACCTGGAGACTTTTGTTTCCAGAGCGGACAGATTGGAGTGATGAAGTGGTTATTTAGTTCTACAGAACTGGGCAGTTCCAGCAGAGCTATATCATTTTAAAATTCCTTCACAGATTGGTATTTAGGAAGCTTAAAAAGAAAAATTAGAAAGTATCACTATTACAAATCTAGTCAAATTTACAAACCTACAAATATTTATTTGTGAGAATGTATTCTTTACTTATTTTTTTGTTTTCATTTGTTGAAGCTATGTTAAATAATTAAGGGGTTTTGTCTTGAAAACAAAGATTAAAAGATAACTGTATCATGAAACAAAGGGTTTCTAATAATTTAATCTAAGGCGAACCAGCCTTCAGTTAAATGGTATGCTATTAAGAAGTTCATAGAAATATCCAGAATATTCTAGACTGAAATGAAATTACTGAGTGTTTCCAGAACATAACAGTAAGATCAGGCGTTATCTAGAAGATAATGAAAAATTCAAGAATATTCTGGTTGATGCACATTTTTTTTATTGTTTTAAATAACAATTATTCATCTTCAATCTGCCATTTCTAAGTTTCATTATTAGACCTTTCTTGCCTATTTATATTAAAGAATTTATGATGTTTTGCCACAGAACTCTCCTGCAATATCTGTAAATGAGATAGTACTTTTTTGTTACAAGAAGAGTGATGTGTTGTATATATGTTTTCAGTATCTAAATTCATTTGGTAGCATACATGGGTTAGCAAGCGGAGATTCCTGGTTCAAACCTCAGTATCTTGAGATACTGACAAAGGATTTATGTCTAACATGAAAGAAAAAATTTTGTAAATCATTAAGTAGTCCAAACTGACTGGCCAAGGCTGTAGAATTTTCAATTCATTTAAGGAAATAGTATAATAATAATATATAAGGAAATAATTTTGCTATAACATAGAGGCTAAAAGTATAACAGCAGAGTTGTTTTAACTTACTCAATATGGTATAATTTGAACTAATAATGGTAATTGAGGATAACTAAATATTAATAACTTGAATATATTAACCATATATTTCTCAGCTTTTAAAGATGTCTGATAATAGCATCCTATTTTTTTTTTAAATAAACACTGCATCTTCACAAAATTAAATTTTTGTTGGATGTTATTTACTATAGCAATTTCCTGATAAATTAATAGAAATTAAAAGCACAGATTTGTTCAAGTAGATACTGGCATAAGCATTACTTTAAATAATTTCATAATATATATACATACTACTAAAAATTGCTACAGATCAAGGGATACAAAGGTACCATGAGGAAAGTAAAGTTGAAATATGTATAAACTATACTTGTGGGCTGTCAAAGATATCAAATAATGGAATCATAATGAGTCAGTAGAGGTATTCCCCAAAAACAAAGATTTTAAGTTATTGAGACAGTGCAAAATCAGACATTTTGCTCCAATGTGTCAAATTTCTGATCAGAACATCATTCTGTATCTTGTGTAAGACAGCCTCTAGTACAAATGACAACATGTGTCTCATGTTCTTGATGAGTTTTTAAAGGTGATCTGGACCAGATCGTTCATTGTTCTACAAAGGCATACCAAGTTCCTGCAAGGTTCAAGATCACAAAATATCTTGCATTGGCAACCGAGAATGAGCTAGCTACTTCATGTGGACAATTGTCTTCTCCAGATACTGATCATCCATCTTGGTTTGATGTATAGAACATTATTGTCCATGAGAATGAAGTTATCAGCAAATAGCCTCATGTAAATATCAAGAATATTATTCCTGTACCTTAAACATATTGTGGTGCTGTTTTGGAGAACATGGAACTCAGACTTACCATCCCAGCTAATCGAGCCAAGAATGTTAGCATCTTGAAACCTTTCCCATGGCTTTCTCATCACTCTGCAACATCCATCTATAAAGACCAGACAAAATCTGGACTTGTTTCTACAGGTTAACGCTGTGGTTAGTGGTTGCGGATACAGGCTCTTCTTGAATGCATTCCATTAGCCCAAAGCCAAGTACATGCGGTTTGCGTTGAGACATTGATATTTGTTGCTTTTTGAAGATTAGACTTCAACTGAGTTACTGTCCAGAAACATGTTTTTCTTGCTTGCAAGATGGAAAGTTGATCCTGGCAATGCATTGGTGACTTGGATTGACCTACACATGCCATTTAGCAGCACTACCATAAGTTTGATGCCAATTCCATGACTTATAAATGACAGTCTGGCTTAGGTTGAGCTCATCTGCAATATGGCTTTGACTTGCTTGTTTATAGCATACTGATCCATCTGGAAAGTTTTGTGGCTATTGTGCCATTCTGCATCAACCAGCATTAAAAGATTACCAATTTGGTGATGAAGCACACTGAAGTTTACTTTAAAATCACAGAGTAAGGTGTATATTCAAGTGCATCTCAAACTTTAACTCACTGGAGGAAATTCAGTCACACTGTGAGTAAAGATCCCCAAAATGAAGTTAGGGTTATGGGCCAAAAGTAAATTGCACTGGTATTAGATGTAATATTCATGGTTTGCCTTAATCATTTGATTCTTAGCAAATGTTGAATCTCATATTATCTTCAAGAATAATCATCCTGTATACTGTAATGGGGGAAAAAATAAAATGTGGCACACAAATACCCCTTGTACAGGATAATGCAAAAAATTTGCAGCATAGGAGACTTCATGGTGTGAGCATCAGTATGGAAAGATTCGGTTAATTGATCTTTACTTCTTTGATGGCAGTGTAACAGAGAAAACATCTGCAACTGCTGCAAAACAGCCCTATTACCCATTCTGGATGGCATTTCAGTGTCAAAATAAGCAAATTTGTGGTTCCAAAAGGATGATGTGCCACCACATTTTACATTTATCATTCATGACTTGTTTAATACAAGAATGTTTCTAAACAGGTGGACTGAACGACGAGGTCCTGTGGAATGGTCATCTAGATCACTTGCACTTCATGACTTCTTTTTGTAGATATTGCTGGAAAACTCCAAAGCACTGGATATTGCACAGTTGACTGCTAACAAGGTGATTGTATAGTTCAAGAAAATCTTCAAAACAGCCATTTGTGTGTGTCCAGGATGCTCAAAGCCAACAAAACAGTCTTCATGCTATGAAGGGAAATGTAATTTCTGCAAATGTGGCAGAACATACACAAGTGTTCAGATGTTATTTCCACAGCATGGGGTGCTGCTGAAGATTGGCGAGTCAAAACTATCAATTGTTGACTGAAATTGGCAATTCAGATGCTACCATGCCCTTCTGCCATTTGGAACACTGTAATTTTTTTCTGATAACTCCAGATCTTCCCAGTTCTCAAACAGTGGTTGTCTATGACGTTGTACCATTAGCAAGAAATTTTAAATAAATAATCTACCTGTAAACCAAGACAAAATATGTCTGTCTGTCTGTCATGGTGTGGGATGAGAGGTAGGCCACTGAAGGAACTATAATTTCTACCCTGTGCAGCATTTTTTGAGGGAGTTCTGCCTGTTTATGCCAATGGTTATCTGTTCAAAGAAAGCAGCAGTACTTTCTATGAAAGTAGGTTCCCCAGCTCACAGTGCAGGGCAATGCAAAAAGGGTTAAAAAGACAGGGCACCACTACTCTGTCATGGTCTAGCCAGTCTCTGAACATGAACCCAAATGAGTATGTGTGGGCTATCCTTGATTGATCCCTGCAAAACTGTCTCTGTAGATTCACATCTTGGAAATCCCCAATACAGCTTTTTATCCAGGCATAGGTTACAATCCTGCAGACTAGAACCACTCATCTCGTCCACACAATACATCAGCACAATCACTGTCTTGTTTGAGGCCTTTTTCACAAAGTATAAACCCCACACATTTGGCCAGTGCTATGTATGGTTCCAGAATAAACACATATCAAATCTCTGCATATAACAAGTAAGCTTTACATAGAAGTCTACTGAAATTATATTCACTGGCTTCACGTTCCTCTCTGATCCCAATAGAAACGTGATCAGTTAAAAATAAAATTTGTATTTGCCTCTATACATTTACAGATGTTAGAGTAGAAGCAGTAATATCACGCTGTTCCTTAACTATTAATTTAAATTTGCAACAATTACAGAATGCTAATGTACAGTTGTCATGGACTGTAATTTTTACATTTTGTGATCCCAATCGATGAAAATTTTAATAATATTCTCATGATACATTTGTCATTGACACAGCTGGTGCCAGTGGACGAGAAGTTACTGGTTTCACCTTTTTACTGTCTCAAGCATGCCCACCTGGCATTTATCCTATTACTCAGTTTTGATTCTTTGCTGACAATATTTTTTAAGAAAATTGATTATGTTGCAAAGGCTTTTGCGCTAGAAAAATAAATATTCTAATAGAACGCATGATTATTTTCTTGTTTATTATTAAAATGTCTTTGTATGAAAGCTGAATCTGATTTTTATCTGCTTATGACTTAGAAAACCTTCAAGTAACACAACGCCATGAACACTTGGGTAGCCTGAAAACAGAAATCGGTGAGGTACCAACCAATCTTCAAAAGTAGATTCAGTTCTAATAATTTCGCTAAATAAAATGAATTTGTGAAACTTTCAAACTGTCAAAGAAGATTAATACAAATCAGTTCGACTAATAACCACTGAGTAGGACGAGCGGATGCTCTTAGGACCTATGAACGCAGTTAGCCGTTGTGAGGACCCACTTCCTGCTGATCAGAACGTCTCCCACACACACTGGGTCACGTGAGTGACGTGACTCTGGTTAAGCCTTCCTTGGAGCAGCACCTGCCATGGCCTCTGACCCGCTGAGGTAGGAGGCCGCCCCCGATGTGGAGTTCTGAATGCCGCAAGCGGCCTCTTCGATATGTGAAAGAAAGCAACCAGGTATCTTGCGGAGTCTATAACCAAGGGGGAGGGGAGATGGCAACATGAACAACTAAAGTTAGTTTATTCGTAAGCACAAGAAGATATCTTAAAAGCAGAACTCTAAATGTACGCAGTTCGTGATATGGTCAATGGGGCACCAATCCCGGGTTTCTTGGGGCTCTAAACTGTGGTTAAGTTTGGTCAGATTCATGGTTTGAGTTTCAGAGGAATACAATTGAAAATAAATACGCGCGCTGCCCACAGGCAAAATATCGGCAAAGTACTAGTCTATGTTTATGTGTATGATTAGTTTAACCATCTTCAACACAAGAACGCGGAAAATCTGCTGACCTGCTGAAATGTACTGCTCACAGTACATACAGGCCACACTCGCTTATTGAGTGATTTTTTTTATCGTCCTCGTGCCCAGTACAGAGGAAGTTACCCCGGTGGCTAAAATGTAGACTCTGTTCGTTCCGTTTGTTTAGCTATTTCGCTTTTACCATTCTCCCACATAAAAAAAAACAACAAGAAAAATAATTTCTAATTCGTACTGCTTCAGTGATGCTTTATCTACGTGTTCGAGGATTGAACTAAGATAGCTTCTCTTTTTTTTGGGAAAGTGTTCCATATCTAACCCGTTCGAATCCCGGTCGGGCAGGCTCGACTTGGGGTCTTCTCCATCCACCAGCCGCTCCCAGTTTCCTTCCACATCTAAAAAGGGGGAAATTTCTAGGAATGACTTCCCGTCATGTCTCGGCACTCCTCGCCCGGTTATTGTGGAAAGGGCTGAGCGCCGGGGTCCTGTAAAAATAGCCACTGCCGTTGGGAGACGAAGAAAAATTTCAGAGATCCTCCTTTGAGCAACGATTCAGTAGTCAGAAGGGGAAGGTGTGGGCGACCGGCCTTAGTGACCCGCGGAACCTCTATCGCATATACCGGAAAACTCTACTAGAACTTTTTTGTTTATCTGTGGGAGGAAGCCAGGATTGCCGGTGGTGGTGGGGCGGACCGACGTACCGTTACACCCTTAGCGGAAGAGTCCCCGCTGAAAATTAGAGATATAGCGACTATGACATGTTGGAACATCAGAGTTTAGGAAATGAAATTCTGCTAGAACTTTATTATGATTTGACGCAATTCAAACCTCATCGTCGTGACGTCAGGTAAAATGAATCAAAGCGTGTCTAACCATCTCGTGGTGATCAGCCTCTTTAGAAAGTTGTGAGAGAGTAAAAAGAAGAACGGATTCCCAGAGCGAAAAGTGCGCGCGGTACCGCAGCTACCCAGTTTACCAGTTGACTGTGTGAGTGTAAAGTGCAGATGAACTAAAAGTGTGAATAATAGGCCTGGAAAGAGTTCCTCACAGAGGAACAACCTGCGTAGTTTGTAGTTGACTAAAGCCAGGAAAATGGTTGAGAGAAGATATGAAGTAAAGAGTAAAGAAAATCTGCTTCCCCCGAGCCAGTTAAAGCTGTCGCTGTCGATGACTGAAACACAGCCTCTACTGGATATCGTGGAAGTTTAGGTTATTCCCTGCAATTAAGGCAAAGATTGGTGGTCTCAGTAAATGTTAAGACCATTAAAGCACCATTACCAGAAGATAAATATCAGTATCCTTCGAATGTAAACAACTAGTTTAATTTGGGGTTGGCAGCCATTTTCATGCTCCAATAAACAATATATAATTATTACACGGATGTTCTTCTGTTTGAGAATTTTTTGTAGAAAGAACTTTTTTCTAGGTTTTGTGTAATGAAATATACATGTATCTATTACTTACATTGCCTCAGGTATACAAGAAGAAGGAAAGGTGAGTCTCATGGAACAATGAGATTTACGAAAGACAGACGTGTAAAGAGTTAGGAGGTATCTTTTGACAATCTTATCAAAGATATACCTGTAAGTAGCAAGAAAATCCGAATAAGGCAAACACTGAACTGAGCGTTAACTGGTTGATCAAAAATTTCTGAGATAAACAAGAAGTAGACGACCTTCAGGCAGCTGACCAACGAAATTTCTAGAGCTCTGCGGATGTTTGAATATTTCCTCTTTTTTTTTGGCTTGTTAAACAGCAGAGCGGGAAAATCCTGCGTGAAAATGTATGATTTAGCTGAAGACTCCATTACCCGATAATAACACTAACTATCATCGGTTTGTTCTCTTGTCTGCGTCAATTTTTTGTTCCGCTTTCCTGTTGGGTTCGCAGAAATCCAGTTATCCGTTGTCCGGAATCGTGATCTTGGAATCCAGCACAAAGTCAGTAATGTAAAAAGAAGCAAATTCATTAAATTAAATTAATTAATTTCTAAATAACCGATGCTTAAGTAATCAATCTTTCAGCCAAAGATTCATGTACACATTTTTTTAATTCGGGGACAAAAGTCCAGATCATATCAGACTGGAAGTAGATACTCATCAACTCACCTTTTCAGGTGGTAATACAACATAGATAATAAAATCATACAGCTGGCATGAGAAATATTAATCGAACTTTAGCTTTAACCTGATTTTCACGTCATAAATGTTGATAATTTTTTTATTTTCGAAACCTCGCCTTGTACTCACGAATTTCCACGGTTCATTTCTAAGTACATCTAAAAACAAACACTAACATTTATTTCTATTTTGAAGAAATCTAATAAGACAATTTTTCTAATATCAGCTCTCCCCTTTGAAGCATAATTTAATAGTTTTTGAAGAGGTAAGAAGACACCATGGTTTATGAAAGGACTCCCTCTAAAAAAGCAAACGTCAATTGATACAATTCTTAAATGATCAATATTGTGAATATTGACTACACTTTCAAAAACTGTGTATTAGTATTAATCAGTATAAGAATCGTATTGAGGGCCTTACTTGCCCTTGGGCTTTTGCATAAGTAATGGAGGCTTACTATTAAACTTAACTAATGCTTAATGAATGAGAAATTTTTGGCAAATAATGTAAAAAGAAAAAACAATTTGTTGGTTTTTTTCTGTACCCTGTAACTCTACAATACCCAACGTAATTTACAGTAGAGAGTGTGAATTAACGTAGTTTTTTTTTTAATTTGTGCATCCTATAAAACGTCACATCCGGTTTTCTTTCCCGAAGTAAAACGAACGTGAGGCTCACGTCTACGGAAAGCATATTGTTAATACTTTCACTATTAATTTAACATTTCGCAAATGGTGTAAAATAAATGCTATTGATAAACACGTGATTTTTGATAGCCGAATTCAGTATGCCTTTGTTTTTTTGTAAGCAAAGTTGCAGCAGTTATTTGTACTTCGCCATCTTCTCTTATTTTAATTAGGTCAACGTTTTGTATGTTTACTTTGTGACAAAAGAATATATATGATTAGTTTACATAATGTAGTGATTAGACAATTTATCCCTTTCAAAAGGTATATATATACCTGTGGTTACTCCCGGAAAAACTAGAAGCAGATTTTACAAAAAAAGAACCGTTATTTGCTCGTATTACATTTATAAATTAAACTATTAAAATAACTAAACTGAATTAAGCTAATTAATTAATTAATAACAATTTAAGGCAGAAAACGAGGAAAATATTATATTTTCATGAGAATTTAAGAAAAGAAGGGAAAGATTTTAAAAAATCAAACCGGAACACACCAGTGTAAGAGTGGTTATATCTGTCTGTAGGTAAATATTTAACACACTGCTCGGATTATGCACGAGAGACGCAGGTTCCAACCCCCGCAGATCTCCCAGGAAGTTTACATGTTTTCCTCTCGTAATTCCGAACAAACGACTAAACCGACAAACTCCACGAGACGTAGCACTTCAAACACAATTGTCTGTCGATTTGTTTAGTAAACACAGTGACGGGAATTTTCCGCGGCGCCGAGTTAACGCCATGTTTGTTCGGCCCACCAAGGTCAAGATCACACCCTGTCTTTCCAGGGCGGTGTAAAGAGAGAATCTCGTGGAATGTAGTAAAGTGCTAATCTGTTCCTGAAGTAAACTGTTGGTCCGGTCTCTGTATATTACATTACTTTATCGGGATTTTTTTCCGGGTGAAAATCAGAAATTCTGAAAATATGTTTCATTACCAAGTATGAGCACGAACATATATAATCATCATTACGATTTATATTAAAAATAATTATTTAGCAATTTTTTTTTTTTACAATATATCAGGAGGATGGTTTAGACTTCATTATGAACAAACTTTACGTTTTCATTATAAAAAGATTTTTCTAAAGCTGCCAGCAACAAAAAGATGCGTAAATCTTAGTTATTTTGACTGTCTTAAAATTTGTTTTAAAAAAAAGGTAAAATACGGATTATCTCCCTTTAAGCCACCTCATACACATCTATTTCTTGGTAGTTCTATCGTTATTGGTTTTTACGTTGAAGAATTTGCTTGGTTAGCTTCTCTTATTTGCGCGAATTGATTTTTGTTAATTGTCTAATCTTTTAGGAATTTGTAGCAAAGATTTAAAAGTATGGCACCGAAATTCGACGGCTTGTTGAAAATAAAAACTTATTCTGCATAAACTCGTAAATATCAGATGATAATCTTTTTTTTTTTTTTTAAATCGTTAAAATACAAAATGGTAACTGAATTTCTTGTACTTGTTTTTTTTATTTTTTAAACCACAAAGATTGCCCCAAGCCACTGGTACTCTGGTGTATGAAGGGAACAGCCCAAAGGGTCTCGGGATTCAGGGGTACATTCAGATTATATTCCATTGGGGTGATCCATATGGTTTGGACCAAATTAATGGTCGTCAGAATCAATCATTTTAATATTACTCACTTTATTTTAATTTATTAATGTTTTGAATACTCTTTGTTTAAATGACATCTTTTAATAGCTGTCGGCTGTTATAACCTCCTTGGTTTTAACGCTATAAAGGAGATACCCGTTTACGGTAATCTTTCTGTCTATTGGCTGGATTTGCCCGGGATCAGCTAGCGGCTCTTAAGGTTCGTGCATGTAATCCCCGGACGGCGCCGGGCCTGAGGAGAGCAGACTACAGTTTAGGAATACCATCAATTGAAGGAACGGCTCAATTTAATCAAAAGTACGACTCTCAAAGGAATTATTTCTGTTTTCTTTTCTTGTAACATTTTCCGAGCTGATCTTGTCCGTTCTTCTTTTTATCGACAGATTTAGCCCCTCATCAAACGATAGTCGCCTAATCTGTTTTTTTCAGTGCCATCTTCTCGAAACTTGCAAAACCGAACTTACATACACTAGCGCTCAAAATTATGGGGAAACCGAAAAATCTTACTGAAACCCAGCAAAAGATTGGATAATTGAGTATAAATTATTGGTGGGTATAAAACTTTATTAACAATTACAAATGGAACATTAACAGAACATATGCTTTATGAACATTTTAACTCAAAATTTTTCTCATTAAAATATCCCACTCTTGTTAGCAATCACAACTGCATATAATTTTAGCAATGTATCGCTGTCTATTTTATCCATTCAGTTCGATACATTTTTCAAAGTACTATTCTGAGGCAGCTTTGTATGAATGAGTTATGGCCACCCTGTCTGCAACAGTATCTAATATCTCGGTTTTTCCCGTTTATTATTATTATTATTATTATTATTATTATTATTATTATATTATTATTATTATTATTATTATTATTATTATTCGAATTCATGGTTCCAACTTGGTTGATGATTGTGCAGCCATTTTATGTGCCGAGAAACTGGTGCCTTTACAAACAAAAGCGGTCGGGACAGACACAGTCAACTTGCCGTTGCTTTCATTTCTACACCAAACGCCACATTTTCAATAGAATCAGCGAAGAGACAACTTGGAGAAGCTGGCATGGTAAAGAGAGTTCTCAAAAACTGTTGTTGAAACGAGGAAACCATAAAAAAATCGCCTAGAATAGACATGAAACTATAAAAGATCGACAAAAGACGGAGAGTGTTATGGATAGACGAAACTAGGATTCAGTTTGTCAGCTCCGAAAGGAAACAGTGGGTAAGGAGAAAAATAAGCGAGAGATTAGCAGATTGTTGTGTGGCATATACAGTGAAACTTGGAGATGGTAACTTGAAGACCTGGGATTGCTTTTCTGCACAAACAGGTGATTTGGTAAAAATAGAAGGAACAATATCATTTCATTCTTTTACGCCACGCAATACCCTCAAGAAGGATGGCTGGGTAAAGGGTTTGTTTTCCAAAATGATAAAGATCTCATACACAGCTAAACTAAACCTGAGATACCTGGAGACAGGTGTTGAAATTAATTGCTGGGTTCCCCGATAATTTTGATCGCCAGTGTATAGGACAATTACTCAACTAGAGAGTAGAATAAGAAAAATGTCAGTATTATTGTACAGGAGAAACTAAATTAGAAAATGTAGCTTCAAGACAATTTTTTTTTAATGGATTGATTCTAAATAAAAACATACAATGTGAATAATTAATCAGAGCATAAATCAAAAGCTAAAATATTTTGATGCTGTTATTTAAAACCTTAAGTAGAGGCATGGAATCCTTATTAAGAAAAACTTACACTGAGCAAAAGTAATCTGTAAGAAGTGACATAAAGGATCAATACCACATAGTGATGGTCCTTTTGTTTACTGTGCCATTTATCAAAGATTAATTAAAGATGACTTTTTATATAGTGTTAGTATTACCAAAAAAAATGGTGAAACAGCTTAGATTAGAACAGAGATGTTTGAGAGGAGACCTAATATTAGATTTTAGATTTCAAGTGTGCAGATATGAACAATTTTTTTTCAGTTATCAATAATTCACAGTACTCTAGTCTAAGAAATTACTATAAATTGACTATAGATTTTCACCACATAATTATAAATGAATTGGTAAAATTCTCACTGGTAGTTTATAGTATTATCAGTGTGAAGCAGCAGTGCAGATGTCTTTAACCATGAAATATTGTAGAAGCCATGTCTGGTCCTTGTCTCTTTGTAATAAATTAATTAATTTAACATGAAATAAAATTTACTGATCAGTAAACTGAAAAGTAATTTTAAAACACAAAATGACAATTGTAAGTGAAGCAACAACAAAGTCATCTTGTAAATTGACATTTTCTATTAAATTTTCTTATCTAGCCTATCTTTTTTCATCATTGCCCAGGTATATATCTGTATTGGGTATTACCAGCCTGTCTTTTATTATTGCCCAGTATATTTATGCATTAGGTATTACCGGCCTGTCTCTTCTTTATCATTGCCCAGTATATATGCGCGCGGCGCGCACACACACACACACTAAAACTAAGTTATAACATTTATCTACTTAAACAGAAAAATCCATTCAAAGTAGTAGTAACTGTCTATACATTTTAATAATGATGCACAAATAGATACATGCCATGATACACTGTCATTTTCTTACACAAATGAAGCTTTGCTTTTCAGGCTAGGATGCAAAGAGGAATGAATGGTGAATATACAAGATAATTAATATGAAGAATAGTCATCACATCACAGCATAAAACAAATTTGCCTTTTTTAGATTTTTGTACAACCTCACATATACTTGATGAACCAATTTATGTACAGTGTATTTACAAAACTTTTGTACCTTCAATTTTAAAAAAAAATTGTTCATACAGTCTAAGTTTTATTCCTTTCTCTTTTCTAATTTTAATTTTTTTTTTCTTTTCTTTAGCCGTGTAGGCCTGCTACACTGGAAAATACCTAATACATTTTCAGAAAACTTCCAAAAAAGTACCAGGTAATGTTTTTCTTTTGTATGTTAAATTTTTAAAAATAAGATCTAATTGTGATGCCACCACTGGGAGTATTCTCTATTGTCTCTTATCCACTCCAAATAGCTCTGGACGCGGGTGAATACATTAGGGAAGCCTCTAGCCGAACAGTTGTTTATGAGCCATGACATCACTCCGCCAAGATAGTAAGTTCCATTCACTTCACACATCAGTGGTCCTCCAGAATCCCCCTATTAAACAAAATGGAAAAAAAAGAGAGAGAGAGAGAGTAAAATTACTATGATAATGTTTCTTTCCACCACCATGAAAAAAAAAAGATTAGATAACATTAAAATAAAACGAGTTGGCTAATAAAGAGATTTGGTTTACTCCATAGGTATGCAAAAACATTTTTTGTAGTAACTCACTTATGTGATCAATTTCAAGGAATTCCAGTAAATTTAGTTTCGATAGTTTTCAAAGATCTATAGGTGATGCCACAGCTCTCCTGTCAGAAAGAGCTCAAAACTTGGTGTGCATCATAGATTTGCACAGTACTGTATAATTTTCGGTTATTTCTACCCTTACTTTGAAAGCTGGTTGTCTCGAGAGATCGATAAGAGAACTTTTAATTAATTACTTAAAACACAAGAAAAGCAACAATTTTCCGTCTGTAAAGTTTAAGCAATTGGACGAAAATATCTGAAGGAACCAGCAGCATAATAATTTCATTAACATTGTCTTTATAATAATAATATAATAATAATAATAATAATAATAATAATAATAATAATAATAATAATAATAATAATAATAATAATTACATAACACGCTCCTGTATCACCATGACCGACGCAAACTTGTTGATCAAGCACCTCTATATCCACCCGTCCCCACATCGACCGACACACGGTGTTTGGCACGATCTGCACCTGCAGCTCATTCAGACTATTTTGTCGTCCGGATCCTGAAATATATATATTATTTATATGTATATATTTATTGCTGTTTGTTTTCAAGAAGCAGAATTTATTCTACAATTGTTAAAAACTACAATTTTCATAGAACATCATCAAAGACTAAATATATTTTGGCTTTTAGTTTGACGATTATGCAATAATAATTATTATTTATTATTTTAGTTAATTAGTTTTGTAGAAACTGCTGAAGGAAGCAGGACAAAATCATACACAATATGACCGCGACTGATTACATGAAAGGAGTTTACCGCGAGATGGCGATACGGTCCGTCAAGCGGTGCTGCACGAGAGATTGTTTACCAATGTAATTTACCATCCGTATTTCCGTTCTGAAACTGAAATTGACCAGTTGAGCTTTAAAACTGAGCCTACATGCCTGTAGAGTATCTTATACCATACTGCCATTTAAATAAATAGATAAAACTACGCTAGTATTTCTACACAATTAATAAAAAAATAGGTTCTGCTCCAAAAATTTCTACTATAGACACCTGACCTCACGTTCGGCAATTAATTTATGAAGGCTATTAGAAATATTTAATCTGTCAGTAGTCATGTTTAGATGAAAAGTATCGAGTTGCATAATATAAGGAAATACAGGTAGCGATAAAACCAGATGAAAAACAGTAATTAATGTCTGTCTTCGCGGCACAGCCTGCGATTTACATTGAGTAGCAGTGAATAAAATGTAGGATTTTTAGCTTTAAGCGGTGATGTTTCGAAATGAAGTAAATTACATGTAAATCTAAAATAACGGACATTTTGTTCGGTTTCAGAATATTATTAAAAGAAAATAATAGCTTCGTTTTTGTTTGGTTAGAGCTATATCAACTCTGCCAGTTTCCGCGCAATGCACGGACAGCGCGTCTCTTTGAAGCCGCTAGATCTTCTTAAAAACCAACCTTTCGGTTAGCTGTCGACAGGACTTCAAATAAGCTGGGCGAGGGAAGATAAAATAAGTCGTCGTGCACCTTCCGACCCGAACAGTTTCTAATATTTTAATCTCATTGCAAATTAGAAACCGTGAATAACGACAGAAGCCAGGCGGATTTCTTCGACTCTACTTTCGCCTTTTAAATGAACGTTAACAGTCGGCTGACAGCTTATTATCCACAAAATCCTTAAAGCTGTTGCGATGTTTCGAAATGCAATATATTTGCCACCCGATTATTTTATCTTTTTCATCTCAAGAAAATGCATTAATATTATTTCAAAAAGTGTCAGTCACATTTGGAAAGTACTCAAAGATTAACAGCTAATTATTGTTTTCCAATTAAAAAAAACAAATATTAACCACAAGAGTTTTGTAATTATTTATAATTTTCTTGTCAGAAAAAAAAATTCTTTTTTAAAATTCTGCTGTATAAAAAGTGTCTATTAAATAATATAGTGATAGAGATGAGCAAAGTCACGTTATATTAAGGAAAACTATTAGAAACAAGCAAAAAAATTTTTGACTGTAATTTTAAAAAAGACCTTTTGTATAAAGCCACTTTTCATTTTATGTTAAAGCTGCAATTTGATACCGAAGTACGAGGCAAACCCAAAATATTGAGATTAAATAAATGAATAATTATAGATTTTCCTAGATATAAAATGTCAACCACCAACTCAGCTTTTCTAGAAGCGAACTGTTACTAAAGAAAAAAACATCTGATTCTATACTATGATCTGTCAGGTTTTCACTAAATATTTCCTTGTTGCCATAAATGTCGTCTGGTTGCTTTGCCAGGTTGTGTTGTTCTCTTGCGGTATTGGTCATAGCCATGTGGCGACAATGTTACTACATCAGTATCCGGGTGGGGCCAGCATGTTTTAAAATGACTCCCTAGTGCACCCGTTTATCCCACTGTCGGAATCTAGGTGCGAAAAAAGTCGTTCTATATCAAATAAATTATCCTGCCTGGCCACCTTATTTACGTTTTATTGGAGCCATTCTTGGATACTTCAAAGAAGAGACTGATAGCAGTTCATCATTGCCCAAGAATATTTGTAAATTACTGGTTTGTCTTCGTGGGAAGACAATAATATCTCAGGTGTACTGGCAGAATAAAACGAAGAATCAGGACGGTTTTAGGAGAGTACGACTCCAGAGTAATTCATATCACACAATGTCTTTCACAGGGAAGATAACTCTCGGATATAAACAGCCACGACGGCCGAATTTGGAACCGACCTAGCAACTACTACTACACACGCGCACGCGCGCGCGGAACATTTTTCGAAAATAAAACATTTTCGCATACATTGCACACTGACCTTCGGTAAACCCCTGGGTTGAGCCTGCCCCCTTCCTCCTTTCCCCACAAAAAGAATGCATTGTCACACAGAACAGATGGTTGTTAGGTTCTCACTCACGGTATGTACTACTTTTAGACGATACTAACCAATAAAGACTTCCTACTAGATTTATTATATGTGCAATTAAAAAACACACGATGATATCAATATGACATTTGTAGACAATTTTCGATAAATCTTTAAAGAAAGAAAAACAACAAAGACAGTGAAAACGGTTCATTCTGAAATAAAGTGGATTACGTCCCTTACCTCGTGTCTCTCCCCAGCCGCTGATCCAACAGTTTTCGTAACCAAACAGCTGGAAACTATCCTGAGGCAGACACGCCACCCGAACGTTGTTCCCTTGGACGTCAATCGGCTCGTTCAGATGTAACATAGCGATGTCATTAGGAAAGTTACTGGTACGAAGGTATCCAGGGTGCTGCACAAAGAAGGGCATTATGGTTTTACTGCAAAACTAGACTTGCCTCACGTATTAAGAAACTGGAAGTCGATTAAATGTTTAAAAGTTTGTTTATAAACTAATAAAACGATTATTTAAAATCTGTCCACCTGAAGGTTTTAAGACATGCTGGTCGAGGTCCTGCACACCAGTAAACGATACAAATTTGTTATTGGCTGAAAAAAAGAACAAAAACACATACGCTGACAATTCTGGAGATACTTCGATGGATCTCCACTCCTGAGTCGTAGTCCAAATCATCCTCTGCTAACACAACTCTCCAATTTTTCAGATTTCCGTAAAACGGTCTAAAATAAAGAAAAAGATTTTTTTAATATATGCAGCTCTCACATCGTCAAAGAAGCCATGCATTCTGTAATGATATCGTTGACAGATGATAATCTACAAGACTGAACACACTCTGAAGAAAAGGACTAAAAATAAACTATTTACTTTGTCAAGCATGCAGCTTGTTAATCTATTACTTTTTCCAAATGAATTAATCCGAGTAGAAGACGTACACTTTAAAGACTCTCACGCAATGGTTTTGAAATGTTTAAAAAAAATAAACAACTCGAGAGAGCCGCGTCGCCAATAATTGACGTTTTCCGCTTCTTTCAAAATCAAACGTTACATTTGTGGGTATCCAAACAACATGGATTAGAGCGCGATCTAAACATTCTATTTTTTATTAATTTAAATAAAGTTTTGGGTATTCTGCCCGTTACAATTTTTTTCTGCCATGGTAAACTTCAGATGATAAGTTCTGTTTTATTTTTGCTTGAGGTAACCCACCATGTAAACCCCCTACTGACAGCAAGTCTCTTCAACAATCTCCGAACGGAGTTACAAGAGCTACGAGCACATAATGTGCCTACACATCTGTCTGAAAGAGGCTTAAGATTTATACTGCGATGGTTACCGGGAACCTGGCCTACCAAGCGATGAAAAAGTTGTAAGAATTGCCAAGCTGGTATTGCCTACTCGAGCGTGAAAACGCCTTTCAACCGAAAAATTAAGGATCTGTGTAGATGAATCTGAAAACAGCAGACACCCGGATTTAAAGAGATTGGAATAAACAAATCTTCAAAAATACCTTCAGAACGTTTAAAGACGCACCCCATTTGAATCATGGCTGAAACTGTTGAACATTATATTGGAGAATATACCCAAAAGAGGCACATCTGCTGCTGGGGTGCTTTTCAAAAACATGAACCCAACGATACAGTTTCGAAGAATGGGTCGTCTTCTCTCGGGGCTGACGGCCATTAGAGTAATACCGTGTACTCCGGAAGGTCGGGATGCCACCAGACAAGCCAGCAAGCTGCTGCTAATTTAATTTCGATAAACTTGAGATTTGTTATATACCTTCATTTATAAACTATGGACAATGACGAATGACTATAGGTCAACCTGTGTTTTTTTTCTAAATGATATTCTCCTGATCGAGACCAAGTCTACGATTCCAAATGACTACAGAGACTAATCTACTAATCTGATATAATAGCTCTGTGAAACGAGTGACGTGTCCATCACCGAAAAGAGACGGAACCTTTGCACTGTTCAAATAAAAAAAGACTGGGCTCCTTTTACTCTTAATATATTTATAAAATAAAATGACTATTAAACCTGGATAAAACCATCTGTTTCTAATTAAGTTTATAACGTCTGCTCTTTTTCTGTGGGTCCACAAGAGCAGGCAAGTTGGTTGGGCTTCGATAACTGGATAAGTAAAAGAAAAATGTTTTAGCCATTCCTCTTTATTTATGTGACAAAACTTCATCCGAGAATCGAATACTGCTCTCCTGAATGTATCAGCAGCAACCCCGGAGCATTGATCTCGAATTTCCCTGACCGATAAACATTCTGCGTCACTTCCTCGTAGACCCTGCCAAAACAAACATCGGGCCCCTGCTCGCGCTAATTGTCGTCCAATCCTGACCCTTCGCATTTCCGCCAAGGTTTGTGTGAGCTTCATGTTACTATTACCCAGCGCCTGGGTTACACCCCCTCCCCCCAACGGTGGCGACGCGTTCTTGAAATAATTAGAACCGTCAGTATCTCACGAATCAATGGCCAAAAATATCGAAACTAATCTGGATAAAGGCGAACCAAAGACGAAGATATCCTTTGCCGGATAGGAGATAATCCAAGCCTCATGGATAGCTACCAGGGCCATATCTTTAAACCTTTGTTTGCAATAATTGATTCACATTTAAATATAGTTACAGGGGCTGCTAAACACATTGGCTTGAAGGAAAACCCGTGAGAAAATAATTTCTATGAAAGAAAGTTTAATAATTTAAGTACTTTAAAGAAAAATCCCGTTTCAATAAGATATATACAAAGTTTCATGACTCTAAATCGTTAGATGCTCTTAGTACTTTTATCAACAAACGGCTTTAATATCCATTATAGCAAATAAATACAAAAGTAGAACATAAATTAAACGTAAAATTAAAAAATATAATAGAGGTTATCACGTGTGTAAGATGTGGTTTAGTATGTAGTATGTTTGATGTGTGTAATTAACGCACACATTTATTTTCTTTACGATCCCCTCTCCTGAGTTTGAGGTCTCGGGTACGAGATGAGCTAGAAAGGGGAAGCGCGAGGCGCTGTTCCTGTTGATCGACCGACTTACCTGGGTATAGTCGAGTGGTCAGAATATCCCAACTAGAAAACCCAGACGAGCGGACTGGTAGAGAAGAGCGAGAGGTACGAAAAACCGAGTCTAATCCTTACGGGAAGCGAACCAGCGCCCTCCGCCCCGCCCCCTGGTGGTGTACAAGTGTGGTTTTGTGTATTTTTAGTCCGTAAGCAGTCTGTTCGTAGTTTGTCAGCAGAGTGTTTTTGGCTTTCATGAATAACTCTACTTTGGCTTTCTCCGTGTTCTCTTACTTACTTCGTCTGGCAAAACAGTTTGTTTCTTGATTTCTGTGCTAATTAGCACAGAAAGGCCAGATACAATTAGTATTTAGACAGGCTGCTACAAGTATCCTATATATTATTTAATTTTATTCTATATTAGTCTGCGTTGTTTTAACTTCCATACTCCTTGCTGCCTACGTGGATACGCGTTCTGTTTTAGGTAGTTTTTCCATATATTGTGATTTGTAGTTTCACTGACGAGCTGAGCAGACTGCGAAAAAGTACGGAGAAATTGTGGAAAAGGTTTCGATTTTCTCTGTAAGTGGGAAAACTACCATGGTAACCGAAACCCACTGAGCACTGAGTGTCGACTGCTGGTATTCCAGCTACTCTAGGTATACACCACGACATATTCAGCCCATAAACGTATTTACCGCAGCAGAATAATAATCTAAAATGATTTTCTGAATAAATCTTACCTAACTGACAAAAGTATCTACATTTAGAGGAAAGAAAATGAGATTAAACGATGACACACCTGTTTATTTACCGGTGTTATGCAGCACTTTGTAAATTGGCATAGATAGCGTAGTGGTACAGTCGACCCCCGCGTAATCGCGGTCCCGGTTATTCGCGGAATTTTTCTTAGAACCCAACTAATAATTGTTCGTGGAAACCCCCGCATATTCGCGGAATCGCAAATATCTTCCGCGATTTTTTTATGGCTTTTTTCGTGGCAATATATAGTTTTTCACGCTTTTTAACGCTAAATTATTAATAACAATATTATAATTTACTAATTCTGTAATATAAATAGTAACGTAAATTCAGCAAAATATCGATATAAAATAAACGCTATTGGCTGGAGGTTTGAAAGTAGCCAATCCGAGAGCGTTATTCATTTCTCCTTGCTGCTGATTGGCTGCTGCCCACGAGGCGCTGTCTCGGGCAGATGCAGCCCAGCAGCCCCGCATCATCCCAGTTTACCGCGTGTAGCTATCTCGAGTGTTTCTCTGAGTGTTGTATTTTTTATTAAATTATTATTATATATTTACTTATATTTTTTTATTATATTTTACGTTATATTTTGACGTTTATAGGCATTTTTATGGACCACGTCCAATATTCGCGGTTTTTCACTCTTCGCGGGTGCTCTAGGAACGTAACCCCCGCGAATACCGGGGGAAAACTGTACTGACATCTAATGCGTCTTTGTGTGTACAGAGCCTGGGCCAGTTCAGCAACAGTCTGGCGGCAGAACTCATCGTCTTCCTCACACAGCGTCCGAAAAACCAAGATACTCTATCGCATTTGGCCTGCATAGATATCGCATCACTGCATCCGACATCGATTCATGAAATATGGTCTATTATCAGGCGGTTGATATGGAGAATGACTAACAACGACAAGCTCGAAAATGTTTTCTGAATATCTGTCAGAAATCTAGGATTCTAAGCAGAGTAACAAGACCAAGCTTGCAGTCATAAGGTATACATCCCCACTCAACTGCCCCGGTAATGTTCACTGGAAACTTATCCACTGGATCGCCGAATTCCCGTTTGCCCATTAACATAGCGCAGGAGAAACCGACTTTGATTGGTGAGAGCGGGAAGTCGATGCTGCTGATGTGTTACCTATAAAACCAGGCGATTTGTCGCCACCATTAGGGGAAGTGCCTTAAAGACTATTTTAGTGTCCAATGATATTAATTTGCAGTAGAAGATTCTATTTCTGCATAGTAGAAGCGGCTGGAGTTAACCTTAAATACGCACGCGACTTGCTGTTTGAAAATTCTTTTAATGTATTTTTCACGCCACTTCTTCATGCACCTGCGCCACAGGGGTATTCATTGGATCTATCTACCTTCTTTATGTCCTTTCATCAAAAACGCTCATTGACCGAATAAAGTCTAGCTTGTGTATGTCGAACTGAAAACCTTTGAAGTTTCACATACTGACGGGCGAGTAGCTTCTTCGTGACCTACTTGCACACAGGTCACAGTTTTAGACACACACAACATCCTTAATTTGTCAACTTGCGAAACCTGTGAGAGTAACAACAAGCAACACTCAAAACTTAGATAGACTGGCTGAGTACTTTATGTCTACTGTGTTCCCTTTCAGACTTGGGCTTGGCCTGAGATGCAGAAGAAATTTTGCTGCAGCATTATATATGCCTTGGGAAAGCACATTTACAGACAGTCTTACAGATATTGGGAGGAGACATTAGAGCATTTGAAAGAGTCATGGTAGTGGTTGCACGTCTAGCAGGTGCCACGGTCGCCAAGACAGTTTCGTTGGTAGGCTGTTCCAAGACATCAGTCATCCGAGTTTATCAGCTATGGAAAAAGGTGAAGATGTCTGCTGCAAAGGAAATTGTGGCCACAAACATTTAGTGACAGAAAGAAAAAGGCGGTTAGACAGAATAGTAAAGTCCAACCGGCATTAAACAACAGAGCAACTGACAGAAACATTCAATGCAGGCAACCTATACCCATCTCCAGACGTACCTTGCGAAGAATGTAGCAACAAACGAACCATGGAAATGGGAGACTATATCAAGTAAACCACTGATCACAGTTACCAACATGAAAACACGCCTCGTGTGGTGTAAGGAGCGCAGACATTGGACTGAGGATGAAAGTGATATGATCTGCCAAGTCACGCATCTTCACACTTTTTTTCCACAGACGAGAGAATATAAATTTCGAGAAAGTCACAGTAATCACTCAATCCCTCTTCTGTAGTCCCAACTGTTTAGGCCTCTGGTAGTAGAGTCAGGGTTTTGAGAACGCTTTTCTGACATACCCTTGGCCCTTTGGTCACTTTACAAAGCAGAATAAACGACAAAGCTTACATCAGCAGCTTTTCCGATAAAGGGCATCCAGAGATGCTTGATGTATGTAGCCTGATGGAAACACCTACTTCCAATACTACAACGCTCCCATCCACCCTGCCCACAGGTTTGAGGAACATGACGAAGAGTTCAGACACTTCCCACGACTACCACAATCCCCGTTATCTAAATCCTCATCTGTGGGATGAACTCGAAAGATGCATTGGCCATCACAATCCTCTGCCTACCTCCCTGCATATATCGTGTAAAATATTAATGATTAGATTTGGAAATGTCTCCCAGAACACCTTCCAGCACCTTGTGGATCCTATGTGAGGCTGTTTCATGGTTATACGGGGAACAGGTGGCTCAGCCTGTTGTCAGATACAGGTGCTGACAAAGTGGCCGGTCAGGGTGTAAGCCGAGCGCGCTGCCAGATTCTACTTTTGGTTTACATAAAGGAAAGTCTCTCGATGCTTAACTTATATCAAGGTTTATAAAAGTTTTCAAATTATTTTTACTTATTTATGACTAAAAACCCAATTAAAATGATATTTTGTTTGATTTACGTGTTTAGTTTAATAATGCGCACCAAAGAAAGCGTCACTTCTGCTGCTGGAAAGAAAGATACAGGGTTGGCGTCAAACGTTACTAGCTTTAGCTGGACTTAAGTGCGATCTGTCAGCTACGTGTTTGGTGCCGTCCATTGCGTTAAGGCGCGAGGACAATGTGGACACATTGAAACAGGCAACTTAAGACGACTTGGGAGTTATTAAGTAGACTCACACGTTCGCCAGACTTGCCCGTCTGGTTTCCTAGCTTCACGATGCAGTTCGGTGGTAACCCTGTCTAATCCCACTTCGATCCACCTGGCTGACAGACCAGCGCCGAGCGAATACACACAACGCTAATTTCTTTTAAAACTGACACAAATTACGACAGAAAAAGAATTAGCATCTGCTTTTAAAGAAAGGGCAGACCGTTGCATGGTTGGAAGGGTTTTTTTTTTTAATTATCAGGATATAGAAACCAGATTCAGATCGCATGCATAGCTGCTGTAATTAAAACGAAGAATACCAAAAAAAAAAAAAAAGATTTAAAAAAATTCTGTTATATTTAACAATTAACAGTAGACAAGTTCACAAAAGATAGAGTGGGCTGCTGCTTTCCGATTTTTATTGTCAATTTTTTGCAGTAAAAAGTCAATACCCGAAATTATTACACACCAAATGGAAAGTCTGCACTAGAGACAGTACACAACTACTCAGTCAGGGCGACTACCAGTGTTGCTAAACAATCGCTAAGTAATTAGAGATGCAACTGTACTTTGTCTCACCAACAAATAAAACTGTTCATAGAGTCGTCTCTCTATCGACCTGACTCGCGACTTTTGTGCTGTGTGATAAAGATGGCTGGTCGTTTTCCCAAGATAGCTGACGTTTTCATCAATTTACTAAAAGAGTGTTACTTTTTAGTTAAAAGGCCAGGCGAACTGTAAGAACAGTTATGTCAGCGATAACGTCGGAAATCTGAAGAATAGTACTCGGTAGGTGCTATTGGTAGTAGAAGGAAATCATTCACAATCATCGATAACCACCAGTCCGACCACGTCAAAGCATAGCGCTGGACTGCGGTCTATGTATACAGGGTGGCTACTGTTCTTACAGTTCACCTGACCTTTTATATAAAAAAATAACACTGTTTTAGTAAATTCCATTAAATCCCACATTAGTACAACTCTTAGAAATGCAAAATGAATGGAATATAGTAGAGGTTGAATTTATAGTAGAGTGTATGCCAACAGTAAAGAACAACAAAAGTTATACCCTCTAGTAGCAATTAACCTACCCTTCCACACAATGACCAGCAGTAACTACCCATAGAGGGTGGACAAGAACCCCTCCGCACCGGTGCCAGGGATATCCGGCAGAAATAATTTGAAGAGAAACCTGCCACGGCCAGCGGCCAGGTTGGCTCGGCTGCCCGCCAATGATGAACGTAGAAGTAATAACCTCGCCACACTGCTCTGAAACGAGAAGAAAGGTAGCAGAAAATGTACATACGAGTTCTGCGAGCCTTAACAACTGACAGAAAGGTTATTAATTCAGGCAACGTCCGAGAGGCGACAGTAAGGCAGACGAAAAATGTTAGATACAAAGAAAGGTCAATTGTTTAATTGGTACATTTGATAACTTCCTGGTCAATCCAGTATGATATATATATATAATGTTTATAGTGTTTTAGCACTCCATATTCTTCGATTAAGACGAATTAACCATAAATAAAGAGTAATCCACAATTCCCTTGAAAGTAAAAACTAATGTATCACAGCTTCCATTTCTCTTATCTCCTGGTGATTCTTTGTTTTTCCATTAAAATTCTGAAGTCTGCTTATTAAATTAGCTATTAGAATCTAAGCTGAGTTTATGGAATCCGTACACAAAAGAAAATTCTTTGAACAAACAAATAAGCATAGATCGGATCATGACATTATCCGCGCTTTCCTTGGACAGTGGTGAATTGATCCAAGCGTCAACAGACAAAGACTGCAACAAATGTTTATATAAGATGGCCGGCGCGTTGGCATGTACTTGATAAAACAACTGACATGTGACGTCACCGAATGGACTGAAATATGGCAGTGTTTACTTCTGCGGCATTCCGTTGGGCTAATATTTTAGAGATGACCTTATAATTGTTTGCAGTTATGCAAAAGAAATGGCGCCAGCTTGTGATGTGGAGCTAAATCACCTTGGCAGATGTTCGTGCACGTGGATTTAATGGATTTATGAAAATCGAGGTGAAAAGGTCAAGTGTATGCGTTCTCTCTGGCGTTCTTAAAATAGTTTTGGAGGATTTGTGAAATGAGAGAAGATGGGCGACGTGATTGCCAGAAAGTGAACTGGTTCGAGAATATTATGTTTTACTGCTTTCAGCTTATGAACGGTAAAGCTACTTTAAATGAAAAAAAATTGTTTACAGTTTGAAATTACTTGTATAAAACTTATTATAAAACAGAAGAGAAAATTCATTTACAAGGCTGACATACTTGTCAGCTGTTCACCAGAATTATAATCATATCACGCGCCATATGCCGGTGTATGTGGGTTGTTTCGTAGCCAATATGACGCAATCAAAACTTGAGTCGCTCTTACGAATGACCTTCTCTTTCCTTGTGTTATACTAAGTGTTGGCTAAAAATCACATATTGTAAAATAAAAGCATGTTATATGTATACAGGTACGTGAAAAGCTCAATATATTAAAAATTAATGTATATTTTCAAATCTTTCGAAAAATTAGTTGCAATTTTGAGAAACAACTTTTAAACAAAAGGCAAACAAATGAACAACTTCCCAAATAACATACGTAAGTTATTTGCTGGAACCAAATAAGAACATTCCAGTGTTTGTGTTAAGTCATTGTAAATCTTGTTTGATACTTAAAGTAAACCAACAAAATATGGGAGAATACTGTCTGTCGTCGTTACTGACAAAAAATCAGGATGAGACTTCGAAGAGACAGACCCTGACGTCACAAGAATTCACATGACCAGAGACTGCCCCTTTACGAACACTCGTTCTTGTTTTGAAGTATAATACAAACGCTTCAACAATTATGAGTATTTATTGCAGTTAGATGCATCCATGATTCTTTTGTTACTTGTCTTAAAAGCAACAACAAAAACAAAGTAAAGACAAAAAAGTACGTTGCTGGATTTTTGAAATGTGTCTCACGTCGAATTTTGGACGATACTTTCCCTAATTTCGGAAAGTATGCCATTAATAAGCATACTTTCCGAACACGAGCTTCAAACAGCATTCTTAGCTTTATACATGTTGAAGATGTTTTTCATCTATCAACCTCTGGTGTTGGAATAAAGATAAATACTTTCTTACGATGAGAGGAACCCCCACTTTTCGAAAATTTTTGCAAGATTTATTGTTGACATCTGGTATTAGTTTCTGTGAAGTCTGATTTTCCCGAAAACATGAATTTCAGGTGAATTACCCATTATTTTAAAATTGCACACAGCTTCATTAATGGTAATTTCATTCATTCCGGTCTAATTTTAGCTCCCCCAAATACAGTTTTAATGTATTTTTTCAAATTTTAAAATAAGATAAACAATTATTAATTACTTGAATTGTCATCTGCTTTACACGAAAACTTAATTCTTTGAAGAATAACAGATCTTGATACAGTTTCAAATTATTCATCATTACTATATCTCCTTTTCATTGAGGTTCCAGCCATAAAATATGAGACACAAAAAATAGCTTTACGTACTTTTTTCCAAGGTTCCTCGATGTAACTGCAAATAAACTCAATTTACGACTAAAACTGGACTACAAAACATCACCGATGGTTCTCTTAAATTCATATGGTTATGTATTATACAAGTCCAAGGGGGGATTTGTTATACGTAATTAATGCAGAATGTAGAAACGGTTCTTAATTACGATCTTTCAGCTAAAATTTTATGTTGACAAATGAAGCCCTAAAAAGTATACACACACACACATATATATATATATATATCAGTGCACAAAGATTACATATTTTTCAACGCAAAAATATTTTTTTATACGTACAACTATCTCACCGCAAGAGATCTGAAAACCTACAAGTAATATGATTTTGCTGAAGCTATCTCCTTGGTATATTTTTTGAAAGAATTAGCGGAGACTATAACGGCACTTCGTCTATTATAAATGCTTTTTTAGAAATTTTGTATAACCATCGAAATGGAATCTCGTTAAAATGTCGATGCTGCTATCTCATCGATATCTTGCCTTTAACGCATGGATTAACATTAAAAAGAAATGGCGATCTGGCAACAAATGACCATCGGTAAGCTTTCCCAGTCGCCTAGATTAGCAAGGAAGAGATCTATCTCATTCCTGCCCCAACTCTCAACAGGAATGGATAAATATTTACCAGGGTATGCGACTTAAAACGTGTGTGCAGAGCCTGTGTACGCTACAAAAAAAGAAACATGTTTACAAACATGTATCTTCGCCGTCTGCAACCAACTGTTTGACTGGCCATTTATTTGAATGCCTTTGGTAATCTTTGAAGGACCGTGCCTGTCTGAAAAACCTCTCACCAAGCGACATTTTGGCAGCTTGACAGATTACTGGATAAAGGGAGCTCCAACTAAAGAATCCTAGCTTCCTGAAAGTTACTGCTCGGCATCATCAGAATGTTTATTATATAACTTCCTCTTTAAGATGTCGTTAAAAGATAGTCGCTCGGAAGTCACTCTATGACGTCAGCACTAAATAAAAGGATATTTTAGCTGTGAGATATTTGATTTAATTATACTACGAGTAATACAACGTTAATTTTTTGTTTTCTTCATAATTTATCATTTATGCATTTCTTTAGTAAAAAAATATTGCAAAGGGCAAATTTCTTGACGTTTACTTTTTTTTTATTACCCTGTTACTGCGTCTCCAGAAGTAATCACTGCATTAAAGATGTGTAGTACAGTAGCCCTAAGAATATCAGGGCGATGCTTAATTGGCTTTGTTAATTAAAAATGCATCCCTACATTCTGGCACACAATAGAAACTAAATATTTGTTTTAAAAAAAGATAATACAATAGTTTTGGCCACCACTGTACACACACACACACACACACACACACACACACACACACACACGCAGAGGCTGGATTTTTTTTTTTTTGTTAAAATAAAATCTTTGTTGGTTTCTGTACACAACAGCACTGAATCTTTTGTCTTTTTGAAAGAAAAGTTTGGGGCTAAACGATTTCCTGGTATCTCCTGCAAGCAACTTAAATAGAAAGATGCTTCTATTCTAACAATCTTGCTAAGTATAAAAAGAGATCGAGGTACCAGAAAAAATCCCCAAAACAACCCAATAAAGAAATTACAGACCGAAAGGAGGGGGGAGAAATCGTGTTGCGATTGGCCTTCGCCCTAGCTAGTTGTTCAGCCAGATTTCTCCTCGCCAAGCCGACTCTCCCTCTGTAGTGAGCTTCGTTAATATGTGGGCAGTAACTCCGCCTGTTATAGTCTACAGTTTCCGCTTGACGTAACATTTCCCTTGGTATTGAAGCCAACACCTCTAAGGTATCGCCACGAAGCGCTGAAGTGTTTTTTTCAGTCTTGTCCTGAAGTTGAATATCTTATCTGACATATTTGTGCGAGAATCATTAATTTGACAGGCTGTTTCACGAAAGATTGTCAAATATGAACTGGCTATAGACATTTTAGGAAAAGGTAGCTAACAACCGTCGAATGGTAATTATTTACTGTACCAGAATCCTGCATCAATATAGCCGAGACATCATACACCGTATCAGATGTGGCGGTTATTTTAGGTACATAAAGATACACATTGAAAAAAATCTTTTAATATTAAAAAATACAGTATTTGACTATTTAATTACGAAGTGTCATCCTTTACGTGGACTATAATGTTTAATAATTTCTTAAATTATCTCCTAACCTAAGCCAAAAGCCCGAAATAGACAAGACAAGTTAAGTACACAAATATGGCCGATAAAGTAGAACCGAGTTGTTGCAGCAAAATGCTCCGGCGTAATCGAACGAACGCTTTTCGGATCAAGAAAACACCGACCGTGTTGTTAAAAACAAAGTATTTTCAAGTATGTGAATGACTCTGTAGTTTTTTGTGAGAATAGACGAGCCGCTCCTAATTCGATGAGCTCAGCCTTGTTCTTAACACAATTCGCTTGCGACGTTTTCTGCTAATCTCTGTATCCTGTAGATTAACCGAGATCGCTTCAACAATATGGCTTTGGATACCGATACGTGTGTTTGGGATTAACCAGCATCACCCAGGCCTAGAGGAACCAGATAGCACTTGTGCCGAGAACAATACTTGCAGTGTTCCCCCCACCTCCTGAACTCCTTTTTCAGGTTGTACCGAGTGACGAATAGTTGTTCTGGTGTAAATCTGTTTCATTAAATCTTTGTCGTCTTCAAGGTTTGTTGGTGTTGTTACCTATCATTGCAAAGACGGTCATATAGCCGAAGAGTTGGGGATGAAAACGAAAGTACAAGACAACATCTGGTGAATTGATATACATAAATACGATTTTAACCTTGGTGTGTGTGTTGCGCGCGCGCGTGCTTATAACCCATAATAGTGCTTCATTCTTATACTTAAAACTACTTCTCTATTTCCTTTCACACGTCGAATGTTTTTCTTCACCAGTAATTATTTCTTGCATATGCCAACCTAAGCTTGATCCCGAGATTTAAATTATTTATCTGAGAACTGTTAGCTGCAAAAAGAATAACATACATCTTTACCATTGAAATTCTGTCCAACCTCGTATCCATGATATGGTTTTTATGTTTTGCGATAGCTATTTGTTTTTGTGCTGAAATGTACCGTTCACACTGGTTTGCTAAACCGAGTTTTGACGCGTATTCTCGCCGTTATGCCGACAGACTAAAGCAGAGGGCTTCGGACAAATTGATGGCGTTCAGTGGCATCGAATTTCACGTTTCACAAGCCTCGTAAATATTTGACTTGAATTTTTACGGCTTCGAATTTCACAAGGACGATCACTACAAACAAAACCTCCAGATTTGATTGGCACCACGTTTGAAAATTTTACAATAACATGATCCAGATTGCGCCTGATGTATGTAGTTTGTCGAAAAGTATGTCGAATTCAGCTGTTAGTGTAGATTGTTTACTTTTATTTTTACTTTCAATTGAATGATTTGAATTAATTCGAAAAAAAAACAAAACTTTTAAACTACCGGTGTCATACAATGATGATTGAATATTTCGTTTGTACTTTCATAGCGTGATTCGAATTACCTTTACTTTCAGTAGTAATAACACGAGCACGTGACTCTGTATCTAAAATTTGTGGCTAGATATGGTATAGTGCTGTACTTGCTAAGACGCGAGATTGCGAAATGAGTTTATTTATGAACTACTGCAATATCATGAGGAAATTAACATTGAGCACATAAATAGTATGACCGCCAAAAAGAGATGAGCAAACGTTCAATATGCCTCAAACTAATTTGTAGAAAGCAGTAATTTATCTAATTCAACTATCTCATTTATCATCCGACACACAAATGTGTTAAAATAAGAAAGTCTTGATAGGCGCTGCAATGTCAGTATTAATTTTTTCTCTGTCCTTTTCGTTGTAAGGTGGCTGTCACATTCGAAAAAAATATGTTTGACTCGGCAGAAGCATATGAGAAAAATCTTGAACTTTTCAAAGAGCAGACGACAATAAAACAATTTTGTTTTATTTACTCGGTGTGTATATTTAATCGACTGCTGAAGACAATGCAGATAAAACTACCTCTGTATAAACGCGGATGGTTTTTTAACCGACTGATTAGAAATCTTTGTTTTTGCTATTTATCTTTGTATTTTTTTTGCTATCCTTGATTTTGGAGCGGTATTATTACTTCTACTGGCTTATTTACACGAAATTTTCACTTCGTTGTTTCTAACTAAGTGTTTTTCACTCTGAGAAATTCTAATATTAGACCAGTAGTGTATATATGTTGCCTATAAAATTATTTTTGATTTAAAATTTTCGTTGATCTTAACAAGAGAGAGAGAGAGAGAGAGAGAGAGAGAGAGAGAGAGAGAGAGAGAGATGACGTCAGTACAGAGAGAGAGATGACGTCAGTACAGAGAGAGAATGATGTCAGTAGAGGGAGACAATGACGCGGATACAGATAGAGAGAGAGAGATGACGTCAGTACAGAGAGAGATGATGTCAGTACAGAGAGAGAATGATGTCAGTAGAGGGAGACAATGACGCGGATACAGAGAGAGAGAGAGAGAGAGAGAGAGAGAGAGAGAGAGAGAGAGAGAGAGAGATGAATTTTAAAATGATGAGAAATTCTGAAGATAATTTCTATCTTCCTCCTTTGCATTATACTTTATGTGACGTTTAAACTTGAAGCGTTTGTAAGAACTCATTTGATACATAGAAGATAAATTGAAACTAAAATATTTATTAGCTTTGTTGCACATAATTAGATTTTAGTGATGCGAATATTGTTTAATCATACTAACCATAGTGCAATCGGGTAGCTGGATATGATTCCCATGCTGGGATCTTTATAGGGAATACTGGAGTTCGTTTATAGCACCGTTAATTCATAATTAAACATATAGATTAAGTATAATCGAAGTCTATTGCAGGTCAAAGCATATAACTTCAATTATAGCCTCATCTATACGTTCAATTAAGAATTACTAGTGCTGTAACAACTAGCCCCGGTGGTCTCCACTACTATCAATTCTGTTGTTCCACATATGAATTTTTAATAATAAAATGCTTTATCTTAATTTCAGCAAAAAAAAAACAATTAAGATTCAACTGTGAATATGTAAGATACAATTATAAATGTAAGCTAAGAATTTTTCCAAAAGATAGCATTACTTTTTATGATGTCATAAGTGCGTAAAACCGTCGTGATGATATAGTTAATGCAGTTATTATTGGGTGGAATGAAAATGGGAAAAGACTGGGACTGGCATGTAAAGACGCGCAGAAATAAATTGGTCTTCGAGAAGACAGCAGAGAGTGTGAAAGAAGTTCTCTGTACAACATGACTAGCCAGAGCGATAGCCTTGTACCCTCACTCTAGGAGTGACGCACCTAGGAGGGGGAGGCGGAGGAGGTTTCTTTGGTTTACTGAAAAAAGTAACCTCTGGTATTATACGGATCTTTTTGTACCAAATTTATAAAGCCATTTTCATAAACAGTAAACCGTAATCTTTGACTCTTTAGATGGAAAACCAAAAACTACACCACAGCACAAATGATACAATCTGGAAAACTGCAGCACAAAAAGGAAGCTTCCATGAGACATAAATCTTCTATAGCCAATGTTTGTTCATATGAATCTATTTTTCAAGGTTTGGAAAAAAAGAGCAAGAACTTATTTGATCAATGAATATAAATTGAAATCTGAACATTTAATGGCATTCTTGAATAAAATAAAACCTTAGTGTTGCTAATATTATATTCACAACCGTCACCAACCCTGGTAAAATATGCATATTTTCATACGCATTTAATCTTAAAGAAGTATTAGTAATTTTTGTAATCAGTTTTATGGAAAATTAATTTTTTTAAGACTTCAGATTCTAAATTTTTTTTCTATCATAAGCAAAATTTTACATCAGGTATTATCTTCTCTCATCAATAAATGTTCTACGAAAAACAAGACGAGATTAATATCGAAAAATAAGTGGTATGGATAAGATGCCAAAAAACTGTCGATATGGCAACGTTTAGATTTAATTCGCTGATGCAGCTCTCTCTCTCTCTCTCTCTCTCTCTCTCTCTCTCTCTCTCTCTCTCTCTCTCTCTCTCTCTCTCTCTCTCTCTCTCTATCCCACATCATAGCAAGAAATAGGAGATTCATCGTTAGTTCGGCAACAAATGCAAAAAAAAAAAGCCATCTTGTGTCGTTGGAAACATTATTTTGCACGCAGTATCGATTGTTCATGACAAACAATTAATTGCCACTTTTTCTGCACATAGAAACGTATATTTAGCAGGAAATAATTATTATTCAGGTGGCTTATTCAAACATGAAGGTTTCTGATTATGTCTCCATGAGTTTGCCGAGAAGTTAATCAATACGGCAGGCTCCCAGAACTACCACATCGGCAAGCTCCTACTAGAGCTCCTTTGTTTAGCTGTGGGAGGAAATTCACGCCGACAGAATAATACAGATGAGCGAGAAGAAAGCACGTCATAAGAGATTCGCCAAACTGAGTCACGGTCTCCAACACGAAGATCGAAATGGGGAATCCAACCATGGCAAATCCAAAATGACTATATATTAAGAAACAGAAATAAAAAAGCTTTTCGGTTAATGCCGTGATAGTTTATAATTTTACTTTAATTAAAATAATACATGAACATGGCACTAGAGAACGAAAAATAATTCTTCATTTGTGTTAAAAAACAAAGCAAGTCGACATTTTAGTCAGATCTGTCTCCCTTTAGATAACACCTTTTGTATTTTATTTCGCCATTAAATATTAAAGTTAAAAATTGCTTAGCAATAGTTTTGATGGATGAAGGGAAATATTTTTTAGGGATGGAATGTCAACATTCACTTCGAGGTAAAATAAATGAAACAAATTACCTTATATTAATTAGCATATTTATAAACATTGCAAGCGTAATTTGGTCAACTAATGATGCGCGGTTAGAAATAAACTTTAGTTACCGCTTCGAAAGTTTTCTGAAACAAAACTACATTGTTTTAAAATTATGTTTTTTACGTAGGCCATTAATATGATTTATCTGAGAACTGTTAGCTGCAAAAAGAATAACATACATCTTTACCATTGAAATTCTGTCCCACCTCGTATCCATGATATGGTTTTTATGTTTTGCGATATTTTAATATAAATGTTAATGTTTAAGTAGACCTATGGCCGATAGCACTTACTACACCACAACGCATAAGTGAGCTCAGCTATATTATTGAAAATAATTGGATCTTCAGTCATTATTAACATTAGCATTCATATAGTACAGGATTTTACATAACGTACAGCTGTAGAAATTATATGAAACACTTATATTGATGGTTTCCAACAGTTTATTTATTAATAATGATATGAACTTTTAGCCATAATCTTTATAAAGATTAGAGAATCGATATAAGCTCACCTTGATGGATAGATGAACAGAAAACTCCGGAATTAAAGGAAGATTGAGAGGTGTTAAAAGAAGCATATAATTCTATTCCATTAAAATATATAAAAAACTATGAGAAAGTATCCATCGTATAACCCTCCGCTAAGGGGGTGGGGTAGGATCATAACAATTATCTGTCTCAGATACCATGATGATCTCATACCTATTCTCTAATGTTTATAAAAAGTACGGCTAAAGAAACTCATACCGTCCATTAAACTTTTAAAAACCATCAAAAGGAATTCGTATGACATCGACAGCTGCACTTTTGGTAAAATTCCATATTATGTGAATCCCAATGTTATTGGTACCTTCATTTCAACTTCATTTCTAACAATATAGATTGTCTCCGACTTATGTAGAATAGTGTAGATGGACAGAGCGCCTCGCGTGAAGGTTACAGCTACTCACCCATAACATTCGGAAGTGACGTCGTTCCTCGTGGTTTCACCCTGGTCGATTTTTTAGGAAAGGGCTTTTTTGTTTTTTTACTCTGCTTTCTTTTTTTGTGCATTTTAGGAACAAAAGACGTAACGACTGTAGGTTGCACCGTGCCGGCGATCGGTGTAGTTCTGATTGAAGTCCTGACCGTTGGTAACGTCCGGCGCGGTGTCGTGCTGAGCTCCGAAAGAGTGGTGGAGTCTATTTTTGGCCTAATCTCTTTACAGTCATCCTTGGCCGATCCCGGCCACACGCACACTTTGAACTTTGACGAAAACACCGTGTTCCCTGGACACACCATGGTCCAGGAGCGACGTCCGAAACACACGTGGAACGTTTTGCAGTCGTCCGAATCTCTCACATAAATATGTCCAAAACTGTGACGGGGGCAGGGGGAAGTCCTGTGAAAACCGGACAAACCGCGCGCGGAGGAGCTATACAGTCCTAAGATTGCTAGCAGTATTGGCGACGAGAAATACTGCGCAATCCAAAGTATGGTTTGCATAAATACGACCATAATTTTTAACACATAGTGCTCAGAGAAATTCAGGTAAAATAAGAGTCTGTCAGTAAGAGTCTGGAATCCGAAGACCGACTGGTTCGGTTTCCGATTTCAGTTTTTGGCTTCGCCCAGTTGCGATGTCGTCTGCATTTGGAGCAGTTTTTTTTAAAAAAAAACTTCGACTCGCAAACTTCATATAAAGTTTTGGTAAATTCCACCTGGTTGCTATGGATTTAGAAGGCTTCACAGCGGGGGAATGGTCAATAGGTTCACAGACACAAGAAACATTTGAATATTCAGGCAAGTTTGCTTACGGATTATAGATCTTTCGACGAGTTCGTCTGTTCGTTGACGCTTGACATATTTCTGTCGTCTGCCGCTGCTGGAATGAGCTACTCCCTTTATAATCAAGTCTCGGCTAAGCACTCCTTTGTTTTTGTCTATTTTCTTTCAATACACATTCAGAAATGATTACTAAAAAGGGGAAAACGTTTGGAAAGATTAGAAATAGGGTAAATTTCGACACGTTTATTCCTAATTTATATTTTTCTACTGTATAGTTTTCTGTAGTTTAATACTACTGCTATTATTCATATTTGTATACTTCTATTACTAGTGCTACTATTATTGTTAATCCCATTACAGAAACCATAGCCAGTATTATTACAAGTAATTTATATTACTATTACTGACATTAGTATTAGATTTATATACTTATTATTATATTAACTCTGCCAGTAGAACCAATCGTACTATAAAGTAATATTATTACTACTGTTATTGTCAGATATTGCTAATTTTATTACAGTTAATGTTAATGATACCATTTTATTGCTGCTATTATTCATACTACTTGTATTACTATTAGACTAATATCACTACTGCTGTTGGTAGTTATACATTAGATTTTGGTAATTTTCACGAAATAATTAACTATATGTTCAGATTCATGGCTTATGATTCATTTACACAGAATACAACAATGCATTTTTATTAAAGGGACAGGTAACCTCGTATATACTGCAGGAAATTAAGGCATAACTTGGATAACTAAGTAACCTTTTTACTTGGTCCATTTGCGCAGATTGCGCAGATGAAACAACAAAACCTACAGAGTAATACAGCCTGAGAAGAAACTCATGCTAGTTTGCCATTTTGAAGTTAAAATTCTGTTATTAAGTATTTAAAAAAAAAAGACCAAGTAATTTAAGCGACGTTTTGCAAATTCTCTTAAGCTGCCGCCATGACTTTCGTTCGGTTGAAAGTTATTGTTAAGTCGCCTGAAATAAAAGCAATTAGCAGCAGATTATTGGGCGTTTAGCAGCTACTCTCGGTGACCACCGACCTAAACCCCCAGCTAAGTTTTGTCAATAAGTCGGTGAATTTCCCTCTCCGTGCAAGCAAAACTTCGGCCGGGCTAACATTGCCGATGGATTTGTCCGCCGTTATTTTCGGTTGTATATTGATCATGCTGATCTCTGCCGGTCTCTCTGAGTTAACCTGCATCTGTTTTGTTTTCGCTTGAAATGTAGAGGAAGTTTTATGAAATATATATATATAAAAGATATTTTCGTTGTAGCTGTAAGGATGCCGGGCCACATAGACGGGGTTAGGGAAATATCTTTCGCAGCTTGGTATTTGTGGTATGTATGCATGTTGGAATATTTTGCGCAGTATAGTTGCACATGAACCGTGCAAACAGTTGTGTACGAGGCACAACCAGAAAGGTTTAATCACGAACTAAAGTCGGCTTTTCATATACGTCCACTGTAAACAGAAACGTTAGCTTTCTGTTTTTAGTGTCAAAACAAAAAGGACGCTATTGCATACTGCGACTTCCGCTCACGGTGATTTTACTGCAATTTAATCTATGGTTGTATGATGTCGTAGTCATGTTTACAAAACCATAAGTTAAGAATCGCGTTTTAGACGTATAATTCAGATGAGATACGATGTTAGTTTAACAAATTTTCATATCTTGAAGTTTTATGAACAATTTATGAATAATAATTTCTGTAAAATTACAAAGCTAGTATAATTTCACTAAACTCCAAAGTACTTTTTAATTATATATATATATATATATATATTTTTATCAACTTTTAAATTTATTGCAGCTAACTTTAGATTTAGCTGTAGTAATATAAAAACTTATCAAAAACAATTTTCAAACTTAATTTTTAAAAAAATTAAGTACATGACTAGCAAAACAATTGTGATAGCAAATCGAATGAGAAGGGAAAAGGAACTAAAATGTCGTATGAAGATGGAGAGTAAAATTCATTATTCATGACGTAACAGTTTCCTCTCATGATGTAAATATCGTTTGTCTGTTGATATTAGCGCTCATCTTCCACAATTTGTTGACAATCTGGTAATGGATAGGCTTTTGTTAGACAAGCAATAAAGGAAATGGCGTCGGATATTATCGGTCTTCTATAAAAATCAAATTTCTGCTAATGGAGATTAATATAGCACATATAAGCATCCATTTAAAATTTCTCCATCATTAAAGATGCGTCATGTTTCTGGAGCTGGAAAGCATTTCTATAACTCTGGGAAGAATCTGGAACTATTAGAGCACAAGCTTCCTTAATTATCCTAGGATGCTTAAATATTCAGACAAGTAATTTCAATAATCTTTTATTTAGGTTTCAAAAAGTATTTTCTTCATTAAAATTTTTAATTTCTCTCAAATCCTGAGCTTGAATTTTTATTACTATTCGATAAAGTGCCAAATATTGAAGATTCCTCCGCGAAATTTAAATGCCATCATTTTAAAAATTTACTATATATAGTGCCAACACAGAATATAGCAACGAATTAGAAGGCTCGCCAATGACAATTTATTTGTATGACAGAAAAGAAGTCATGTAACTAATAATTGCATATAGAAAAAATGATATATTAAATGCCAAAATTTCAAGAATTAGAAGAAAAAATTTATGTTTGTATGCAGTCCTCGGCGTTAAATATGAATTATGGAAAACAAAACTGATAGTAACAAATACTTGTCACAGATATACTTGTATGCTTTTGTTTACATTATTAAAAGGCACTAAATAATAATTGGTTTATGTTTTGCGCGTATCTCAGCAAATTTTATACTGCTTTCTTTAAGTTTAACTAAATATAAACCCCTATTTGGCGAGATAAACGGTTGCTCTGGCTATCACAGAGCCCTGATATGAATCGGAAATCTAGATATTAAGATGGGGAGTAGAGCTCCAACATTGCCAGGCGTCCTTTGACAATCTTTGCAAAATTGGAATTCAGTTCAATTCTTCAACATTTGAGCAGAACGATATTTTAAATTATGACATATCTAGTAGAGAAACTTTTCATAGCAAAAGTATATGCTCAAAGTATTAATTTTTGTCTTTTGATTATTTCACTAATGTTATTTTATTTGGCATTTACTATATTATATTTCTCGTTTATGTAAATAATTAGAATTTGAACATGATCTTCCTGATATGCAAATAAATTGCTGATAGTGAATTTTCTAATTTGTTTTCATTATTTGTGTCGGATCTTTATATTTTGCATTCTTTTATTACGTATTTCAAAAGGTTCTGGTTTCCTGACAATGTTGATATGACGGTAACGAATTACCTTCTAGAGCGCAGTGTGGTTCTGGCTGTCTTTTCATGTGCTTCCTTATAAAATCTGCTTTCATCAACTCTTAGGAGCTTTTATTTAAACTGGCACAGAAGTAATACACGTCGATGTTGGTTATGATGTTAATTTATAAAAATAACTTACTGTTACTTTAAGTCCACTTCGTCCCAAAGATTTTTGTACTGTAGAATCATGAACTTGACAAAGCCCTAATGATTTTTCCAGATTTTACTTTACCTTCTTGTTGGATGTCTTTCTAACCTTCAGTGAATTTATCTTCGAATACTGTTAATCATTTTAGATGATTTTCTAGGTCCTCCACACCTTTTTTTTTTAAATCAGGAACTGAACCAGTATTTTAGAATTTGTTGATAATTTCTTGAATTGCATATCTTTGAATTCCAAGTTATACTACTAAATTTGTATTCAGTTTTACGTTCCCCATAGAGAAATATTATTTTATGTTTATTAGCAATTGAGATCTTAATCATTTTCGTTCGTTTATTATTCTGAGAGGAAACAAGCATTAGTGTTTTTGCAAGATGTCTTAAGACTTTTGCACAGTATTATATATATATATATAGTGAAAAGTCTCATGAGCACATGGTTGTGTGCATTGTTTCCTAGGTGTTGACTTTAAATCTATTCTCTGTGACAAGTTATTTGTCTGTGATCAGAGAAAGTCGTGGCATTTTGCAATTCCGTTTAGGAATTTTAAATATTAATAGCCAATTTCTAACCTGACATTGCCAGCGTAATTTGCGCTAACTCAGTACGTGATGGAAAATCCATGCGTTGCGTCATTAAAAGTGATTATAGTGCCAAGAAACAAACCGAAAAAAATACTTCAGTGATGCCCGGAGAAAATCCCGTCATTTGAGAAGAGTGTTTAGTGCATAACAGTGAATGGAGACACAAACTCATCTGTGAATCAGTGAAGATGGCGGGAGTTTATTAACAATGATAAAAGAGATACATATTTATTTCCCAAGTTTTGACGAGTTTCTCTTTAATGTGAAATATGTTTTTTTTTTTTTCATCTGTTGTGCTGAGAATTTGAAAACTATGCAGTTTAAGAGTAAACGAATGCAGAATGAAAATCAAATAAAATGCTTAATATGAAACTGAACTATATTCGTGATTCAGTTTTACTCATCGTCACCAAAATTAATACAAAAGAGAAAAGAGTAAATAAAATGTGTACAGGAGACATTAATATGAAATTATCCAGGGTTTTGTTCAGTCAAATACAGATAGTTATTTGCAGAGAAGGTTAAAAGTTTTCAGCTTATACAAAGCGAATTAATCTATCTAATGAATTCTAAAAAAATGTATTAACTGTATTACATAGAATATTAACTTTTAGATTGTTTCATGGAGTTACTACAGCTCTAAAAAAAACAAACAAACGTATGTTCAGCCAGCTATGATACTTTTAGTTATGACTGTGTAACCCTAAAATTCAAAATAACTAAATACTGAGACTCGTCCATCCATCTGCTTCTTACCTTTTAAGAATTTTCTATAACTCTCAATCAGATCTGACGTAATATTCGGTGTGGAAGACTAAAAAGTTGAACTTTTGTTAATCGCGTAGAACTACTTAGATCTTAAAACGACTTTATGCTCTTTTCAATTCGTCAACATTCCTAACAAGACAAGGACACCAAGATTGAACAGTGTACTCCAGATGAGATCTGACCAAAATTTTTTAATTAAAGAAACAAGAATGATTGGTGTCTCCATTTCAGTTGTTTAATTCGATGAACCTAAGATCCTGTAAACTTTACTTACCATTACCAATCTCGTTTTTTATCTTCAACAATTACTCTGGCGCCTTGTCATCATCGCTAATGCAATAAGACTATTTTCGAAGCATTGTAAATTATTTTGATTAACATGACCAAAATGAATGTATTTCAGCTTATTTCATATGTTGTTTAATTGTATAGTTATTTAAAGCTTCTAAAATTCCCTAGAATTTGTTGATATGGTTTTGAAAAAGTTAACTGATATATTTCCATATAACTTGACAACATCGATCAACGTCTTTAATTTATTCATTAATACGGCCTCAGTATTATTCATGTAGAGTAGAAATACGACTGGTTCTCAGAAAAAACGTGTAGGTTTAAGCAAATTTAAAAACAACCAACAACACACTCTGGGATCGTAGATAGTAGTTTTGTGTATTAAAGTTACAAGATTATCTCAAGTTATGTATGTGTGAACGTATGTAGACGTCTTAATGTCAAATAAAGAGCAGTAGCTGTGTAGTTTCAGAAAGTTTAAAGACAACAAGCAAAACAAGCTCTGACTGTAGACAGTAGAACTATATATTAAACTTAGGAGATTACTTTGGATCACATAAGGTACGGATTTTACCCCAATTTCAGATAAATTGTGGTAATAATGTGTATGTTTAACAGATTTTAATGACGATTAACAAATACACAGTGATGATACACAGTAGCTTTGTATACATTTTAAATTAATTTATACAATTATTTTGTTAATTTCTCATTAAAATAAAAATATTAAGGTGTTCAAAATTCTAGTTATCCCAGTAAAGATGCCAAATACATAACAAAAATGGTATAGAAAGTACGCTAAAAGAGTGTTTTATATAAATATTTAATTAATTTTATATAATTCTAAATTCATTGATAATAATAGTTTATTACTTTCTTATTAAAATTAGAAAATTAAAGTGTTAAAATTCTAGTTATGCCATTATAGCTGGTTATCTCATAAAAGAATGGAAAATAAAGTATTAAAATAATTTTCTAAAACGTTTATATATTTAACGTGCATTAAATCGTATGTTACATTGTATGCCAGATTTTACAGTAAATCATAACAGATTATACAGATCCTACCCTAGATCGTATTTAAAATCGTACATTAAATAGTCACTCTAGATCAGAAGTTTTAAAACTTTCAAAAACTCATGTAGGCCTTTAAAAATGTGCAAATTTTTGCATACCCTTGTAATAAAGCTAAATTTTAAGTTTAAAATATGAAATTTTTACACAAATAATGAGAAGGATAGTTTTGCTTCAAGTCAACCAACCTGATAATATTTAGTTCAGTTTTTGGAAGCTTCCATTGACGGCCGAGAGAGAAATCTGGACTTCATCATGAATAGACTTGAAAAACGCAGATTCGCACAGGTACGTCGACAGAAAATTCAGCAGGTTTCGGTGCAGTAGGTCTGAAGTTTCAGTCTGTGTTTTAGCAATTTTCCATCAAAAACTTTCGAAAAGTATTCTTAAAATAGATTACGATCACCAGTATCATTGACCAAATCAATAAGTTTTTGGTTTTTTTGCATCTTGTATTCAGTAGAAGAAATTGGAGTTTTTGAGAGGGTTTGTGATTGCACGCAGGTTGTAATTGGCAAGAACTTGGAAGTAGTGCTTGATCTATTTTTTCAAGTCGAAGTGATCTTGAATCAGTTGAGAGCTTTGTTAATGTATCTGGTTCATTGAGGTCGCAGAGTGTCAAACATCTCAAAATTTTCTTCGCTAACCCTTTTTGTCCATGGATAAAGCTTCATGACAATTTCATTTATCTTGTTCACAAAATTGACGATCGTAGCATCTTATTCTTGCAAGAATTTGTTCCGCGCACTTGGATAGGTAGAAGTAGGCAAGATATTTGATCCAAAGTTTATTTTTTCAGTTTGGAAATTTATGTTTTAGACATTTTTTGGCCAGGTAGAGAAAATAAAGTTCAAATATTTATGCGCGCAATGTATAAACTCTTGTGATTACATCTCCACGTAACAACCAGCGCACTTCTGTATAGAAAAGAAGTGTCACATGATCAGGGTCCATGTCTCGGAAAAGAAAGCGAAATAAGCGAGTGCTAAGGATACCTGATTTGATTTTGTTCACTATCTCAATACATAATGTCATAAAAAATATGCTTCAATTTAAGAAGGAGTTCTTGGATGCTAGAGCTTCTCTGTGAATCTTGCAGTGAATTATTTTTCACATTTTATTTGTAGATTTCACCCGTGCTTAGAAACCATAATACTGATTAAGTATTGAAGAAATATCATCAGTCGTTATGTCATAGACACTTCTCCGTTGGAGACCTTCAGCCTCAAAGAAAAATAGCTTCATCTTTTGTAGTTTCCTCGAGTTAATGACAGAACAGAAATTTTTCGTTGAAATTGTTGTCCTTGATGTATCTAACAAACAGAAACACTGAGTACAATTCGCAATATTTGTAAAGCAGCTTTTATCTCAGAAGTGACCTGGCCTTTTTCTTTTTCTTTTCATCTGACATTAAAATTTTTTTTTGCTAGACCGCAGTGTTAGAGAGACAGAGTTCTCAACTTTTTTCTTGCTGATTTTCCAAGGAATACTCTTGAGTGTTCTTGTCAGAAGACAGGGTCAACTTTATGCAGAATTTTCTACTGCGTTATTCTGAGCAACACGAGGTAGCTAGTATGGACAGCAGCTATTGTGGTTTCTTAAGAGGAAGCTGATGTATCAAACCATGCTTTTTTCACACCTGCTTATCTTTGTTTGAAATATTCGATGTTCTTAGTCTTCAAGTCAGGATAAAAACCGTGGAAATGTCCCTGTAGAAGACTTGGCTTCATTGAATCTGCAGACAGTACTTTGGTGCAGATAACGTACTGAAGAAGCTCGATTTCATTTTTGACGATTGAGGAAAATCCGAATTTCATGTAACTTTCATCAAAACGGCTTCCTTTTATTGTTTGCTTCCATTTTTATAAATTCAAAAGAAATGTATTAAAGCTAGATACGTTGTGGTATGTGCATAATTTTCGCACCTCTACCCAAACTATACAGCTGTAGATGTGTAGAGAATACGTTATTGAGGATATGCATCAATACGTTGAGTTTATCCTCAATAATGTATTTTATACCCCTGTAGTCACGACAGATTTTTGGTGGAACCAAGACGGAACACAGTTCTAAGGGTTTAACAAATTATTATTGTTAATAACCCTGAACTACACAACAACGTCGTCTAGCATATTAACCATTGTGCCAGTCATAATAACACAGTACTTACCGTTAGTCCTGGATAGTGGCTGTAGTCGGTAGTCTGCTGATGTAGAAGAGTAACTAAGAAACGATGAGTTCGACGAATTCAGAAGACAAGGTGTTGAGATAGAGCTTTCGTAACTTAGATCGTACCCTAGAATATACAGATCGCACCCCAGGCTTATACAAAAGCATACATAAATTCATACTCAAGATCGTATTCAAAACCTATATTAAACCGTACCCCAAATCTTTCATTGAACTGTACCATAGATTGCACCTTTTTTGTTTAATTGAAACAAATTTAATAAAACTGCTTTTCAAGTTTAAATTTTCAACCTGTAATTATATAATTGCATCATAGGATTATTTGTTATTTGTTTTTGTTTTTAGGATCATTTTAACGTTTTTGTATCTGTAACATTGTCTGGAGAGGTTATATTTATTTTGAAGAATATTAAGTAAATGGTGAAGAAGTAACCACCTTTTCATTGCTCTTTTTTATTAAAACATTCTTCTTTTTGCAGCACCATTATTCTGCCCACTTCCACTTCCAGCATGTACAGGCGACTCTAGATTCCCGGTCCTCTCTGTTTAGCTTATTTTTCACAAAGATACAATCATCACCAAAAACTTATCTCATTTATTTATTATGGTATTGCTGCAAAAAGGTTTTATTTATCAAATATCTAGCCGTGCTGAATTCTTTGCCAATTTATAACTCCGACCCGTACTATTACTATCTGTAGAAACCAAAGTAATCTACTACTGTCTACACGTTCAATACACTTAATATTGTTTTAAAATATCTATCAGATCACCGCTTAAATATCTGAAACCCAAACTAGATAAATATAATCTGTTTGGTTTTGGTCGTTCATTGTTTTCTTAAATCAAAATATGGCTGATATAAGGACTTGTAGAATGGGATTAAAATTCTTTATAATGTTCATATTTGATGTTTCTCTTAGTTACTCGTAAGACCCTATTAGCTTTATTACCAGCTGAAATGTTTTGATCTTACCATTTAAGATTTGGCATTGATAACCATATCCCTCTCCGAAACAACATTTGGGGAAAATACATTTTCGCACTTCCGGATATTAGATTAACAAAAATTGAATCGTGAGGTTGTGCTTTAAGAAGTATAATTTTACACATCAGTTTTTATTAAGACAATTAAGACCACATACCGTCCCAAGATTTCTCGTTTGTTTTTGTATTTTTATAAGATTTTGTTGGTACCTTTGAGCGCGATCACACATTTCAAGCTGAACTTTAAAAGATGCGATATTCAAAAGTTGGGCTTAAATGTGATGGAGGTTAGATAAATTTTATTTGTATTCAAATTATAGCCTTCCGTTATTTAACGGAATCATCTTTATTTAGGAAACGTCTATTAGTTTCTGTAGTTTGCAGAAGACTGCTGTTTAAATTCAAGTTAAAAGACGTCAGGCAGTTCTTATTATTTTTGGGAAGAGAGATTTTATCTTCAGCGCCATTCTCCTCATTTAATTTCACTAAAACGAATCGCGAGCGGCGCCCTGGTAACGAACGCCTAACAAATACATCACCTTAATTGTGAGCAGTCTTCAAAGAAACACCCGGGCTACAGAATCCACCACATTCACATAAAAGTGATTAAAAGTGAACGAGAATATATTGAACTCTGGAATCAATATGCCATTGGCTATACCTCAAAAGCTCGCAAAATGATATGAATATCTGATTACTCTTACTTTTTGATTTTTTAAAATTGTAAACCGCACCCTCCTCTCTCTTTCTCTCTCTCTCTTCGCGCGCTCATTGGCTGAAGATGCGTCGTTGATTACGATCCAGCTTCTCCATGTGGGCTGAGCCGAACAAAGAGCGAGCTATATAAACCGACTGTGGCTGCCGTCTGTCTACTGACTCAAACTCGGCCAGACGTACACCTATTTTTAAAGGGTAAGTTCATTTCTCTCTCTAAGTAGATAACTTTTGTGTTGTTGCTAACAACAGAATAAGTTTCGGGTTCGGTCCATACGCCGAAGACTGAAATGAAGTCGAGCGTCTATGATCAAAACCAGTTACATTGCCAGCCTCTTTGATACATAGGCGATTTTTTAAAAAAAAAATTACCTGAATAAAATTTAGCTACGTCACTATATGAAAAGACCACAAAAAACCTGAAGGAAGAACGCTATCACATTTATACTTTTAATGGCTTTGATGATGAAATACAAAATATACAGCCTGCTCTAAATTTTACTACAAATTAGTAACCATTTTATAATCATTCAGCTTTTAACACCGCCACAGATGCTCCTCATGCCAAATTCTACGATGGCAGTAGACAAAGTTTGTCTTTTTTCCCCCGTTTTCTTCAATTCATTCTCCGCTAAATCAATCTTTTGCGAAGCCAGCAGATTTTTACTACTGTGTACACAAGGCTTAGAAAAGGCTACAGAGAAAGCAAACTTTACACACCACCAACGCTGGCAATGAATTCTATTTATTGACAGTTCTGTTAATAAAATTATCAAGCCGTGATGTATCGTTAGCCAATTTATAATTTCGACTCCTAACACCGATAGACACCCCTTCCCACCAAATGTTAATTACCTTAAAAATCTCTTTCAGAATTATCTTAAAACGTCTAAAATTCAAAATAACAAAATATAAGAATTTAAATCTTTCTAGGTTTTTTAAACGCTTCAAATCTGGAAACATTTTCAGAATTTAAAAAAATCAAGGATTTTAAAAAAAGATACCAAATATTTCTTTGGTAATTATTTTTAGTATTATGTTAGTTTTATTTGTACTGTTATAACATCAATATGAAGGAGTTAGTTGTCTAAACTGCCTCCGCTGTTTCTTTTCTGAAAAAGAAAACAACAACAACAACAAGCGGACAGTTTTTCATTTTGTTATGTAAGCAGTTTTTATTGAAGGTCGATAATAATAACACTAGCAGACGGCTTCAAGGCGGCCGGTGGCCAGATTACTAGACTGCCAAAGTAAAAGTTTCGATTCTGGTTTCCTCCCGACACTCCGGTTTCCCACCACATTTTAGTAGGGGTTTTCTCGCGACACCTTCCTTGCGCAATAGCATGAGTGCTGCAGTGAGCGTCAGGCAGGCGTTGCTCGGTCGGGACTGGAAGTTAGTACCCGATGATCTGTCGCTGACTAGTAAAAAAGCTGAAACCTTTTTAGTCAGGGCCACTCGACGGATCTAAACCTGTTAAGTGTGTTAACAATGCTTTGTCTCAAATGTCTGTAAACTAACTGAACATGACAAAAAGTCAGATTTCAGACTGTTTTAAATGATTCAAGCATTCAAACCCTGTAAACATCTTAAAAATGTATGGCGAACTTTCATTGTCTTTTTTTTAAGCAAAACGTTCGTCTGAACTGAAGGAGAGAGAATCTAGTGTTTCAAAGTCTTCAGATCTCATAAAATTCATTATGGATTATTTATCTTTATTCTATAAAGGTTTTGTTTTTTTCTACTAGGTATCAGTAAATACAAAGGTGTAGAATATTCCATAAAGTTGCATTCACAAAACCGAAACAAGGAAATGGGAGTATGTTGGATCTTTAACAGTTTTAGAAAAATGTATTAGAAATATATATATATATATATATATAATGTTCTTTCTTTTTTAAAGTTAAGTCTGTGAATTTTATAAACAGCAAAAAGAAACATTATTATTAATGAAATAAAACGTGTAATATGAATTTGCAGATGGCTGCTTACGTTCTTAATAATTTATTTTTTCTAGATGATCAGAGGGTTAATATACAAATTACTGTTGCTCCACGTGTTTCATTGTTGTTCTGGAATCGAGGCTGGTAGCGTATGCCCGCAAAACTCCATTAAGGAAAAGATCTGCAGCGCCTGTTTCCGGTTTCCGTTCTTGGCAAGTTTTCCGGTGCAGGAATGCTGTTGTTTCAGGCCGGTGTCTCTAATGTTGTGCGAAAAGTGTCTTTCCAACCCGCACCTCTGCAAGGCGAAACTGCTCGATCATGCAGAAGACAACGGGGATGACGTTGAGAACAGCGATAACGATAGCCGCGTCTTGCAGAAAAGGTACGGCAGGGTGTTCACTGGGAATGGGCTACGGCCCAATGGAGGTACGAAGAAATTCAGACGACTGCTGATCCAAAAACAACCCGGGAGCAAAGCTTACGAAATGATTTTCCCCACGGATGTCAGATATTACAGACCGCTGCAAAAACGGTTTTGGCGTCTATTCACCACGCGAGATGATGACGCAGGCAAGGAAAGAGATGAGTTTGACGATGATCGGCTGGACAAACGGTTTGGTCGCTTATTTACAGGTGGACGTAAGCTAGGGAAGCGCCGCTAGGCTTTGGTTAAGCTGTATTCAGGACTGATATACTGAATTATAATCAGTCGTCACGGAAATCGTTATGTTTCGATATAAAAATCTCCGATGTTGTTCTGTTGCTGGTCCATTTGCAATTGTATGCATACCCCGCTATTTTTTTTATAGTTCCTGTATTTGTCTTAGTCAGAACATCGACTCTGCACAGACGACCTAACAAGGCTCTGCGGAGGTATATTTAGAAGGCCAGTCGAAAATAGGTTCCATTACTTCTGTATAGCAATAATTCAGAATATCACGAACTGTAAAAACTGTGAGCAAAAATAAAAAGATAATAAAATAGCGGGTTATTTTTCATTTACGATGGTCGTACAAAATAATAGGAAGTATAGTCGAAATAGTAAATGGGTAAAATAGACCAAAGGGACGATGGATGTACTGTAAGTACTAAAGTGAAAACACCTTTAGTAGACCATAATCTAATATTAAAATTACTGAATGTCGAACAGCGCAACTGCCTACCCACCTTTCAGTGTAATCTTCCCTTGAGAAATTCATTAATAAAAGGACAAATTATCTTTATTAAACAATAATTTATAATAATTATTAATGTAAAAATGCAAACAAAACAGAAATATAAAAAACATCCGTAATATAAAATGCTAAAAATGTAAAAAATTCAGATTTTTGTGCAAGTCTTGTTCTTGAATTTTATCATTCCATCTGGTTTTGTTTTTGCTCTGGTTCAACTTTAATATTACATTTGTTACAGACGATACGTAAACATCGAAAAAGGTTCTAATTACTATTCTAATATAGAGTGAATTTTAGCTAGTTTAATATTAGTAAGACAATCTTTTTACCTAAATATTGGGATGAAGTCGAGCAAGATCCACCAATCATTATTGGAAGTAATGTGCCTCTGAATAACATGGCAATAGACACAACAGTAACTCATAAGCAACAAAGTTACACGTGTGACGTCGATTCATGACGTGATTAATCGTAAGACGATAATTAAAAGGTATTATAAAGTACGGTGACAAAAGAGCATCAGTGAGTGGCATGATTGATCTACAGTAAACCAGACAGCTTACTTGGATCCTATTGTGTATATATGCACCTTCTGCTATTATTTTAGGATAAAATTAAGGAAGAAAACATTTTGACTATGCAGCATCCTGCTATATTGATCTTGCAGCTGCCCTAAGTTAATATAATCGACCGCAATTTACGTATTTCAGAGATGAATTGGAATCCATGGACGTCCGAAGAATTTTTTCTAGGAGGAAGGGCACACCCACTCTGCCAGTGCTTTATATTGTATTTTCCTAAATTGCTACTCTCTTCCCGGTCTTTGGCCTTTTGGCCGTCGGCCGGATGCAGTCAGATTCGTTATTTCTTGCCCAATTCACCGGGCTCACTGATTCGTAGTGAATCAGGCCGAAAAATAATGTCATCAGTACACTATCACCATAAACTTTCCAGGGGGGGGGGTTGCCTCTTGCCCCCTCTCCCTTCGGACGCCCATGTATTAGACATCTAAATGGGCAGTTAACCACTGTATATTATTACCATATTTTGAAAAGACCGATCCCGATATGTTTACTGTTTATCCGACATCGTGCTATCACCACTGCTGCATAGGGACCTGGAAGATTCTCAACAATGACAACACAAAAAAGATGTGCACTGACCAACTGACTCTGCATTCATCTTCAAGATTCTTGTTAACTTGCCCATGCACACTGAAATGAGCCACAGAATAGACTAACGTGTAATGTCATCTCTTCATCTCCGCCGACTTGGCTACAGAGGGTGTGTAGCAGGCAATAAATCATTCTGTCAAACAGGAATAAAATGCTATGTTTGACAAGAGCCTGAAATATTGGCGACGTATACTCTTCTCTGATGAGTTAAAGTAGATCTAATGGAGACCTTTAAATCTATTATTTTCAGCCCAATTGCCAAAAATGGAGATCAGAGTACCATTACAAGGATTTCAATCTAGCATAGTGGGTAGAAAGATAGAACTGGCGTCTGTCGAAAGACGTCTCGTTTATGCTGTGTACACTGATATTTTAATGATGTATCCACTATTGTACCAACAAATTATACTGGGAATCGATGTTTATATTCATACAAGAGTCTGGAAGAGGAACGAAAGTATTTCACTTCTTCTCTGAGTATCCCAAAAGTCTGATATAAATCTTATCCAGCGCCTATACGAGCATCTGAATCATCAACTGAAAGCATATCGGCCACTTCACTTCTGCTTCCAGATCGATTTGTCCTATTTACCAATGAATACCTTGGAAAAGTTATCGACTACAGGAGAAGAAAGGAACTGTCTACCCCCATCTCATTACGCTATTCCCTGAAAGGCTATTTATTCCTTATCAGTAATTTCGCCAAATTCTTTTGCACAAAAGGGCGGGCGCTTCGTGTGTATTTTAAAAGTTTTCTAGGGGTCATTTTAATCAATACCAGTGCTAATTGCTTTCTTCCACTTTTACCGAACAAAATTTCCGCTTTCAAAATAATGGCGAATTGTAAACATGTAGTTGGAAGTCCTTGGAGCCACCAGTCGAAAAAATCTACCTTCTGGATTAAGTAGTTCATAGTTTACTAGATTTCAGTATTTTGCCTACGGCATTAAGTTAGAAAAAAGAAAGGTTCTTGCTGTCTAATTATTGTTTGACAATCACAGTATTTCTATTTTAATCGGTGTTCTCTTTTTATGGTTACATTTTCAGGAACCTAAAATAAACGCGATAATATTTTCAGAAAACTACGCTCAAAGGTATTGTTTGTTATAAGCACGGGATTTGAGTGGACGTCGGGGTAAGTCAGAGTAGTTGGTGCATTGTGAATACAAAAGGCTGTCCCAAGCAGTACACCCAATCTGTCAACTGTAGAACCTATGTCTAATTAGCAAAGTTTTTATCACTATCCTGTGTGACTACGTCAACCTTAGTAAAAAAAAGATGCGGTTCTATCTACTGTTTTTACACTTGAAATTCTAGTCTCCGAGTTATCGATAGATTTTTAGTCATAGAAAACTCTGTCAGAAGTTTTTCGCCTTACAAATTAGTCATCTAGAGGGTTGGCGCTTACCACAACAACGGTGTCTTCAGCACTTAATAAATGATATTGCAGTGTATTATGTGTCTTCATATACCCTGGTTTATTTCTTAATCAATTGTCTACGTCTACCAGTAGCCAAATAAAGTCGTCATGTTCCACTCATAGATAAAAAAAATAAGATTCTTATGAACGTATCTCCATCTCAAGTACGTTATAATGACTCTGTTGAAAGTTCTGTTCTCCAGGAACTCATCCTGAGCTTTCAATGGGGAATTGCTGTATTTACAATATAAAGCTAGCATAAACTAGGATTTCTTTATTCTTGCTTCTTTTCAAATATCTCGCCACCATCAGTCTGAGGTAATTTTTCTGATAATGTTGAAAGTCTGTAGTTCATAAATGTAAACAAGGATATGGATTTTTTAGCTATCTTAATTGTGCGGCATGGTGCCATTTTCATGTCTATACAACTCATAGCAGCATTTCAAAGATGTCCATCAAACATCTTAAAGCTCAATAACCCCCTACTTTATCTTAATATTTTCCTTGCTTTAATTATTGAAGGATTTACTGTGCACTCTGCCAAAAACCTGCTGGCGTAAGTGTAAGTGCGATTTACAGATAGCATCTATTATTTACCAGCTGTTTTTGAAGGCACGCTAACTACAAGCGCGTCAGGCGTGGCGTTCCAATAAAGGTTACCATAGCAACTAATCCTTTTCTCTTTACAGCACAGAAAGTGGAAAGAAGCAAAGTATAAAAGGAACAAGAACACTGCATGTACAAAAGTTGGAAGTTGGACTAACAACACTGAATTTCGCATCCGCTCCGTTTGTAGAATCAGATAACGAAGGATAGTTTACAAATATCTATGGCTTCTCACTCTTACCGTGTGCTCTGCGATACTAATTAGGTTATTCCCATAAATTAATGCATCTGACCAAAATCTACATATTTCAGGTGTGATATGTTTATACTAGATGACTCGACGGGAAGTTAACCAATGTGCACTTTCGGCATGTCAAAAACAGGTGGAACCCGACGCAATATTTCTCCATTTACCTGAATGTGGCCCGAGCCATTGGCAGATTGACAAGTTCTTGACATTTTTCGTATATCTGTGGCCAGTATTATTGTGATGTTCACTGAGGCGAGAATCTCTTCTAGAAGGCCTTCAGTGGTAACATCACGACAAGAACATTCCAATACTCGCCACGTCCGGATTTACCATTAAAATTATCTTGCTGACATCGTCCATGCAAGAGAAATAGTAAAAAAAACAACAAAAAAAACAACAAAAGGCGCAACGCCATCTTCACTGACTCGGATAAGAGGATTTGTTGCACGTAGAAAAGCTCTTCTGTTTAGAAGGAACGAATACGTCAAAAAGGTCCAGTACTAACAGCGCGTACATCTCTCCGGTTCAGATTTCAGCAATTCCCATGTCTGGATGGCGCATCTAAGTTTATTGAAGATCTATCTTCAGATAACGGTCAAGTATGGATATGGTAGCGCTATAGTATTGGAAGGACAGAATTGGTCAGTTCTGCCGGGTAGATCGTCATTTTAGAGAAACGTCTGTCAATGTACCACTATGGCACATTGAGATTCAATGTTCATGTTATTCAGGAGAAGGGCTCTACATGCCACATTTCCAAAGTGATCAAAGTCTGAGAGAAAAATCCCAGAGTACCCAAATGTCCTGATATAAATCTGGTCTGGCACCTGTGGGACCATTTGATTCGTCAGCTAACAGCAACTCGGCTATTTCTCGCCAATATGATGGAATTAAAGAAAGTTCTCTCTCATATGCGGAAAGACCTTCACCAGACAGACAGAAGCTGGATTGATGGCCTCAAAGGTCTTGGCTTCGAGATTATTAGAGGGTGTAGTGCTTCGTGGCTCCATAGAGGTTTTGGTGCAGAAAATGAACACTATATTTTACTCAGATATTTTTAAAAAGTGTTGTTTTTTAATAAAAGAAATAAAATCAACGAGTCTTTTAGAACACATCTTTAAAAAATGAAAACTGTTATGAATTTTGAACATATCAGCGCGATTCGGTTTTGTTTGCGCTCTGGGTGTTTCTAATGAGGGACTTCTCAAGCGACAGGAGCTATTCCTGAACTCGCGCCCGACCTATTGCTTGCTAAATATTTTTCCCTTTTTGTCTTCAAAAAATGTAATTAAAAAAAAATAATTCCATTTAACAGAATACAGGAAGTTACTTTAATGTATTTTTCAGTAGAACACTCATTTTATACAATCATATTTAAAATGTTCTAGAAATCGTCAATCTTCGTTATTTGTGTAAGTCCAGAAGTTGCGAGTACGTATTGATATTTGGCTTAATGTACTTTCTGTGCTGCGCATAGTGAAAGTAATCAATTGGTATTAACTCTCTGATAAGAGTTTCTTTCTCTCGCTTCGATGGCTGTTGGGGTAGAGCCACAACTGAGGCTGAAGTTTACGTAAAAGCCAGCGGGAAGAGAGTTTCCATGCGCAAACAGACGCAGTAGAATGGCAGCAGAGCAAGAGAACCCATTGTGCTAGCCAGTCTCAGAAGAGGAAACAGTGAGAAGCGCGATGGAGCTAAGCCAAGAAAGGAAATGACAATCAGAGCATGATCACTGAACCGTTTCAAAATCAGAACTTGCCAGTGTAAATCCGCCCAATTAAAGGGAAAATCGCTTGGAGAAATCTTATCTTTAGCCTATCACAGTGATTATTTTAATGAGAAACGAGCTAACAATAGCAAATAAAGTCAGTTCTAAAAAGCCATAATGGTGATTTAGGGATAATATAAAATAGAACTGCAGAAGATAGAGGATGATGTGAAAGTAAATTAAATATGGAATTCTTAGTAATCCACTTTTACTGTTTGCAGTTTTCCTTAAATAATTTATATATTTGTTAATTTTAAAATAATTATAAGACACTTAAACGACAAAGTTCATCTACAAAGATGGTAAAGAACTAAAAATACATACTTGTCCATACCATTATTTTGACGTTTTATTTTACTTTCAATTAAGACTTTCCCAATTTAAGTCGTTGCTCCACTTTCAAATAGTCTGACTTTACACAATGTTCAATCACATAAACACATGTGTAACTTGACGGTCCGTCGTAAACACCTGGTTTAGTGACTAATAAGTTGGAAAATGTTAATTAATCATTATATACTGAATTAATTGATAAAAACACAAACATATATAGGCACAATCAAGATAGAATCTGCAGTAGCCTTTAATAATATCACAATATGCAATATCATTTGTTGTATTAGCGCTTAGACAGGTTTTGGGACATTTTATCAGACGCCAAACTATACCAACACCAAAATAAAAAAATGCAACAGTTCAATTTTTAAAAGAAAAGATCATCAGAGCAAAGACAATAGTATCTAATTCGTGAACAAAGATAAAAACAACAACAATAACATTAATTGGTCTTTATCGGTGAGTGCGATTGATGGCTTGATATAAAATAGTTTTGCGTAGTTGCTTCTCGCTGTGGAGCTGATGGCGAAGTTTATAAACTTTCTGTACGGGTTATTTTAAAACCATTTCACTACAGAACAAATACAACAACTAGGTTCGTGACAGACGACAGATGCGTATTCTCAGACCCTTCTCTCCTGAAAAGTAGTCACGTTTGTGCGTCTTTGAATCTGAAGCAGACCTCGGGGTAGAATGGTTGCAATATTTAATTCATGACTTTATTAGGCCAGGTGTCAACAAACCGGCGCTCAGCAAACGTTTCAAGATAAAGCATAGTCACAGTTTGGACCGGTGTTACGCCAATTTTTACACCCAGCCAGAAATTATCCAACATATGCATACTCGGCCACCCTTTAAAGCAACATTAATTAATTCGAGTACCTCTTGCAAGGCGGTCAAGGCTGAATTAATTTTATTTTTCTTCATTTTAGATAGGCGTTATTAACTTTATTACAGTAAAATTACTTCATTGTTGTCCATCGATTTCTGTGTACCAGTCGAAAATACAGGCAACATGGGTGACATTCCAAAAGGAAACGCGTACCGTAAATTACTTTGTGCTTTCGTAGATAGAGAGTTAAAAGAATTATCTTCTCTACCGGTGTTTTATGAAAAAGAATCAAGGCTAATGCTTCTTGCTGTTGTACTTTCATTTGGCAAAGTTTTATTAGTGTGAAGTATTTTCTTAATTCGATGGCTAAACAGAAACTAATCAGTGCTGATCAGAATCTGATCACGAGGTTCCGTAGCGTTGCACTATGGGAAGGCTTTTTCAATTATCGGCAGATCGAAAATTGATTCAGAGTGCGTACATAGGCGCTTTAGTGAGACATAGTTTTGTCGTGTTAGTAAACTATATTTTGCAAACCTGGACTCGAGGTTTTGCAGAAAAGCAGCGCAAAAGATTTTCTAGAACGGTTAAAAAAGTTGTTTTTTTTTTTTTAAATCCTAATATGTGTGGCTTGCAAGCGATAGCACTAAAGTCCTTACAATTTGTGATTATTAAAAAATTCATAAAAGGAAGCCAAATTTTTATGGAAGAAAAAAACAACCGTCAGATTGCGTAGTTTCTCGTACTGAACGTGATTCAAACGAAAAACAGTTTCTGGCGACGCCACAATATTTTCTATATACCGGGTTGGTCCGTAACTGTAAATGAAGAGCAGTTTTTTTGTTGTTTTCTTCCCCTCTTTCCTCACCGTCGCTTCATCACGTTTGAGTCACGCTTGACTCACGTGATGGCTGGTTGTTGGCAAAAGATATTTTTGATAAAATAATGAAGAAAAACAGGAGAAAGAGTGTCACTGGCCTACAAATACACTTATCGGCTTAAGTGTCGCGGTTGATCTATGTTAGTGAATAAATTTAAATAAAAGTATATTATCTTGGTGCTAATATTCACTTTGTAGATAGATGCTTATAGTGCGGTATATTATGTTACGTCTCCCATGACGCCGGTGTAAGATAAAATTTGCATCTCCCATAAAAAATTCGAATTTCAGGGTTTCATTAGATATTTTAAAAATCTTTTTTTTTAAAAAAAAAGGCAGAATTAAATAAATTGTGGGGGCACGTGCGCGAAGACAAAGTTTTGACTTTGTTTGCGTTAAAATAAATAAATACAGAATATTACTCGCTCGTGTGGCCCGATAATGACGTCTGACAGAGATAGTAAACAAAGAAACTCGCTATTTCACGCGCTTATAAGAAATAAGGTAATCGTTTCTGTAGCCTTTAAGTTGCACAATCGATTATAAACTCCTTAACGAAGAAGGAAGGGACAATTTAGTTGTCCATCAGCTAATTAATACAAATTGTTCTTGGGTGAGGACGAGGTATGCGATTTGGCTTACTGAGCGTTCGCAGCCAGCGGTTTGCGAAAGATTTGTAATTTCTTGCCCAACGCAACATTATCGGAGAGGGATTTCTGTTAGCGGTTATCTGTTCAAATATTTCAGCAATTTTAATGAAATATGGTGCCCCAGAGCATGGCCTAGCCAATCGCAGGCAATGAACTCCAATGAGCACGGGTGGGTATTTTTGATCGATTCCTGCTAAAGTATCCCCGTAAACCAACTTTTCGGGACTCCCCAATACAGACTCTGTATCAAGAATAGGCTGCAACCCCGCGGGCTAGGATTACTCATCCCATCTTTACAGCTGCCTTGCATAAAGAGCTACATCGCAAAGTATCAGACCCACACATAGTTGGCCAATGGCTATGCATGGTTCCAAAATAAACAGTTGGGAGACTCTTTACTCTATTTTTAATTCTCTGTATACATATTTTTTTTTTTAAAAAGTTTATTTATATTTCAAACTTTTGTCAAAGAATACTTTTCTTTATCCTTGACGAATGTTTGGAGCCCTCTAGTGGTCAAACGTGTGTAGTCTCTGTTCGTAGAAAACGAGTGAAGAGCTACCAAAAAACATTATATTACACTGGTTTTCAAAAGTAAGGAACAAACAAAAACTATTGACCGCCACAGCTAACGGTAATACAGGAATCACAGCGGCTTTGCACGCTGCTTATAACCCTATCAACGAGAAAAGTGAGTAATAAAGTCCTTTGCCTTATCAAAGAAGTGTGCATTTCTTGGACTGATCTTGGAGAAAATGGAGCATGATGTTTGTGGACTGGTTGGACGTTCCACGTTCTCCAGCCGTGAGTCACAATAAAGACAAAATCCTAACTCAGCATTAAAGAGACCCCCCTCCCCCGTGGCTGCAGAGATCAGGATAGGGTTGGGTCGGTTTTGAGGTTCTGTTTCGCCGAGGCAAAAATGGCGCACAGCGATCACCTACTGAGGTTGCGGCTCGTGGTCGACCTTGAACTTTCTTTCGATACCCGAAAAACCGCACTTCTGCTCACATTTAGCTATTCTGCCACTCGGGTCCTGTCTCTATCCCACCAACAGCTCTCCATCTTAGAGAATCTTCCAAATGAGTACAGCCATCCATTCGTGATGTTACCCTTCATAACAACTGATAGGAAGGCGAGCTAGTTTTTTTTTCATGTCTTCATACCAAGGCTAATTTACATGTTCCTACTGGAACTCATTTACACATTTCTTTAATACAAATTGAGAAACACAGAAAAAACAACAATAACAGGGTGAAGAGGAGTTTGTGTTCATCAGCTGGCGATTAAAACTGTAAACATTTTGAAAATATTTGTTGTTTGTTGGCTAACTTTTAGACACCGGTGTATCTTCTGTGCACAGATCTCGGTACACTATATATCATGTCATAGGAGCGCGTGGATATTTCTGTCAAACTTATTTCGCGAATCAAATAAAAAACTAAGTCATTCAGTTTTGTTGAAATTATTCAATTTATTAACGCTTTTCATGCAAGGATGCGAATGGATCAGAGATACACAGTTTGATGGTAAAGGTTTTTCATTAGAAGAGCAAAAAAATCCGTATAATTTTTGAAAATGGGTCGGTGCGGTGTTGGGAAACACGAGAAGTAGCAGATCTCCGTGCGAGGCAGGGGGGCACCAAATGGGACGCGGTTCTCGCCGAAGTAGGCCACTAGTGTCCGTGTTTACACGAACAAACCACCTAGCACTGGACGAAAGAAAATGTAACTGGTCTCGGCGGTATCGATAACACAGGAACAAACATTGTTTCTTCTGCGGCGTAAAAAAAAAAAAAAATACAAACAAAAACAGGGTTTTCTGATAGTGGCGGCAACTCCCGACCGTATAGCGTGATTCCCCGAAAATGGTGCCAGGGTTTTTCGCAGTCCTCTTCCTGTTCGACATCGTCAGCTCGGTCTCCGTAGAATCCGAACGATCATGTCTCCTGAACGACATCAGAGTGCAGAAAGATTTCGAGATAAGTAAGGTAACATATCTTTCTACAAACACAGAAAGAGAGATATCTAGATATAGAAAGATAAAGAGATAGACTAAAAAGGTGACAGAGAGAGAAGGAGGTATAGGTAGATATAGATAGAATAAAAAGAGAGAGAGAGAAGGAGGTATAGGTAGATATAGATAGAATAAAAAAAGAGAGAGAGAAGGAGGTATAGGTAGATATAGATAGAATAAAAAAAGAGAGAGAGAAGGAGGTATAGGTAGATATAGATAGAAAAAAAAAAGAGAGAGAGAAGGAGGTATAGGTAGATATAGATAGAATAAAAAAAGAGAGAGAGAAGGAGGTATAGGTAGATATAGATAGAATAAAAAAGAGAGAGAGAAGGAGGTATAGGTAGATATAGAGATAGAATAAAAAAGAGAGAGAGAAGGAGGTATAGGTAGAATAGATAGAATAAAAAGAGAGAGAGAAGGAGGTATAGGTAGTAGAATAGATAGATAAAAAAAGAGAGAGAGAAGGAGGTATAGGTAGATATAGATAGAATAAAAAAAGAGAAGAGAAGGAGGTATAGGTAGATATAGATAGAATAAAAAAAGAGAGGGGGAGAAGGGAAGGCGAGATAGAATGAAAAGTAGAGGAGGGTGGAAGAAGAGGAATGAAAGGAGAGAGGAAGAGGAATGGAAAAACCCTACTAGAAATGAGAGAGGGCATGGCATGCAGAGGAAGACTGTAAGGAGAGTGAGAGGGGATGGATGAAGTGTACACTGAAAAGGATGGTGTGTGGAGTATGGATGGAAGGATACACTGAAAAGGTGTGAGATGGTGAGAGATAGACAGAAGATGAAAGTGTGATGCAGAAGAATGAAGAGACAGTGAAAGGAGGAGAGATGGGTGGATACACTGAAGAGAAGAGTGAGACAGGAAGAGGAGAGGAAGATTGAAAAGGAGAGGGAGAGATGGCTAGGTAGACTAAAAAGGAAGATAAGAGGGAGGTATGAAGAGGTAGTATGAGAAGGCTAGGATGCAGACATAGACAGAAAAGGAAAGGGAAATGGTAAGAGATAGACAAAAAAAGGAGAAAGAGATGGGAAGGTTAGGAAATGAACACTGAAAATGTGAGAGAGAGATTGAGGAATAAAGTGGTAGAATAAAAAGGAGAGGGGGGATACATGGATAGGTAGACTGAAAAGGAGAGGGAATGGATACGTAGACTGAAAAGGAGAGGGAATGGATAGGTAGAGTGAAAAGGAGAGTTAGAATGGGAGGGATGGTGAGGTTGACTGAAAAGGAGATTGATATAGGAACGGATGGACTGGTAGACTGAAAAGGAGAGTGAGATTGGGAGGGATGGAGAGGTTGACTGAAAACGAGAGTGAGATTGGGACGGATGGAGAGGTTGACTGAAAACGAGAGTGAGATTGGGACGGATGGAGAGCTTGACTGAAAACGAGAGTGAGATAGGTAGTGATGGAGAGGTGGACTAAAAACGAGAGTGAGATAGGTAGTGATGGATAGGTGGACTAAAAAGGAGAGTGAGACAGGTAGTGATGGAGAAGTGGACTAAAAAGGTGAGTGAGATAGGTACTGATGGAGAGGTGGACTAAAAAGGTGAGTGAGATAGATAGTGATGGAGAGGTGGACTAAAAAGGTGAATGAGATAGGTAGTGATGGAGAGGTGGACTAAAAAGGAGAGTGAGATAGGTAGTGATGGAGAGGTGGACTAAAAAGGTGAGTGAGATAGGTAGTGATGGAGAGGTGGACTAAAAAGGAGAGTGAGATAGGTAGTGATGGAGAGGTGGACTAAAAAGGTGAGTGAGATAGGTACTGATGGAGAGGTGGACTAAAAAGGTGAGTGAGATAGATAGTGATGGAGAGGTGGACTAAAAAGGTGAGTGAGATAGGTAGTGATGGAGAGGTGGACTAAAAAGGAGAGTGAGATAGGTAGTGATGAAGAGGTGGACTAAAAAGGGGAGTGAGATAGGTAGTGATGGAGAGGTGGACTAAAAAGGAGAGTGAGATAGGTAGTGATGGAGAGGTGGACTAAAAAGGAGAGTGAGATAGGTAGTGATGGAGAGGTGGACTAAAAAGGAGAGAGTGAGATAGGTAGTGATGGAGAGGTGGACTAAAAAGGAGAGTGAGATATATGTAGTGATGGAGAGGTGGACTAAAAAGGAGAGTGAGATTGGGATGGATGAAGATGTTAACTGAAAAGGGATGAGAGCGGGATGTTTGGAGATGTAGACTGAGAGGAGGAAAGGGGGATGGATGGATAGATTGACTGAAAAGGAGAGCGAGATTCAGAAGAATTGATATGCCAAATGATAAGGAGAGTGAGATTGGGTCGGATGGAGACGTTGACTGAAAAGGAGAGTGAGATTGGGAAGGATGGAAAGGTTGACTGAAAAGGAGAATGAGATTGGTATGGATGGAGGTGTAGACTAAAAAGCAAAAGGGAAGGCATGCAGAGGTGGAGAAAAAAGATAGTGAGATGTGACGGATGGACAGATTGATTGAAAAGAAGAATTAGAGATGGAGGAGTTAAGAGGTAGACTGAAAAGGATAGTGGATTTGGGAATGATGGAGTGATTGACTGAAAAGGATGATGATAGAGGGAGGGGTGGACATGTAGATTGAAAAGGAGAGTGAGAATGGGAGGGATGGACATGTAGGCTGAAAAGGAGAGTGAGATTGGGAGGGATGGACATGTAGGCTGAAAAGGAGGATGAGAGAGGGAGAGTGGAGATGTTAACTGAAAAAGAGGATGATAGAGGGAGGTTTCGAGATGTAGACTGGAGAAAAGTGTGAAGGATGGATAGGTTGACTGAAAAGGAGAGTGAGATTGGGACGGATGGAGAGGTTGACTGAAAAGGAGTGTGAGATTGGGAGGGATACAGAGGTTGACTGAAAAGGAGTGTGAGATTTGGAGTGATACATAGGTTGACTGAAAAGGAGAGTGAGATTGACATGGACGGATAGGTTGACTGAATAGGAGAGTGAGTTTGGGACGAATGAAGAGGTTGACTGAAAAGGAGAGTGAGATTGGGACGGATGCATAGGTTGATTGAAAAGGAGTGTGAGTTTGGGAGGGATCCATAGGTTGACTGAAAGGAGAGTGTGATTGAGACGGATTGACAGGTAGACTGAAAAGGAGAGTGACATAGGAACGTACAGATAGGTAGATTGAATAGGATAGTGAGATTGGGAGGGATGGAGTGGTTGACTGAATGGGAGAGTGAGATTGGGAGGGATGGACAGGTTGATTGAAAAGGAGTGTGAGATTGGAGGGGATACAGAGGTTGACTGAAAAGGAGTGTGTGAGATTTGGAGTGATACATAGGTTGACTGAAAAGGAGAGTGAGATTGACATGGACGGATAGGTTTGACTGAATAGGAGAGTGAGTTTGGGACGAATGAAGAGGTTGACTGAAAGGAGAGTGAGTGGCGGAGATGCATAGGTTGATTGAAAAGGAGTGTGAGTTTGGGAGGGATCCATAGGTTGACTGAAAGGAGAGTGTGATTGAGACGGATTGACAGGTAGACTGAAAAGAGTAGAGTGACATAGGAACGTACAGATAGGTAGATTGAATAGGATAGTGAGATTGGGAGGGATGGAGTGGTTGACTGAATGGGAGAGTGAGATTGGGAGGGATGGACAGGTTGATTGAAAAGGTGATTGATATAGGGATTTACGGAGAGATAGATTGAAAAGGTGATTGATATAGGGATTTACGGAGAGATAGATTGAAAAGGAGAGTGAGACTAGGAGGGATGCAGAGGTTGAATGAAAAGGAGTGTGAGATTGGGAGGGATGCAGAGGTTTCCTGAAAAGGAGAGTGAGATTGGGAGGGATGCATTGGTAGACTGAAAAGGAGAATGATATTGGGAGTATTCGAGAGGTTGACTGAAAAGGAGAGTTAGATTGGGAGTATTCGAGAGGTTGACTGAAAAGGAGAGTTAGATTGGGAGGGACGGAGATGTTGACTGAATAGGAGAATGAGATTGGGAGGGAAGGAGTGGTTGACTGAATAGGAGAATGAGATTGGGATGGACGGAGATGTTGACTGAAAATGAGAGTGAAATTGGGATGGACGGAGATGTTGACTGAAAAGGAGAGTGAAATTGGGATGGACGGAGATGTTGACTGAAAAGGAGAGTGAAATTGGGATGGACGGAGATGTTGACTGAAAAGGAGAGTGAGAATGGGAGGGATGGACATGTAGGCTGAAAAGGAGGATGAGAGAGGGAGAGTGGAGATGTTAACTGAAAAAGAGGATGATAGAGGGAGGTTTCGAGATGTAGACTGGAGAAAAGTGGGATGGATGGATAGGTTGACTGAAAGGAGAGTGTGATTGAGACGGATTGACAGGTAGACTGAAAAGGAGAGTGACATAGGAACGTACGGATAGGTAGACTGAATGGGATAGTGAGATTGGGAGGGATGGAGTGGTTGACTGAATGGGAGAGTGAGATTGGGAGGGATGGAGCGGTTGACTGAAAATGAGAGTGAGATTGGGAGGGATGGACAGGTTGATTGAAAAGGTGATTGATATAGGGATTTACGGAGAGATAGACTGAAAAGGAGAGTGAGACTAGGAGGGATGCAGAGGTTGACTGAAAAGGAGTGTGAGATTGGGAGGGATGCATAGGTTGACTGAAAAGGAGAGTGAAATTTGGAGGGATGCATAGGTTGACTGAAAAGGAGAGTGAAATTTGGAGGGATGGAGAGGTAGACTGAAAAGGAGAGTGAAATTTGGAGGAATGGAGAGGTAGACTGAAAATGTGAGTGAGATTGGGAGGGATGGAGAGGTAGACTGAAAATGATGGTGTGATTGAGACGGATGAAGAGGTTAACTGAATAGGAGAGTGACATAGGAACGTACGATAGGTATACTGAATAGGAGAGAGAGATTGGGAGGGATGGAGAGGTAGACTGAAAATGTGAGTGAGATTCGGAGGGATGGAGAGGTAGACTGAAATTGTGAGTGAGATTGGGAGGGATGGAGAGGTAGACTGAAATTGTGAGTGAGATCGGGAGGGATGGAGAGGTAGACTGAAATTGTGAGTGAGATCTGGTGTCATGGAGAGGTAGTCTGAAAATGTGAGTGAGATTGTGAGGGATGGAGAGGTAGACGGAAAATGTTAATGAGATTGGGAGGGATGGAGAGGTAGACTTAAAATGTGAGTGAGATTGGGAGGGATGGAGAGGTAGACTGAAAATGTAAGTGAGATTGGGGCGGACGGAGAGGTTGACTGAAAAGGAGAGTGAGATTGGGAGGGGTGCATAGGTTGATTGAAAAGGCGAGTGAGATTGGGAGGGGTGCATAGGTTGATTGAAAAGGAGAGTGAGATTGGGAGGGGTGCATAGGTTGACTGAAAAGGAGAATGAAATTGGGAGGGATGCATAGGTTGATTGAAAAGGAGAATGAAATTGGGAGGGATGCATAGGTTGATTGAAAAGGAGAGTGAGATTGGGAGGAATGTAGAGGTTGACTGATAAGGAGAGTGAGATTGGGAGGGATGGAGAGATAGACTGAAATGGAGAGTGAAATTTGGAGGGATGGAGAGGTAGACTGAAAAGGAGAGTGAAATTTGGACGGATGAAGAGGTAGACTGAAAATGAGAGTGAAATTTGGAGGGATGGAGAGGTAGACTGAAAATATGATTGAGATTGGGAGGGATGGAAAGATAGACTGAAAATGTGAGTGAGATCGGGAGGGATGGAGAGGTAGACTGAAAATGTGAGTGAGATCGGGAGGGATGGAGAGGTAGACTGAAAATGTGAGTGAGATCGGGAGGGATGGAGAGGTAGACTGAAAATGTGAGTGAGATTGGGAGGCAAGGAGAGGTAGACTGAAAATGTGAGTGAGAATGGGAGGGATGGAGAGGTCGACTGAAAATGTGAGTGAGAATGGGAGGGATGGAGAGGTCGACTGAAAATGTGAGTGAGATTGGGAGGGATGGAGAGGTAGACTGAAAATGTGAGTGAGATTGGGAGGGATGGAGAGGTAGACTGAAAATGTGAGTGAGATTGGGAGGGATGGAGAGGTAGACTGAAAATGTGAGTGAGATTGGAGGGATGGAGAGGTAGACTGAAAATGTGAGTGAGATTGGGAGGGATGGAGAGGTAGACTGAAAATGTGAGTGAGATTGGGAGGGACGGAGAGGTAGACTGAAAATGTGAGTGAGATTGGGAGGGATGGAGAGGTAGACTGAAAATGTGAGTGAGATTGGGAGGGATGGAGAGGTAGACTGAAAATGTGAGTGAGATTGGGAGGGATGGAGAGGTAGTCTGAAAATGTGAGTGAGATTGGGAGGGATGGGGAGGTGGACTGAAAAGGAGAGTGAGATTGGGGCGGACGGAGAGGTTGACTGAAAAGGAGAGTTAGGTTGAGATTGGGAGGGATGGAGAGGTAGACTGCAATGTGAATGAGATTGGGAGGGAGGGAGGTGGTAGACTGAAAATGTGAGTGAGATTTGGAGGGATGGAGAGGTGTTCTGAAAATGTGAGTGAGATTTGAGGGATGGAGAGGTAGTCTGAAAATGTAAGTGAGATTGGGAGGGATGGAGAGGTAGTCTGAAAATGTGAGTGAGATTGGAAGGGATGGAGAGGTGGACTGAAAAGGAGAGTGATATTGGGGCGGACTGACAAGTAGACTGAAAGGGAGAGTGAGATTGGGGCGGATTGACAAGTAGACTGAAAAGGAGAGTGAGATTGGGGCGGACGGAGAGGTTGACTGAAAAGGAGAGTTAGGTTGGGGCGGACGGAGAGGTTGACTGAAAAGGAGAGTTAGGTTGGGGCGGACGGAGCGGTTGACTGAAAATAATAGTGAGATTGGCTGGGGTGCATAGGTTGATTGAAAAGGAGAGTGAGATTGGGAGGGGTGCATAGGTTGATTGAAAAGGAGAGTGAGATCGGGAGGGGTGCATAGGTTGATTGAAAAGGAGAGTGAGATTGGGAGGGATAGAGCGGTAGACTGAAAAAGAGAGTGATATTGGGGCGGACAGACAAGTAGACTGAAAAGGAGCGTCAGATTGGGAGAGACGGAGAGGTTGACTGAAAATGAGAGTGAGATTGGGACGGATGAAGCTGTTGACTGAAAATGAGAGTGAGATTGGGATGGATGCTTAGGTTGATTGAAAAGGAGAGTGAAATTGGGAGGGATGCATAGGTTGACTGAAAAGGAGAGTGAAATTGGGAGGGATGCATAGGTTGATAAAAAGGAGAGTGAAATTGGGAGGGATGCATAGGTTGACTGAAAAGGAGAGTGAGATTGGGAGGGATGCATAGGTTGACTGAAAAGGAGAGTGAGATTCGGAGGGATGCATAGGTTGACGGAAAATGAGAGTGAGATTGGGACGGATGCATAGGTTGACGGAAAATGAGAGTGAGATTGGGACGGATGCATAGGTTGACTGAAAATGAGAGTGAGATTGGGAGGTATGGAAAGGTTGACTGAAAATGAGATTTTGATTGGGAGGAATGGAGAGTTTTACTGAAAATGAGAGTGAGATTGGGAGGGATGCATTGGTAGACTGAATAGGAGAGTCAGATTGGGAGGGATGGAGAGGTTTACTGAAAATGACGGTGTGATTGGGACGGATGAAGAGGTTGACTGAATAGGAGAGTGAGATTGGGAGGGATGGAGAGGTAGACTGAAAATGTGAATGAGATTCGAAGGGATGGAGAGGTAGAGTGAAAATGTGAGTGAGATTGGGAGGGATGGAGGGGTAGACTGAAAATGTGAGTGAGATTGGGAGGGATGGAGAGGTGGACTGAAAAGGAGAGTGATATTGGGGCGGACTGACAAGTAGACTGAAAAGGAGAGTGAGATTGGGGCGGACGGAGAGGTTGACTGAAAAGGAGAGTGAGATTGGGAGGGATGGAGAGGTCGACTGAAAAGGAGAGTGAGATTGGGAGGGATGGAGAGGTAGACTGAAAATGTGAGTGAGATTGGGAGGGATGGAGAGGTAGACTGAAATGTGAGTGAGATTGGGAGGGATGGAGAGGTAGATTGCAAATGTGAGTGAGATTGGGAGGGATGGAGAGGTAGACTGCAAATGTGAATGAGATTGGGAGGGATGGAGAGGTAGACTGCAAATGTGAATGAGATTGGGAGGGATGCAGTGGTAGACTGTAAATGTGAGTGAGATTTGGAGGGATGGAGAGGTGTTCTGAAAATGTGAGTGAGATTTGGAGGGATGGAGAGGTAGTCTGAAAATGTAAGTGAGATTGGGAGGGATGGAGAGGTAGTCTGAAAATGTGAGTGAGATTGGAAGGGATGGAGAGGTGGACTGAAAAGGAGAGTGATATTGGGGGGACTGACAGTGACTGAAAGGGAGAGTAGATTGGGGCGGATTGACAAGTAGACTGAAAAGGAGAGTGAGATTGGGGGCGGACGGAGAGGTTGACTGAAAAGGAGAGTTAGGTTGGGGCGGACGGAGAGGTTGACTGAAAAGGAGAGTTAGTTTGGGGCGGACGGAGCGGTTGACTGAAAATAATAGTGAGATTGGCTTGGTGGCATAGGTTGATTGAAAAGGAGAGTGAGGATTGGGAGGGGTGCATAGTTGATTGAAAAGGAGAGTGGAGATCGGGAGGGGTGCATAGGTTGATTGAAAAGGAGAGTGAGATTGGGAGGGATAGCGGTAGACTGAAAAGAGAGTGATATTGGGCGGACAGACAAGTAGACTGAAAAGGAGCGTCGATTGGGAGAGACGGAGAGGTTTGACTGAAAAGGAGAGTGAGATTGGGACGGATGAAGCTGTTGACTGAAAATGAGAGTGAGATTGGGATGGATGCTTAGGTTGATTGAAAAGGAGAGTGAAATTGGGAGGGATGCATAGGTTGACTGAAAGGAGAGTGAAATTGGGAGGGATGCATAGGTTGATAGAAAAGGAGAGTGAAATTGGGAGGGATGCATAGGTTGACTGAAAAGGAGAGTGAGATTGGGAGGGATGCATAGGTTGACTGAAAAGGAGAGTGAGATTCGGAGGGATGCATAGGTTGACGGAAATGGAGAGGAGATTGGAACGGATGCAAGGTTTGACGGAAAATGAGAGTGAGATTGGGACGGATGCATAGGTTGACTGAAATGAGAGTGAGATGGGAGGTATGGAAAGGTTGACTGAAAATGAGTTTGATTGGGAGGAATGGAGAGTTTTACTGAAAATGGAGGGAGATGTGGAGGATGCATTGGTAGACTGAATAGGAGAGTCATTGGGAGGGATGGAGAGGTTTACTGAAAATGGCGGTGTGATTGGGACGGATGAAGAGGTTGACTGAATAGGAGAGTGAGATTGGGAGGGATGGAGAGGTAGACTGAAAATGTGAATGAGATTCGAAGGGATGGAGAGGTAGAGTGAAAATGTGAGTGAGATTGGGAGGGATGGAGGGGTAGTCTGAAAATGTGAGTGAGATTGGGAGGGATGGAGAGGTGGACTGAAAAGGAGAGTGATATTGGGGCGGACTGACAAGTAGACTGAAAAGGAGAGTGAGATTGGGGCGGACGGAGAGGTAGACTGAAAAGGAGAGTGAGATTGGGAGGGATGGAGAGGTAGACTGAATAGGAGAGTGAGATTGGGAGGGATGGAGAGGTAGACTGAAAATGTGAGTGAGATTGGGAGGGATGGAGAGGTAGACTGAAAATGTGAGTGAGATTGGGAGGGATGGAGAGGTAGACTGAAAATGTGAGTGAGATTGGGAGGGATGGAGAGGTAGACTGGCAAAAGGTGATGAGATTGGGAGGGATGGAGAGGTAGACTGCAAATGTGAATGAGATTGGGAGGGATGCAGTGGTAGACTGTAAATGGTGAGTGAGATTTGGAGGGGTGGAGAGGTGTTCTGAAAATGTGAGTGAGATTTGGAGGGATGGAGGTAGTCTGAAATGTAAGTGAGATTGGGAGGGATGGAGAGGTAGTCTGAAAATGTGAGTGAGATTTGAAGGGAGGGAGAGGTGGACTGAAAAGGAGAGTGATATTGGGGCGGACGGACAAGTAGACTGAAAGGGAGAGTGAGATTGGGGCGGATTGACAAGTAGACAGAAAAGGAGAGTGAGATTGGGGAGGACGGAGAGGTTGACTGAAAGGAGAGTTAGGTTTGGGGCGGCGGAGGAGGTTGACTGAAAAGGAGAGTTAGTTTGGGGCGGACGGAGCGGTTGACTGAAAAAGAATAGTGGAGATTGGCAGGGTTGCATAGGTTGATTGAAAAGGAGAGTGGATTGGGAGGGATGCCATAGGTTGATTGAAAAAGAAGAGTGAGATTGGGATGGATGCTTAGGTTGATTGAAAAGGAGAGTGAAATTGGGAGGGATGCATAGGTTGACTGAAAAGGAGAGTGAAATTGGGAGGGATGCATAGGTTGACAGAAAAGGAGAGTGAAATTGGGAGGGATGCATAGGTTGACTGAAAAGGAGAGTGAGATTGGGAGGGATGCATAGGTTGAAGGAAAATGAGAGTGAGATTCGGAGGGATGCATAGGTTGACGGAAAATGAGAGTGAGATTGGGACGGATGCATAGGTTGACTGAAAATGAGAGTGAGATTGGGACGGATGCATAGGGTTGACTGAAAATGAAGAGTGAGATTGGGAGGTATGAAAGGTTGACTGAAAAGGAGATTTTGATTGGGAAGGAATGGAGAGTTTTTACTGAAAATGAGAGTGAGATTGGGAGGGATGCATGGTAGACTGAAAGGAGAGTCAGATTGGGAGGGATGGAGAGGTTTACTGAAAATGACGGTGTGATTGGTACG